>JAODLC010000091.1:2018803-2053120 GCA_026781145.1 Hippopotamyrus pictus | reverse complement strand
TTATACTATTGATTTATATTATTATTCATGACATGGACCGTTTGTATTCCAAGGACCAAAGAAGACTTTGGTTTGCTGATTGTGTCTTATATTTGACCTTTCTTAGTTATCTATCTCACACATTGACTAGATTATAACTATGATTCTTCGTAATAATTTTTAATAATCCTGTAATACTGGTTTTCCACAGGTGGCTAAACTGGAATTGTTTGAGCTGGTTGACCATCGTTAATGAGAAAACAAGACTGAAAATTATAACCAAATTCAAGGGGCAATGACAGTTAAATAAACAATATTGAATGCACCATATAATTAAATAATTGATTCAAACAGTTTGCATAATTCAAAAATCAAAATATATCCTTAGTCCTGTCTTTCAAGGAGGAATAAATGTATCAGTAAATTTTTATGAATAGGAAACTTTATCCATCAATATGGATTCAGGGCCGCATTTGTTCCTTTCATTCCGGTAAGTCATGACACAGATTCACAGTAAAAGCTGTCGACTGACTGAGAAACACTTCTCCATCATTGCAACACTCAACATCTTTTTACTCCTGTGACTTTTTTGGGTTATCATCTTCAATGTCAGGAAGTGCTTCCCTCTGCATTTTATAAATTTCAGAATTTGGTTGAAATTAACTGACACATTGCACATTTAAATCAATATTCTGTGTTGTTTTACTAACATGATTCTGATGATACACAGTAACATTTGTGTGTTTCAAAGGATCATACAAATCTTTATCTTAAGTTCTGATAACCAAAGTCAAGTGATGATGATTTAAATGCTTTTTAACATGTGCCTGACAAATTTTAGTTATTCATAAAATAAATTATAGATTTGAATGTATGTTCTTCATTTGGAGTGAAACTGTCAAGAAAACCATTTAAAAAATAATCATCGTGCAAGTTCCATCCTCTCTGACTTGTGCTTCTCAAGACAAGCTTTCTCCTTTTATCCCACTAATGTACCCATTTACTGGGAAAGCTCTGAGCCACCTGGACCCATTGAGTCCCTGTTGTGGCTCCGCTGCCCTTTGTATTGCGTTACACTGCTTATTATCCCAGAAGGCACCGTCTCTTATATTTTGTCACATGCTTTTGCCAGAACCTAAATCACTTTATTCTAAAAAATTTTAATTTGAGTGGGGCATCACTGATGAATTCCCCTGATGCATCTGAACAGTGTCTTACGTCTGTCCCACTGTCCATACCTAATAAAGACTATTAATGGTCCCTTTTGTATTACTTCTTGCAACTATAATGTAAATCGCAGGAAAGCATTGAGCATTGAGAATTATTTTGTTAGCATCCAATGAACATGTCAATTGCTGTCATTCATTGCCTTGCATATATATATATATCCAACATAATAGGTGCCAAATTATTCAATGCCTTTCACGCCAACAATTCCATATACAGAATTTTTTTGGATGCTTAAGCTTGTGATTCCAAGTTCAAATTAATCTGATATTAAACCACTCTTGTTATAAGATTTGTGTCTTCTTTCTTCTGCCTGCTTGCTTTTTAACGCTAAAGAAGAAGAGATGGCTTTACTTGGTACCAAATAAAATTAATTAGAAATGTCTAACATTAGGGTTCATGCTTCATCCTCTTCCAGGGAAAACAGTGGCCATTCTTTCATCTAACACGCTTTTTGTGATGTTTTTTTCTGATAATTATATTTATTTTATATTCTGCTTGAAAATAAATCTTAATTTAAATGTATATTTTAAAACGTTTAATCAGTATGCTGAAACACCATTGATTTAGCTGTTAATCAATATTACAATACCAATTCACAGATCTGTCATTAGTTTTAAATAACTGCTATTAATTCAAACTGTTCCAAAATGGCTTTATGAATAGGGGCCTATAAGATTAACTCCGGCTTTCAGTGAGGCCCTAGATTTGATGGAATATTTTTCTAGGGAAATGAAAACATGATAGAAAAACAACTGAAGGCAGAAAAACGAACTCGCTGATCTCCAGGGATTGCCGGCCTGACATTCAGAATCAGATTGGCCAGCACTGTATCAACACTGGCACCAGCTCAGTGCAAGACATGGGGACGTCCCCTGCTGTTCTTTGAGAATTTGCCATGTGAACTATGGAGGCCCACAGCGCTTTTCAGTCACTGCATGGCTTAAGAAAGGCAGCCTTTTACTTGCTATGCTATAAAACTGCATCTGTGTCCAAAACTCTGCCTTTCTGTATCTTTTGGAAAAATAAAGCTTTGGTGATTCCGCCATGTTATTCCTAGAAGTTATTCAGACTTAGGTGCCGAAAGCAGGTCCTCCCGTTGTATATTGTGACTTTACTTTCTTCCTTTTTTTTCCTTGCTAACATGACTTCATTACATGTCTTTGTCCACCTGTTGTCTTTTATGTTTTTAGTAGCACTGTGTGCTTCAGTGTTTATGTTTTTGATTTGGTTGATTTCATTATGTATTTTACTACTAGCTTACTGCTAAACTCAAGGCTGCTATAAATAGCGACAAGAATATAGGCACAAATGAAAAAGGAGAAGAAAAGCAAGAAACTGAAAACTAAACAGATAATATATGAACAGTTACAGCTTATTTGGTGTCCATAATTTCTGACCCCAGCACTTGGAAGGTGGGTGCTGAGGATGAATTCAGGAAGGTCATGTTACTGGAAGTGTGACCAGTGACCTGGAATCTGTCAGTTTGTTCATGTTGCCAGTCTCTTGCCAGAATTCAGTGTGGTGGGGAACAGCTCGTGTCCTCAAGTAAACTTCGTTGTCTGTCCGGTGCATAGCTTTGTCCCTTTCGTGCAGCAGTATTATTCAGCCGGAGGTCGAAGGTTGAAGGTCTGCTTCTTCCTTTAACGACGTCTGGAAGTTGTGCTCAGTGTGTGTTGTCTAAGAAAATAACATTTAATGTTTTATTGTCCTTATGTGCGTATGATAATAATAAAATGTCAAGAAGGGGAAAATGCAACAGTTGCACATATTTCTGCATTCTTTTTTTTTACTATGTGATATTTTATTTGACTTATTATGACTTATTTACTATGTGATATTTTATTTGACTTATTAGTCAGAAGACTGATAATTATAGGTCAAAACTAGGCCAGTTTAGCCTGAGAGAATTTGATGTAAAACAGATATAACTGAAAAGGCAATGCTTATTTTTCAAGAAATAAAAGGGTGATAAGTGGAACAATGGATCAAGGTTGAGGAAGTGTCATGAAGCTTTATTTGAAAACTGAATTTAAGGCAAGAGCAAAAACTGCTCTGTTTTTGTAAGCTTTTTGTGTGAAGTTACTGCTGTTAGACCTTCAGCGTACTGGCATCCCACTCTTGGTAACCCTTGGCTCACGCCCTGTCCTTCGAATAGACTTCAGGCTCACTATGACTGGGTAGGCAGTGTGGAAAAAGAATGAATAAGTGAATGAGCAAATCACAATCATATGGTATTAAATGTTTTAGACATTTTTTCATATTTTTCAAATGTATATATTTTTCTGGTTAGGTTATAGGGAAATGAGGAAAACCTGAAGGATTAATAATTTCTGAAATACACAATTTTCACCGTTTTATATAATAAAAAAAAAATGTAGCTACAATAGAAATTTATCATGGTGGGATAATAAAAGTAATATTATTAAAATTGCAAATCCTCATGTGTTCATCTAATAGATTGGAATGACCAGACTTCTGAATGGAATATATTTAAATCCTTTGTATGAAACATTTTTATAGTATGCGTTGGACTTCCCAATGACTATAAACTGTTTAGTTTACATATGGAAATGTAACACCTTACCATAACACCTCCACAGAACACTGTTTATTAGGGCATATAGGGAATTACCTGAACTATAATATTGTTACCTTAGACATACTACCCCAGTTGTTTCATTACTTTAAAACAAAAAATAATTGTATTTAACATAACATTATTTTCATTGAGTTACAGTGAAGCTTACATTTCCAACAGTGCAGTGAGTGTAGTGTCAAAATTGTTTACGCAATACAGTCCAAAATATTGAAGGAAGATATATTTGAAAACCAATAGAAATCTTTTGAGGTCAACAATGGTTTTGAAACATAGTCTACCAACCAAATATGAAAAGAAGTTAACTTTAGTAACCAAATTTATTTTTAACTAAATAGAATATTTACAGCAAGAAGGAATCCATGAAAAACAAATTAGACTTTACAATACTTTAAACCTTTAAAATACTAGGTTCTGTTAGCTAAATATAATACATAGATGGCTAGTAAAGTAAGGTGTGGCATAAGCATATTTTAAGTGTATGAATAAGAGATTTTGGCCCATAAGAGATTTGATGTCTTTTGTTTATCATTTTGCATAAAAAAATGGACAAGGTAAAATAAATCATACCATATTCTGTTATCTATCCAGACAGGAACAGTACAGCGAACCTAGAAATGGAAGAGATTTATGTGGCACTCCAGTAGAGAATGACCCTTCAGTGATCCATAATAGAAGTAGAAGACAGAGAAAGAAGCTGTGATGTCAGATGTGATGTACAGGTGGAACGGTATGAAAATTTAATATCATGATTATAGTGATCAAAATATTCATGGTAATCAGTATTATCACAGTATTGTTAAAATGTGCTGAAAATATTCAACAAGTACAGACACACAAAGGATTTCAACTTTTATAATGAAATCCACAAATAAAATCAGCAGCAATATGCACTTTTTGTTTGCATAAACATTAAGATAATAATAATGGCAATACTTTATGTAAATATATGAAAACCATATGAAATGTGCATCAATATTAAAAATCTCTGGAGTGCTGTCTCACCACCTTCCACCATGTGTCACTGACACTAAACAAACCCAGGTTTCATGCTGCACCTGTGTACCTGTGTACCTGTGTTTGGGAGATTGTTGCTCACTTTGGATGATGCTGGACACTGAGCATGAGTTTTTCAAAGCGCAGTAATCAGTCACAGTTTTAATGATAAATCGAATGTGAAACATTAATCAGGAATTTTATCATCAAACCCGTATCCGTTTCAGCCCTGGTCACAAGTCTGTTACGGATTAGTGCTATTCACAATTAACACAAAGCAAATCTCCTAAAACTCACATTGTTTGGTCAGCATTTTTTAATGATATCATTATTATGGCATTTACTAGTTTTATTTTATGCCCCAAAAAGCTTAAATGCATTAATTTGTAATGAATTTAAAAAGAAGGACAATTTGGATATGTCTCCAATGTAGTGTTCTGAAAGGTCCTACATAAAGCAAAGAATGCAGTGATGCATTATGGGTATCACAGGCAGTCTGTGATGTCTGGCATGGTTTAGCATCAAGCTGCTAACCAAGTATACACAGTTCATAGAGACATATTGGTAATTATAGCAGAAAAAAAATCTCCCGCAGAGTTTGACTTTGAAACAGGTTTAAAATGATAAATTCCCTTGTTTTACTATCTTGGATATTATTCTTCATTAAAAAAAAGTATGTATGGGGATGGAGAGTACCTGCAGAATATCAGAAGTATTTAATGATAGATTGGCATAAAACATATTTGTGCTTTATTTATACACGTATTTATTTGAGACCAGGTGCAAAACAGGAGAGTGAGCTATTATCTGTACATCTACTCATCCATCCATCCAACCTCCAGTCGCGAGGGGCCAGGAGCCTATTGCAGGCGGCTTAGGGCCCGCAGCAGGGGTGCACCCAGGATGAAAGTCCATTGCAGGGCACATACACACACAGCGACCAACACAGTCACTCACTACAGGCAACTTAGAGACATGTCTGTGTTCATTTGGCTGTTGTGGGGCCACAAGGTTTTTTTTTCTCATTTATGTCATAGTTGGCATCAGGCTTCTCTAAACTGTGGTGGGTGGTCTTAGTTCATTTGCATTAGTAAAGAGCTCTGTCTCCAGACTCATTTGTCTTCCATTGATTCGCTAAATTAGGTTGATGAGAGGCCCTCCTATCAGGTGGCACATTAATTGGGTCATGCTACATCCCATACGTGATCCAAACAATGGGTGCTTAGCACGAAACCTTTCAGCTCAGGCCTGAAACTCTCTTCCACCAATTAGCCTCCGGAATTAATCTGTTTCCTGTCCCCTACTCCAAACCTCTGGATGCCACTACCCGCTGGCTGTGATTGGCTAACTTCACTCAAAAAGAGTGTTGGGAGATACCATTTTTTGCCTTCTGGGAGACAAAAAAAATAACTGTGAAGAAGAAAACAGCGCCATACTTTGTTTAGGCTAAATAAATGATTTATTGTACAAAAGGAAAAGGCTGAACAAGCAACAAAATAGAAAAAATACAGGTACACAACCATCATACTACCACATGGAATGAATTTTATCTGCACAACATGGAAGGAATAAAAGGAATAAAAGGGAAGAAACAGAAGCGGAAAACCTGTCGGAGCTTTCAGTATTGTGGGTTCTATTTACACAGATGTGACTTATCTCATATATATGAAAACACTCTCATACATACAATTATACATTGAAACAAGTGTCAAAATATGCAGTTTTATGAATGACATTACCAGTGTTTATAAATGATCCTGGGTACAACATGTTGTTGCATTTAGTAATATTTTAAGGTATTAAGTTCAGTAGTCCTTTCAGAATAATTTTACATTGTATTGTCCTTTTCCTTTATGAACCTGAGAGCAAAATGACCCATTTATTTGACTGAAATTTTGAATAAAACCACTTGTGAATGGTGAATGGCCACAGCAGAACACATTCACACACAATTAAAACTTTACTCAAATTTATTGGGGCAAGGATTGAGAATTATTTTGTGAGGTAGATATTAATAAAATGTATTTCTTTATTATATTTTTGTCAAACAATGTTTAGCCCATAATTTGTTTCAGATAAATGTCTACAGCCCCTTTTCCGTGTAGTGCGTCAGCAATCGGCATTTGACATTTTTCCCTTGAGTTACAGCACATATCATACCCCCAGTCTGGCTGACAACACCTGTGTTGTATGTGATGTGCATGTGATGATCAAGACGTGTTCTTTCCTTTCATTGCCGCAACTCACGCTAATGTGAAAAATATCAAGTAGGCATTTTTCTATTATTCTGTATTCCTCACTTCAGATATGTGACTTGAGCATAAGTGTAAGTCCACAACAAGAATCCATCTAACGAACCTGTTCATCCAAGCATTTGCATCTTCAGGTGTTGCAGTTGGTACGTTTTGCGATTAAAATTAGGGGGAGATATCAGGTTTCCGCTTCAGATGAATGGGAGAAAGGTATGACAATAACAAAAGAGGAAATGTACTCACTAGATTTTCCACACTGTGTGTTGTCAGAAGCTTTGACAGTTTCTTTTTCTTCACTTAAAATCCATAGTAAAGATCTTGTAACTCAATCAGGTCAAACACAAAACAACACGACACCTCATATCTTTAACTTCCCATAGTGCAAAATTTATTGTTGGAAAGGTGAGTGCTTAGAGAGGATTTTATTCCCCAAGAGATTTATATATATATATATTTATATATATATATCTAAAGGCTCTTCCTTTAACCAACAGCATAGTGCTTTCGTTTCCAACAAGGGATGTCTCCGCTTGGACATCCAGGAGACAGACTTCTGCTTTTTAATCTTAAGTTTTTCAAGCAATTCCAATATTCACCATACCTTATGGGCCAGGACTTTAAAATGTTATTCAATATACTTTTTTCTCAATAAAAATCACTGTGAAATTATATTCATATCAACATTATTGACAGTTAAATTTCCAATTTAATCCAAAATTAAATAACTCTCTCCCTTTACTTATGAGTATAGCAATCATGTTTTTCCTGCCAAATATTATTGATATATAAGATTCCCTGCACCACTGCCAGTTTCAATGACTTACTCTTGAAACATAGTATGATGTTATTTAAAAAGGTTTCTGTTATTGTTCTGGGACAGTAGTTCTGCTAGAAGAGCGACTATGGACATGCATTAAATGTCTTGCAGTCAGAGGGGCAATTTTTCAGTTAACACAGTGAGGCTGGCTAATCCACTGGACATGGGGCAGGGAAAAATGTAAATCAGTACTATTTGCATGCCCATATATATCCTGAACAATTAAAATATATAAAGTATTTTGTATATTCTCTGAAACTTTGGAGGAAACTCCACCACTACGTTTTATGTGCTCAGATTGCCTCTTATGTTACTCATCCACACGCTACATTCCAACACTTCTATGTGAACACCCCTCCAGTTCCCAGCAGTTTGAATCTAGCACCTTAAAATCTTTAAACCTAATTTTTAACTAGTTATTTTAATAGTATTTAGCCTAACAAACAGATCGAAAGTATGCCTATAACCATTTTTGTTTAGAAGCCCTTCAATAAATCATGATTTATCTTATAAATGCATTTAGCTGGACCCTTGTCCAAACAGAGTGCAATTGGGGCAATGGTGTGGTAATTAAAGCGCTTCATTACTAGAACGTAGAGCACAGGACTTGGCTGATCATGGCTTCTGTAGGTGCCTGCTTGTTTGGACTGGCATGATATGGATTAATGACCGGTTACCCTCAAAATCCATAGCCAACACTGTCATAATAAGCAAATAGCAAAATACGGTAAACATGACTTCATCTTCAGGTATATTCTGAGTTTGGAATGAGTTTTAGATATTTTTTCAATATTTATTAGTGCCACTGCCCCTATATTTGAGGAAATTCAGCTATGGCTGATTTATTTAAACCGATAATGGGGCTTCTTCAGCTACTGTTTACTGAGAGGAGCCACACTAACCACCCTTTTCTATTGACTTTTAAAGGTAGTGAAATAAATTTTTCTTTCTTCTTCTTTTTTGTCTTTTACAAGATTACAAGTAAAAGGAGATCAAAGTAGCAGTGAAAGGGTACTTGGATTCCCAAGAATTTCACACTGAGGTGTAACCTGCATCACATTGGGGGGGAGCAGAAGAACTGTCTTTGAATCTTTTGAGCCCTTAAGTTTCTGTAAATATAGTAATTAAATGTGTTTTAAAGCAATTAAAGGTCGAAAGAAGCATCAAAGAAGTCTAGACTAGCTTTGTGTGGTTTACTAAATTATTCTGAAACATTTTGGAAAACTTCTTAAAACATTTGAGTGCCTTATCTTTTTGTTCCTTCATATATACTGAATAGTTCACAGATTTCATACACAATCACGCTGTGTAGCCCCTTTCTACAGAAAAAAAAAATTATTTCTGCGTGACATATATGCATTGAAGATTAAAATGCATGAAACCCACTTAATGTTTTGGGATATATGTGGTCTCCTCACCAGAGGCAGGGCTTAGGATGTCACAAGATATGCTTGAGAACCTGATAATTCGTCTGAATGAAAACCCTCAGAAATCTACAAACACCAAACAAACGATGATGTCGCTTTGTTTTCCAGCTGCTCCAAGACACTCCCTTTGCAGTCTTCGGTAAATTTATCTAACAAGTCCCGCCTTGACTTTTTATTTTGCCGTTCTTATTTTTCCAGTTTAACTAAAACAACTATCTAAAACAATCCTTTGCTTTATTCGTACTTAGCATCTCTTTCTGAGGCACATGGGGACAGGGAGGCGGGCGTCCATTGGATGCTTGGGGTGGAGCAGGAATAACGTTTGGTGTTCAGGAGAGCTCAGTCATGTTAGGTTGAGGGTATCTGATAGAGTCTAAGAACAACCACAACGGTCCACTACCATTCCTGGGATCTTGCCATGGATAATTTGTTGCTTGTCATTAAAGTAGAGCATGTTGATGGGTGACATCTTTGTGGGAGTGCAGCAAGGGCCAGCCGAACCACGAGGATTAGCGTTTTGCACCAAGTGGGTATGTGGATACTTCTGCATAAACATATACTCGCACTGACCTGAACAGTAGTTGGCTTTGTACCGTTTGGGTGCAATGATCCAGTCCCAGCCAAAGGCTTCAAAATCCACTGTCAATGGGTAGCGACAGCAGCGGGACTCCGTGGAGTGCTCATCACAGTCCAAACCCAGGTTCCTTCGTGATCGCTTGGTTGTCTCCAGTACTTTCACCTCCAGGAACGGCTGCTGGAAATCAAGGGAAGAGGGAACAGGGAATGACAAGAGTCTGTTTAGAGATGTTGACGTCTTACGATATACAATAAATCGTGTCTTTCCATCACCTTTGTCCTAACTTAATTGTTTAATTATTTAAGCTACCTTTCATTTTTCTTGGGTTTCAACTTCACTTAAACAAATTTAGCATCACCTGTACTTATTGCCCACTTAGCACAGCACAGTATTTATGTTCGTTTGCAATAACTAATGTGATGCTGAAGTAAAATATTATAATGCCTTTATACAGGTCAGAATGGTTGCCGAAATAAATGGTGTCAGTATTTTTTAAATAAAGTTGAAAATTTGACATTGATTTTTATCACTTATCTACATTTTTGGTTAGAGTTGGTTAGCGTTTATATGCCCTTCTATCCTGCTATTTGAAAACTGTTTCATTCTGTGTTAAAAGTTTAGTTCAAGATGATTCAAAATAAATATGAATCATTGTATTTGACAGCCAAAGCCATTTTGACATTATTAGTGTGACTTAAGCCAAGGTATGCAGCTAGTTAATATTTCTGTTAACTACACTTTCATTCTCAGTTGCAAATGGTACATAAATCAATCATTTCTGTGTGTTTTGATGAGGTGATATTTGTTTCTAAGAAAGAGACATTGGTAATTTTGTGAGAGATTTCTAGGTCTGCACATAATTTCAAAGTTGTCTAGAATATACAGCCTGGATAAACATCACAATTTGATCTAGCTGGGTAATTATAAATATACATAATGGATTGTTTTGACCAAGGAGGATATTTATGGAAACTCTAAACCGGACAGATTAAAAATGAAAATTAAAGGAAAATAAAACTTATTTCCATCTACCATAACCACTAATTCACCACAAGGTAACAGTAAACCTGGAAATTATCCCAGGAAACAGGGGGACATCCAGGATGGGACACCAGTCCATCACAAGGCAAACACAAACACTGTGAGAAGATCAGCTAGTCATGTGTTTTCGACTGTAGGAGGATGGAAAAACACAGCAGAAACTTTACAGCCCTAGGACTCCAGCCCAATAAACGGGAGGCTTAGGCACGACACACTGAGCCACCATGCTGCTCTGATTTCACATTCATATCTTAGCTATATTCACATAGTTTGCATATATACATACTATATATAGTCTAAGAAGTATTTGTACTTGGGTCACAAGAAATGCATACAAACGGACACATCTGAGTTTCAATGACTGCTGTAAATGTGTAATTCTACCAGCTCTACCAACTTGTGAAATACATTTACATTCACAGTTCTGCACCTGTGTATCTGTGCACCACGTTATATTTTTCTACTAAAAATTTGTTGTAATACAGTTGTTTGATTTTTGCGTGTGAGTGTGTGTAGGTGGCCTGGGTTGTACTGGCATCGCATCGCATCGAGGGTGCCCCCCCCCACCCGATCTCGTGCATTTGACTGCCTGGGAAAGGCTTCAAGTCCCCCGTGACCCTCACCAGGACAAGCAGTTAGAAGATGGATGTAGGATGCACAACTATATGCTTCCAAGTGATTAACATAATTATAATTGCAAGCAGCAGACTACATTAACCTTTTAAGAGAAGTATTTTACGTCGCTAGTTAGTTTTCAGTTGTTTTCCCCCCAGACCTCTTTTTTTCAATTGGTTGTGTAAGATTTGTGATGTGAAGCTCGTGGTGAAGATTGTTCCATATCTCACGTCACCACCTAGTGGAAGGATGGAATGTGACGGTGATTCTGTTCAGATATACCAGTCACCATTGTTTCAGTGAAGCGGTATGATAGCACCTATTCAAGTTTAAAAAACTACCTTTAATTATCAGTGTTAATATGACAACACCGCTAATCTATCCATGCAGTTCCTGGAAGAGGATCTATGATCCTAGAGTCAATAGTAGACAAAAAGATCACTTAAGATCCAGTAAATTGAAAATAATGTAAGGGCGCAACTATACATATGCAGGCAAATTATATATTTGAAATTAAATATATATTTAATATATAAATATGTATTTAAATGCACAAAGTACTATATATTCTACAATGTGTTATGGAATTTAATGGGACTTTGCTAATATGCCGATAAAATAAATTGTTTTGTGAATTTAAATAAACCCATCCTTATGTGTCATATCTGCATATGTATTTTAATATACAGTTATTAACTGATATGAACAAATATTTATTAGTCAGTCCGGATTTCTTTCATGCAGGTTTTAGGATAGTAAGAGATTACCCTAAAATTCTAATATTACAAAAAATCTTCCTCATACTTTCGTCTTTAAAATAGCAAATGACGAATGCATGTATTCTTTCAAGGCTGTGTTTACAGGCTAGTCTACGGACTCTGATGGTATCAATGGAATTGCAGACCTACTGAAGGCTTTGCAGAATTCTGACCTTTTGAGCACATTTTAGACTCTCTAACTTTGACCCTTCTGTTAGGGCCAGAGGTTTCTCTTCCACAGCACGTTACACCAGCTTAGTAATGCTCTTGTAAGCAAGTAAGACTAATGGTCAATAGGCTCAATTCAAGTCAGATTGAGCTCAGGTTTCTTAGATGAGAGAAAATCCAAGGAGTAGCAGGGAGTTTTAATTCTTTGATTTTTTTGCACATTTGTTGCTGGGTTTCTGGTCTTTTCTCCCATGTTACAGGCAGCTGCTTTGTGCTGCAGGGACTGAGCGGCTGTGCCGAGCGGATAAGGTAACGTCCCCGTGGAGCGTGAACGTCAAACCGTACATCATCATGTGCCACTTGCGAAAATATCCATCAGATATGAAAATGCTCTGGCAAATCAGGAATATAAAACTTAAGTCAAGTTATACAATGTGTTTAAGATTAATACCATGACAAATACATGACAATGGAAAGAAGTTATAAACACCTAATAATAACAATGCAGGGCTAAGAAACCACACATAAGCCATCTTTCTGTGGAAAGAATGTTTGTCTTTCAATACACCATATAGCTTTAACGCTTACAGGCCTAGTTAAAATAGGATTAATGGTATTTTAAATAGGTTTCTATCTAGTTTTTTGGTTCATCAGCTATTTGTATAGGAGGAAAAAAGACAAAGCAGAAGAGGAAGGGACTGGATTTGTGATAGTCAGATGTGTAAGGAACAGGTCTGAGGGTCCTTACCAGTCCTTCTTCACCGGGTCTCAGAGAGGTGACGGCCAGATCGTTGCCACTTTCGTCAAAAGCATTGATGTCGACGCCCCAGTTAGTGTGTGGCTGCTTAAACCAGTTCTGCAGGACATGCTTGAAGTCAATACTCTGCCAGTGGCCGACCCGGGAATTCAGCTCGATCTTGAGAGAGCGGATTCGGATGTGGCGGCTGCCTTGCTCTGTAACAGGTTTCAGCCTGAGGATCTGCAGGTAGACGGTGGAGGTCTGCTGAAGTGGTCGCAGATACACCCACAACTGAGCCTTGAGAACCTTGGTGAACATAAGCTTGGGGCTAAACTTGAAGAAGCAGCAGCTTGGTTTTCCATCCACCTGAACCAGTGGTTCCGCTGTTGAAGATAAATGGCAGTTAAGCGCAATGGTGCAAAAACATTGAACATTATTAATTCAATATTAACTCAACCGGAAATTTTGAGCTTTATTGTCGCAAACAAGTTTGAAAATGTCTATAAAATCTTTCTATTTTTCCTCAGTGGACAGCTTAGATTTTTTATCAATGTATTTCAAAACAATATCAATAAAGACATTCTATTTCATAGCATGATCAGATTTTAATTTTCCTTAAGATTATTTGTAGCACCTATAGTAGTCTATATTATTTCTTTAGTGATGTTTTAAAAATGTTACATTTTTTAATTACTAGATGATTTGCACAGCTTGCATGTCCTTAATCATTTATAAGTATGGATATTTTAAATGTAGTGAAATCCCTTTGTCAATAGTTAAACAGCAATGCTCCTTCTGGAACTGTAAACATTTTCTTTTTGGCTCCTGAATACCCTGTAAAATGTATGACATCACCACAATACCTGTCCCAAGATTCTAAGGTATATTTAAAATTGTTATACATCTAATTACACTAAACTAAAATCCTTATTTTGTTGTGTAAGAAGGCCATTAGATATAAAATCTGGCTCAAAGGAAGCATTGTCAATCTCTTCTAAATCTGGGGTTGCCATGACAATCTGTCAAGGCTTCCTGGGTCAAAATGTCACTTTAGCATCTCGGCCTAGTTAAGAAATAGGGTCAAGGGTCAAAACTGTCAGTTCTTTACATCCCCAGGGGTGCTGGGGGGTCAGTCCTAATAGCCAAATTGAGTTTGAAGGTCAAGGTCGACTAGGTATTCAGTTAGACGGTGATGTTAATACAGCTTTCTTTCCACAAGAGCACGCTACGTATTATATAAACTTCTCACAGGTCTCACCTGGATCTATCTAATGAGAAAGAGGAACTAGTTCCAATTCAGTCTATCAAAAACATTTTGATAAAGCTTATTTATTACATGAAAGGGAACTTACACAACATGTAGTGTAGTGATAAGAAGAAACCACCCTAAGAACGTAAATCAAGCGTAGCAGGAAATGACTGATACTGCATTCTTGTTTTCCAGAATCAAAGATGCACTAGATTAATTTTTGGTTAGAAGTACAACAATATAATGTTTACAAATCACAATTAAATCCTTTGAAATAAGCTAAATTATGTATACCAATGCATAATTTGTAAAACAAGATAGGAAAAAAATTATAAATGTTTATCATACTGTGGACAGGCCACAAATATACTGAGCATCAAAATAACATCAGATTTGTACAACTACCAGTATTCCCAATGTATTGTTATACTTATCATTATCATCATTTTCCTTTGTTTGCTAATAGTTTTATCAAAAATGGCTGATAATTCCACCCATTTGTACAGCTAGTCTCCCCCTACAACTGATGATACATATACAATCTTATAAAAACAATTATAAGGTGTATGTTTTTATTTTATATGCCCTTGGGACTTAACCTAGCAACATTCAGGTTACAAATCCATGTACTTAACCGCCATATTGGGCAGTACAGGGATTCATCTACCCCTAGCCCAGTCCCAAGCTGGGGTATTAGCCGAGGTTTTGCTTAGAGCACCACCTTCTGGTGCACTGTTTTCAGAGCTTATGACAACCTTTCTCACTGGCAAGTTTATTTCTTCAAATGTGTATATGGTTCACTATATACAGGATCTGGCACCAGTATGATGTAAAGTGTGGGGCCGACTGGACCTCAAAACACTTGCCAAAAGTCTAACTCATCCATTACCTTTCCAGTTTTTTGCTAGTAGGTGCAGTAACCATTAAGACTGACTTGCCTTTGAAACAAGGTGGGATGTTTCTTACATCATCGTGGGACAGGTTTTACCACATAGGTTTTATTAGGCAGCATAAGTATTCATTCACAAACACTGAACCAATTAAATCCTTCCAGACTGTCTTAAGGGTCATTACATCTGTCCATTAGCTGCTTAATAGTTTTCTAAAAGCCAGATTGAATGCCAAACAGGAAATATGCAGCAAAGCTTTTAGCAAAATCTCCAAAAAGTAAAAGATCAATATTTTCTGATAATATTTATTTATAATTATGCTGGTTTCCTTTCATATTCATTTCTTTTTAGTGGACGTGATGCCAGCCTGTGTATTTTACTAAAGAGGCCTAAAGCACGGTCACCCTTATTTCTGATTACTGTGCATAACGGTAAATAAAACACCTGAAATTCTGAGTGTGAATGGAAACCAACATGTGGTGTGACAGTGCATCAGAATTTACGTAACTATAGAAGCTCCAGGCCTTTCTTAAGCTGGCTGTGGCATAAGGAATACAGGCTAAGAAACTAGACAGCTATGTGTTAAAGGTCTACAAGGGATTTATCCCGAAGCTGCTTGTGTGACATTAATCTGTAGTGACAGACAGTGCAATTTGTGTATGGTAAGCTTAATCAACACCCTAATCCTAGGTGGCAACTCCTACAAATCTTAATTGCATCCTTTCAGTAACACATATTTGGTAGGTTCTGTGTGGACACTTAGAGTCAACTGAAAGACCAAATAGCTTTTTTTTCCCCCCAAACCAGCACTGAAAGGCAGCACAAAGCATTGCATGTGATCTTTTGTTTGTCCTTCTCAGTAAAATGTTTTAATTATAAAAAACAGACTTAAGGCAGGGCTGTCATTGTAATGTTCATGTTTAAGTTTGCGATTCTTCTTCAGTGTTCCGTCATCACGCTGAGTTCAATGGCCTTGCGCCTTCAGGAAGGCAGGCAGAGGAAAGGAACAGTGAGCCAACTGACTTTGAATAGACTGCAAAAAGAAGCCGGTCACCTATTGTTAATGTCCAAAACGATACTGCATAATGGAATAAGCAAAAGGGGATTCTATTTGCATATATATCTATATTTTCTTTTCTTAATGGGAAATGCAAATGTGCCATTTTGTGGAAAGTGTGCATTTGGGAGCATCAGTGTTGGATAAATGTGGCTCTGGGGTATCCCCCTGCACCTCAGCAAATTAATCATTGTGACACGTTCATGACCCCTCTAATAAGACAGGGGGCACAGTGCACCCCCTCAACCATCCCATCCCACCCCAGTCCAAGTCCCTCTTTGTTTCTCTCTCTGTCCCATGGGGAATGGCGAGAGAGTGAGGGAGGCAGGGATTGGAGAGGGGGGTAGCTAGAGATGGGGAGTGTGATGTTAGACCCCCTTATTCAGATTGTCCCCTGGGACGCTGCCAGGCACAAGACTGCTATTAGGGCTCCGTAGAGGAGCCCCCAAGGAGCCACAAAAGATATCTCCTAATACCCCTTGTTCCAACTGAGTGAGCCCTCGGTTCTGCCAGATAAAGAGACACACAAGCACATATGCACATGGACACAGGGCCTCAACGCAGTCTCCCAGGACGAGGGACAGGGGCTTAGAATCAAAAGCATTGTAAGGGAGACATGCAGAGTCCACAAAGAGGCAGATTCAAGATGCTGAACTGGACAGCTGGACCCGCGTCCTTTTATGTGTGACGTGATTCAGATTCTCCAAGATCTCTGCACATTTACTATGTGTATTTGAAAACACTCCACGAGCAACGTAAAGTAAAACCTTTTGAATAACTCCTTCATACCGAACATTTAGTCTCTAATGGTTCCTCACCGTTTGAAACGCTTTTTCAGAAGTCATGGCTTTTCCTTTGATGATGCCAATGCCCACGACCAAAAACCGAAGAAAGATTCAGCTGTTTACATTTTCTGCCTCTTAAATTACCAGGTTTAGGAACTGAATATTTCTTGTACGCTTTTGTTCTTTACTGGAGTGGTAATCATTCCTATCCTTGTTAATAAAGGTTTACAGCATTTCATCCTAGATCACTAAAGTATATTCATTGCACGCCGCCACTCAGTCCAGTGCTTTCTGAAGTGAACTCAGTATGTGAGATGCAGCATTTGGTACAATAGCTCCTCTGTGTAAGCGTGACAATGCGATGCTCTGTGTTACAGGTATCTCTCACCTCCCTCTCTCTCTACCCCACTCTTCATACTTCAAAATGGGCCAGCCTTTCCAGGAGGGGGAGGAAGCCAAGGGGGCTCAGTAGGTATTGATACACCCTCCCTGTCTCTGCTGTGAATCACGGTGCGAGCTAGGCCTCTCGATTTGTTGTTAAGGGGCTATTGAGCTGAAAGAGAATGTCAACATTTTGTAAGACAAAAACTCACACTGGCAAACTAAGACACTTTATGCTCATTTTATAACAACATGTGTGTGACTGATGCTGATTGACTGAGAGCTTCTTATCATCTCCTGGGTAACAGATACTTATATCCTCGATCATATTTTTGACATTTCTGAATACAGTTAATTCCTTATCGCAAATGATGATTCAACAAAACACTGAATATTACATATAACCACATTATGAAAATGTCAAGTAATATTTGGTTATTAAACTTTTGTATTAGATTTGAGATGGCAATAAAAAGACACAAATATGTTTCGTTAATTTTCCAAGATCTGATTTCTATTTTATCCATTTCCAGTACTGTCCCATTTATTTCAAAATTAAAAGCACTGTTTTTTTTCTACAAATTTTTAATTTATTATAAACATTTTAAAGCTGCAGATCACTTCTTAATTAAGTAATAATTTCCTATGTTAGTCATACATAACATCTGTTTTGCATTTTTAAGTACACCTATAAAATGCTCAATGATTACTCTCCCTGGAGAAAAGAACCAGGCTCCTTGTTGCTCTCTGTGGACAGTTGCATTAGCATGTTACTTAACACTGTAGACCGGATGGTTGTGTCTTAAACTTGCTTCAAAGCCAGTAAGAAGTGTGCTAACTGACAAGTGCATTCAAGCATTTAACAGCAGAACAACTACTGTGGATCCAAGGTGCAATAATTAGGAACGACTGGAGAACCCTTTCCAGGGGGGCATTATTTTAATCAACCTTTGCAGCACCTATATTGAAAAAAAAACATTTGAGCATTATTAACTTGCGCTGTCTGTTCTTAATGTTTTTACTGGGAAGAGGTGTAATTTATGTTTGTATATTCCTTCGACTGGAAAAACGTATATTAGGCATCAGCAATAGCAATAACAATTATTACCCTGAGAAAAGGACTTTATGGGAGAGAGACATGGAATCGTGGGAATGGGGAACACGACGCGGAAGGGGTGAGATTCCTGAAGTCACTGGTGAAGTTTTGTCCAGGCTATTAATGGACTTTGGTCCCTTTGAAATTTTATTAGCCATAAAATTGACAGCATGTTGTGCTATTTCTACTGCCTGCACTTTTTAAAGGTTTTATTTCTTTTTAAACAAGCCCCCAAACAGTCAGCACACAAGTTTATGTTTATTCTGTAATAGTCAGAAATAACTGAAAACGGAGAGAGCAGGTGTTGCCATCAAAAGCCTCCCCAAGGAATGTATAAATATATAAAAACCTGAGAGGCTGGTCAGCTTAGCATGAATGTGGAGCCCTGCTCTTAGGAGAGCCGGACTTGTGCTGTTCTGTCTTTTTAGCACTCTCCTCTTAATGTTTATGGTTCCTGCACTTTCAGGAAATGACCCTTTTATAGGGTCAACACTATAAAAGACTTGTGTTTTCTGTTTTTTTTCTGTTTTTTTTTTTTTTTTTTTTTTAGTGGGAGTGGTTGGTGGATGAGTGTGGGGGGGGTAGTGCTGTTTAATCTACTACCGTTTCTCCTTTTCTGCCAAAGAAAGAGACCTGATGAGGTTAATTGGCTCCTTATCCAATATATCACATTGCTGTGAACCCTGTGACCCTTTTTGTCAATAGGGGGGATTTCTCTCCAGTGTGTGTGGGTGTATGTATATGGTGGTGGTGGAAGGATGTAAGACTCCTTGCGTTCCACTTTAACCGTTACTCCCTGTTTCAAAATCGAGGGAGATACAATATTGTCTCATTCTTGAACTCCTGAACTCCTAAAGCACTAGTCACAACTTCAGCGTCAGTATATTTCAAATCCCAGGTTTATCCCCGTGGATGAAAATGCTGAAAAACACACTGCAAACTTATAACTTTACACCTAGTATCAGTCATGCAAGAAGAGCTTAAAAATTCCTCGTTGCTGTGAGATATGACCTGTAATTCATAATGCCCAGTGTTGAGAGGATGTGCATGTAGAATGTCAATATGTCCGGAAATATGAATGACTGGCGAAAGTCATATTTAAACAACACTTTTGTACAACAGCAAATATGTAGCTTCTTTCAAGGACTAGATTTTCATCCCTCTAACTAAAACAGGCCATTATATATCTCTTTATCCAGGCATAGCTTTTGAGATATTCACCATTTACCGCTGTGGATCAGCTTCAGTAATAAATTAATGATAATCTGAGATAAAATCGCACTAAACTGTGTGAGCGTTCAGTGATTTGGGGCTATGCTCCTCCAGTAGGTTACAGTGCTAGGATGTATTATGAATAGATGCTCGATTCCAGGTGTGCGCTAATGTGCTACAATTACCATAAGCTGCCAATTACTGAAATCCAGAAGGGGAAATGACAAATTATCAGCAAACGTTTTCGAATGTACAAAGTTCTGGCTGTTAAAGAAAGGGCATTGATGAGAGAGGAAGGCCTGGTTTTAACACATGGACAAGTGACAAATGAGGGCCTTGCAGGGTCACCACCTCACCAGGGCCGACGCATAAGTCCCAAAACACTTGGCCTGCCTCCTATGGAACGCCCATAAAAGGGCAATTTGTACAGGAGCCAGCAACAAACACAACTCAAACTCATACATGCACATTTGAGATATTTTATTATATTATAATGAATCAATTTTCCATAGCCAAAAATATGCATTATATGAATTTTTGTAATGCATGTGAAGTACTGTACTATGCAACATTACATAAACGAAATTATATTATAGATCAGTTCATTTTCATGAAATGAGACCAAATGCTACCCGTATATAATGTGACTGGTGGCTTTGACCTGCATCCTGAGCTCGCGAGAGCATTTAAAGGCATTGTCAGAGGAGATGGAGCGAGGGTCATGCAGCGTAGTCATGCTGGATTGGCCTGCCGCTGCTTTTGATGTTCTTTAACTGAGGACCAGAAACACAGAATTCTCCTGTGGGATACACATTACTGTGCCACAGGCGAGAATGCTGGCTCCCATTCCCAGAAAATGCTACTGAACCACTGTGGTGTGTGTCTGCATGTGTCAAGGCAAGAAAGAGGGGGATTAGTGTTGCAAAATATGGAGGTGTGATATTCAGCCAGATATGATGTTTCCTTATATATCATCATTCTAACGTTATTCCAAATAGGAATCCTAGTAATGAGTTTGGGCTGAAGGCGAATATACAAATTGATCAACACATATTATAGGGGGCTACATTCAAACACTTTTCAATTAATTTATCTATACCAGTCACCAGCATGATGAAGACAGCATTTCAGGCAGGCAGAAACCTACATGTAAAGGAACAGTAAAATACTGTAAAGGAAGACCACAGCTGAGCTGCTTTCGAACATGAAATGCACCTAACAAAGGATAGGAATGAAATCCACAGAGAAGCAAGTCGACCTTCCGCATCTCAGACAAGCGGAAACAGCTGAAGGTGGCGGCTATGGCCCAGAGATCATCACACGCATGAGCGGAATGGTCACGCCAAGCGAAACTGCCCTGGACTGGAAGAAATTATAAGAATGAGACCCAAGGAATCCTACTCTGCACCCATCGTTAAGTCCCAAAATCCTAGTGTTTTAATGAAGAGATGTTTAAAACTTTTTCACTGATTATCATATTTATTGAAAAATGAAAAGGGCATTTTTTTACCTTTATACAAATTAAAACATAACTTAAAATACTCTTAAGGATTCTTATATGCAAGGGATATCGCCAAGCTAATTTCAGTGTTGACTGCAATAATCAAAAATGTGTCTACAAAAATGTACATTTCAACAATAATCTATACTCATTAACCACCGAGAATTCAGGTTGTATCCAATAGGAAAATTACCTTCACTCACTTTGACAGCATAGACCACAGGTGAATGATTGTAATGCTTATCCATTTTCATAACATAGGTAAAATTTACTGAATTCAGCATAGGATTTAAAGGGTAATGGTTCCTTATATTGCATGATCACTGATTGTTCTTTCCTGCTGTCAAGTTAGACTGGCCGTCACAAATACGTAAAAGGAAATAAAATATAAGGAGTATATTTATTTATAAATAATCATTCAATAGCAACCTTGAGCTTACTCAAAATTATGTACAACACCGAATACTGCAGCGTTCTTTTTACAGTTATGACTGTTTATGCCAGCAGAATAATACCCCCCCCCCCCCCTTTAGCAATGAACAGTCATCTGTAAACGAGATGTAGCCTAAGGGTGTCATGAAATCTCACAAGGCAGTCGAACCGGCGCAAGTTCATTATGCATTTGAGAACCGGCACGACGTGGACTGTGTAACAATCGACGAAGAGGTTAGTTAAGGGAACACAAACCTACCTTTGTTCACTCTTGGAAAAAAACGGATTATTTGCTCGGCTTTTCGTCCGCCTTGTGCAGAATACATTACGTGTGTAAATGTTGTTGAACCCCAGCGATTCTCTGCTGAAAGGTCACACACTCCCCTCGACCCCAACTGTTTCTCGGGCTTTGTGTCCTCAATGAAAAAAACGAGCTCTGCCTATAAACTTCGCATTTAAAAAGGCAAGTGCTGTCGAGAGGGACTGCTGCATGAGGAAACAATGGCAGCTTTTCGGACACACTTTTTCTCAGTGCGCGGAACAGCAGGGGATCCGGTTAGAGCCCGCTTATAAAGCGCTGATCGAACACAGCTGTCGGCTCTACTAACATTTCTAAAAAATATATATCAGATACACAGTGTTACAGCGCCGCAACTGTTTTTAAACCGGTAAATGACCCGGGAGCTTTACACGATATGTCCCTTCTATATTCAAACACCTGTTTCTGTATTTATAATGTAATTATATAACCGTTTTCGACTTTAAAATTAAGATATATGCCAGTATAAAGATCATGTAAAACATAGCAGGAAAATGTACACTACAAATAATTACTGCGATGAATTGAATAAACGACAGAGGCTCAGTGCTGAATTACTGATATTGATTTATGAACTCGTTACCCATGTTGACACTGGTTCACTATTCAAAATGCGACGGTCCTAATTAGTGACAGTTTTTAAAACTAATCGGAAACCTTTATAAGCTTCAAATTGTCGAACTTTCGTCACCGACTAGTAAATTAAAAGGAATGGAAGACAAAGGTGTATGCTGTTTTAAAGCTAATACGGAGTTTATGGTTAGCCTTCAAAAAAATGATTCGGGCGTTTGTATAAGAGCGGTTTATGAATAGGGACCATTGATTGATGTTAGTGCGGGTGAAACTGTCTGAAAAGTATAGCTATCTGGTATTGATGCGATAGATCTTACAACAGATAGTAAAGACCAACGAGCGCTCACTGTCAAAGGAAAGACAATATTTGGGCTGTGGACAAATTGTCAGTATTCACTAAAGCGGAGGAGAGCTTTTCTCTCTCTGCCTAGAGCCTCGTAGAGCATCCTTCATATACCGAACTACATGTCACAACGTCAGTCGGCCACAGCAGCTATAATCACTTGTAAAGGTATTAATGATACCATTTTGTGCAGCAGAAGCGAAAATAGCCTAATAGAACGGAAGTATATATTTTTAATAAGTAACGTTTGTCGGTAATGTCTTCTTGGTTTAACTATAATTAATCAATGCAATCATAAAATTGATATACATTGTGTCATATACCTTTAGATGTTGATTAATTGGAATATTGATTTATCAAGTTCACAGTTCACACCGTCCATTCTTATTTTGACAGCCCTAGCAAACAGATGGCTTTGCGGACTGTCATTCATCTTAATAAAAAAATTAAAATCATAAATACTATTAAATCCGCCCGACTGAAATCTACGAAGCATTGTTGTAATTATACATTTTCGACAACGCTGCATACAAATAACATAAAGTAATTGTTATCAAATTTATGTCCACCAGCTTGCACATAATAAACTATTTAAGTAAGTTACGGTACTCACGCTCCGAAGCCATTGTTATAACCGACTCCGTAGTTGCGTGATACTCATCCTCTTCCATGAATTCATCCTGTGAGGAAGCGTCTCCCTGGAAGTCATGATGGTCCAGGAGCTGCTGCAGCGGCGGCGCTTTAGGGAGCAGCTGGTTCACCACCTCACGGCTTATGTTAGGCGCCTGCTTGAGCCGCAGCTTGCTGAGAATCTGGGATTTGATCGTCTCCAGCCTCAGAACCTTGCTCTGTTCTCGCCAAACGCACGCTGAGCACTCATGCGCACCCGTTTCATCTACCTCTATTAGTGACAAACCGGCTTCTGTGGGTATCTCGCTTGCTGGTGGAAAGAATAGGTGAGGCTCGTCACTCCCGGATAGTCCCAAAGAGATGAGGACCATCAAACACAACAAAAAGTTATATTTAGGCATGATGCTGAATGGCTGGTGTCGGTCTTCCTTGTGTCCTCCCGTTTTCTTCTCCTAATGCCTTGCTCCACCGTATTTATTTTCTCCTCATAAAGATACCGGTGATCTGCGGCAATTCCAGTTTAATTACTTTCATGAATGATGCCTTACGTTTTAGTGCAGAAGTAGATGTTATTAGTACGCGCTCCAGCGTTTATCTCCTCAAATCACTCGAAATCAAATTCTTCAGTCTCAGAATTGAATTGGTTTGTTTTGGTTGTACCAACATTGAATAATGAAATCCACAACGTTCATATATTAAGATGAGTGAATGAAAAGTGTGCAAGCACGTCTAAAAAGGGCCGTTTATATATCACAGCTGCTCAGTGTCGTAATTCGTCTCTATTGGCTGAGGAAGCACAAAAGGCTCTCGGGTCTGTCACCAAGTCAAGAGCGAGAGGGAGGGAGTATATGCGGAGAGACAGAACGAGTTTGCTCGATGTTTTTTATGCATTGCAATATAAAAATGCCATAAACTGAGACGCGTTTTCACTCACCATATAGGCAACAAAAAAGCGGGACAAATGTATAAAATTGTAAAATATAACAAAATGATTTTACTTGGTAATATAAGGCGTTGAATTGTAGTATGTCTACATTTATGGCATCTGGACCAGTGTGTGAGTCTCTCTCAACCTGTTACTTCACCAAGTTTTAAATTGATAAGACAACCCACACTAACACTTTCATTTGTAGCCACAATATTTAGAAAAACAAATTAGAGTTTCAAAATTAGAGCATGATATCAAAATGTAAAGCTCGGTTCAACTGGTATCTGTATTATACCGTTTTCGAATGCAATTCAATAGCATTTATTTTTACAATGCTGAATTTTGCGTCATTCATTTACTTGGTGTGCAGGGTACAGAAGTTACGTGTATGGGTAAATTGCTTCTATATGACACTGTGAGTAAAGAAGCTACGTATACGTAAACTACGAGTTTATGTACTGTTTCTCACAGAGATGTAATGGGCGAGTACTTTGATCAATTTTGAATTTGAATTTTTGGATCAAGTTACATTACTAGTTTAAAATAGATGATTAATGAATTAATTATTATTATTATTATTATTATTATTATTATTATTATTATTATTATTATTATTATTATGTTCCATCAGAAACATATTGTGTGATTAATATTTTACACTATACTCAGATCCTGTCTTAGAGGTTCCTATTTGCAGATCTGACTAAGTACATCAGGTGGCGCTATTGTTCATATGGTACAGATCATACACATTAAGGAAAAGAAAACGGTTCCGGAGTTCTGTTCCCGTAAAATTATCATAATAATAATTTAATTGGTTACAACATAAATACAAAGCATCTAGGACATGCGCAATCATCATTAATGAATACAATATAAAATTCAGGAACAGGTCTATTACAAAAAGAATAAATGCAGCACACAGCAGATATGCATAAAACATTGAGGAAAAAAATATATAAAATTTTTGAACTCCAAAAATCTGCTTTTATCTTCTATGGAAACGACGAATATTAACACATTTCAACATAAATACCTTCTTACCATTTTGAGAATTCTTATTCTGTATAAATTCGGTAAAGCGAAATAATAATAATAAATGTAATTGAAGAAGTATGTATGGGAAGTTTGTTCTTCAAAATTGTTTTCCGTGTGAGTAGAATATCCACCTACATGAGTCGCTATGTTGTGAAGCACGCAGCCATTTTTAAAGGGGAGTTACATACATTTGAACGTCTCTTTCTGCTAATTAGTGACTGTTTAACAGGATTGCACAGGAATTGTTCAGAACCAGAGAGGGGCAAATATGTCTCCCGACGAAAGAATCCGTTAGACTTTGAACTCTTAAGTTATAAATAAACATCAGGACAAAAGGGATTTTTCTGGCACTACTGCCAATGTTATTGATTAACCTTAGTCTTTGTTTTCAAGTCTGAGGTATATAATTTATCACTTCCTACTTATGTTAGGTGTAACTCTACATAAAGGATTGTAATCAGACACTGTTCCATGTGGTTACTACTCATAGTGAATGCTGACTGTAAAAATGTGATTTTGATAGGCCCCGGGGTACTTGTGTCATTTCATGTGGCTTCTGTGTTTAACTAGCTGCCTGGTATTTTCCCATTTCATTAGCCAGACATAGAAATAAAATATAAACATCAAATTCTCAGTTTTGTACATCCAAACATGTTCTTTTCTGGTAGCAAACCCAGGGCCGTGTGCCAAGTATTCAAATTCCTTTCCAAAGCAAAATTAGAAAAATTCTGAGTAGGATTGACAGAAGGTACAAACCCCAGCCCTCTGAAGTGAGTCGACCTTAACACCCTCTGTCTTGGTCAATGTGCTAAGCGGAGTGAGATTTTCACACTTTAAGACTAGAAGGTCTCCAAATTCTGACCATAACTCCACGTGAAGATTGAACAGTCTACATAAAGGACATTAATTCCTTAATCAGAAAGAAAATAATCAGTGAGTCATTGACTGTAGAATATCGGCAAAAATGAATGCAAATAGATATTATATCACTGAAACCTTGGTTATAACAATTATAGTAGGCCTATGTAATTAAAGTATTAAGAAGCAAGCCAGCTTTGTTATAATAATACAAATCTGGTACTGTCTGTATTACCATCACTAATTTATTATTATCTGTAAACATTTATTTCTATAAAACTAATATAGTCTGTTTTCCAGATAGTCTAATAGTATATACTGTGTATTTTCAAAATTTGTTTTCAGCACATTGCTCAGTGTCTCTTTGCTCAACATGAAAGTTTGTCTGTACGCTGCGTTCTTACCGCTGTATGCAGCAGAATTTCCATGTGGAATCAACAAAGTCAATTGTAACCCTAAATATGGTACTCACTGATTTCTGATCTAACTGAAATAAGGATCTTTCTTATGTCAACAAAGTCAACAGTCTGCATTATAGAAACCATAACACATGCATACATTCTTCTTTCTTTCTTTTTTTGTTTCAGCAGTTATGTTCACTGTACAGTATAAATAATAAATAGTGAAGTCAGCCAAGACATAAATAATGAATGTTCTAATAGTACACAGAATTCAGGCCTTTATTTTTAAAGATTTATATTGGCTTTGTCAGCATGATTTTGAAAGACAGATATAAGGTGCGTAATTTCTTGAGAAATAAATCATCAGCAGTTTTCTATTGTAGTACCTCCATATTTCTGGAGCTCAGAGGGCACAAGAATTGCTGTTGTACGGTATGTAAGAAACATTAATAACAACTAAAAGTTATTAGTTCACATTGGAGAAGATATACACTGCTATACTGGTGTTGACAATCAATATTTCTTTATATCAGAATATCAATTTCAATAAACTGTTAAACACTAAGTTTGGATGTTGTGTCCACATATATAAAATAATTTGTATGAAATATTTTCAATCATTGAAAACAGCCACTAAATCAACTGTAAACCATTAGTATTAGTCACTGAGCGTTACTGCCTACATGCAAAGCGATGCAATCATTTATTATAAATTATGGTTTAATTTTTAAGCTTCATAAATTAGCGAAAGCGAACTTAAGTCTTCTAACGGCTCAGGACACACACACGTTGGGTCAGCTTTAAAATGTGAAGTAGAACATGCCTTTCAACTCGTAGCTCTGTATTACAGCAACCAAAACGTCAAAAGATACTTGTAAGTAGCTTTGAAGTTACGGTCCCCCCCCCCCCCCCCCCTTTTCAGGACGGCCTCTGCTGTCCCACACAAACCGTTTTCATAGTCACAGGTTCATCTGAAATCCCTGAGCACGCTACACTGTGGCATATTTTGTCGCCCTTATATTCGTCATTATCATAAAGCAAACTTGCGGGTCAATCAACATTATACATCGAAAACGTCCAAATTCCTTACATGTATATTTGTAAATCTACTTCAGTGCGTTGCATTCATTTCCCATGTAGGTCGCTGTGACAGATCGTGATAAGTGAGTTAAAAGTTTGAACTCAGTGACTTCGAACCACGTGCTTCTGTCATAAAATTATATAAGAACTGAAGGGTGACGCCCACCGTATTAAACAGGCAACATGGCGGCAACCGCTATGAGAGAACTGTAATGTACGCATTAGCCTTTAAGATCTTTGGGTTTTTTAAATCCCTGGTGAAATTATTATTAGTTTATTTTGATAAAATGGGTGAACTGCTAACCGTACCATGTCGCTTTCATACGTAACCGTTTCATCGTTTTCTGATTAAGATCTGATTGATTTTTCTTTCTCGTATAGGGGTTTCACTTCTTGCATCTTATTAAAGTATCTTATTATTAAATTCTTAATAAACGTCTGTATCTGGACTTAAAAGACAATAATCGCATTCTCTTTCCCTGCAATACGTTCCTTTTTCCTTAGCATGATGAATGAAGATTGTGTTTAATGAAAGTTCCTCAGCAAAATAATTAGAAGTACTACGGAAGATGAGCGCCGGTATTTACAGTGCAATGAGGAGAAAGGAAATATTTTTCACATAACTCGTTGAAGCGTCTTAGCTGGCGTTTATAGCATTATTAATGTGATAGTCATATGATATTTTCCTGTTTATTGTTTCAGTCGTTACAATTTACAGGCCCTGTACGCTTGTGATGAATTATCAGTCTGACTTTTATCCATAGCGTTGGAAAAGACGTGCAAATGAAAATATACGTTCCTAAATATGTCCTGGTGAAAGTGGGTTCACTAAAATGGCGCGCCGGTGACTTACCGGATTCAAGTATTTATGTGAAACATCAGGTGGAATACACTGCGACCAAATATTTTGTATTTTGCAATACGTACATTTTAAGTAAAAAGAGAAACGCGTGTACTGCTTTAAAATTTGTAATTTAAGTATGCTTACGTGTACATATATCCTGCATGTATTTTATACATTCCCTATGCAATTTTAATTATATTTTATGGAATGGGTTTGAAATTCTATAAAATGCCATAGGTATCCCGTAGATATGAACAGCTGATCAGTTACCCCCCTATGAATCCAAACAGGTTCTACCCTCCTCTGTAGAATATGTAGCCAACAACTGGGTGTGAAGGGTAGAAGTAATTCAGTTTCACCCTTCATGTTTTTCCAGAATCATTTGAAGATATAGAAAATTAATTTTGAATTTCTCCACTAGGGCGGCTCCACCGACTTTTGTGCCAAGAGCTTTCGGGGATCTGAAGATCTCAGTAAGAGTCCACACTTCACCAAGAATTTGCTTCTTCAGAATTGCAGTTCATTGGTGAACCATGGAGTCCCTCTGCTGCAGGGAGGGTAAGTAGGGAGATAAGGAACCCTTTTCACTTCCTGAGCTGTAAGTTGTTTCCCAGGGAGATGAGGTATTCAGCAGCAAAGAAAGAATGTCTTTAAGTTAATTCGGCCGTTGGCTCTCTGTGCTGCTACCAAATCGGGGGAATTTTATATTAGAGATCTCTGCAGCGGCTTCATAAAATGCAGGATGCCAATGTGTACATCACTCCTAGTGAATGCCAATGACTGTATTGTTTTAAGGAAGGTTTTCTTAGGGCAGCCCCCACGCTCGTTTAGCTTTGCAGGGATGCTGTACCCAGGGTGGCAACCACATCAGCTGCAGTCCAGATTCAAAAGGTGGCGCTGCTCCTTTAAAACTGGCTCAGACTCAGACCATATAGATTATATATTTATAAGTTATTCTTATAATGTATTAACTTGTAATTTAAGGGAAGTACGTTTTTCATTATTGTAAGCAACATGTTAATATAAAACTAAGCTACAATATTTGGGTTACATTTTCAAATGACACATGGAGGAATACATTTGAATATCTTTTTCAAGTAAATTATAACAAGCAATTGTGATCAGTGTTATAAGCCATTAATGACCCAACCGCCTCGATTTCTCTCTCTGTAGCCGGCTGATTTTCCCATCACTAGTGATAAATGATTAAAAATGTAAATTCCATTAGGCTCATTAGGCACTGCAGTTAGATGCTGATGTACTTAATATATGACACTTTCTATCTCAGGCCACGTCCATTAATATGAGCATCTACTAAGTGAGTATAACATCAGACGCACAGGGCAACAACGGTCTAATTTACAGAACACGATATGCCTGCTTCACCCAAACATGAAGAATATTTATAACAGAGATTTCACATAGATTTGTGAGGAAAGGGAAGTAAGATAATGTTTCATATCAAATTTCTCAGTGTAACCAAGAGATTATTGGACTTTAGAACCAATCTACTCATTACTCAGCATTAACATGCTCTGACAGTAGAACAAAGTTTGAGGAAAAAACTCTACTGTAACTTCCATCCATCCATCCATAATGTTGGGATATGTTTATGATGAGTCTCAGTCAGCTACAATCAACTTAATAAGTATGAAATTATTTGTTTTTCATGGTATAGACCTGAACACTGTGAGTAAGCCATGGATATAACAAGCCTATTATCAATATCACTAATGCTTTTAAACCCAAAGCCTTGATTTAAAGAAAGAAAAGAAAAACTCACTCAGTACTGCCATCACCTGGCAAACAGTAATTGTAAAAAAATCTCTCCAATCTACAAAACATATACCATTGTGTGCTGGAAATTTGTTTATAGCATGGTACATACACACTCAAAAATAAATGGACAGCATAAGCAGCTTTTGAGAATTTGACTCCGGAATATTGTGTACTAGTAAAGCAGCCTTTCCTGTGGAAATATGTTTTTTGCAATATCACAACTTCTTAGATACAATCTGCATTCTGTATATATCATAATTTATTTTAGGAATTATTTATATCCTGTACTCTCCTCCTTTTGTCTGGTTTATTGAATTGCTGTTTTTAATATCATTGTTTCTTTTCTTTTTTTGTTAATCACTGACACAGTAGCAGCAAAATGTGTTATACACTATTTGCTGGACCATTATAAGATTTCTTCAGAAACTAACAATCTATAAAATCTCCAGTTGTAATTTATCTTGAAACTATAAAATCATTAAAACTGTCTCAAAAGATGTAATATTCAAATCAGTCAACAGCCAAATATGATTGTGTCACAAAACATAAACCTCTGGAGGCACCCGGTTGTGAACAGGACTGGAATTAGCCAGGATTGTGGTTGTGGTCACAGAGTGAGATGGCCAAGAGCCAGAGGGGTCAGTCCGACAGGGGGGGCTCACTGGGGGAAGCTGGGGAATCGAGACAGGACGGGAACATGGCTGGCAGGACAGGTCAGGGACAGACAGGCGACAAAGTAAGCACACTCAGTATGTGTCATTCACTGTGTGCAAAGCAGCCTGGGGTTTTAAAGCTGAGCGACAGGTGTTGCTACTCAGCCATGATGGTTTAGCGTACTCAGAAGGGAGGGCATGACAGCCACCCCCGCCCCCCCGACAGCCGCCTCCTGGAGGCTGAAGAAAGCGCCGAGGGGTAGGCTTGTCACGGTGGAACTGGACTACCAGCAAGGGGTCGAGGATGTCTGCCAAAGGTACCCAGGTCTGCTCCTATGGACCACAGTCGCCCTATTCCACCAGGTACTGCAGCTTGCTCCACTGATGCAAGGAGTCCAGGAGGGCCTGGATCGCAAAGCCTTCACCGTCGTCAAACAGAACTGGGGGCAAAGGTCACTTGATATCCCCTGGAAGGTGGGCCACGCCGTATCTAACTGGTTTCAGGAGGGACACGTGGAATGACGGCGAGATCCAGTAGATACAGGCCAGCTGCAGGCAGGGGTCATGGGCCTGACCTGGTGAAAGACGCAGCATGGGCTAATGTACTTAGGGGACAACTTACAGCAGCCAGGGAGGTGGAAGTTCCTGATGGAGAGCCACCTATGCTGGCTGGACTGGAGGACTGGTCTGGGGTACAGTGGAGGTGTGCCTTCTGCCAGTAGGACCAAGCTTGGAGTAGCCAGTGGGCTTGCCTCCACACAGTCCAGCATCCATTCGTATACTGATGGGACCGCACTGAGATGGGAGTGCCAGGGGACCAGAGGTGGTTGGTACCCCAGAATGCACTGGAAGGACATGAGGTCGGAGTCAGGCTGAGAATGTGTGTTTTGGATGTCGCGAGCCGACTGAGATGGATTGGAGGCACACAGTAGCTGAAGGGTCTTTGTGACCTCCTGGTTTATCCACTCCGTGACACCATTCGTCTGAGGGTGGTAGCTGGAAGACATGCACACTGAGATTTTAAGGCGGGTGCAGGAAACCTGAAATACTCTCGCAGCAAACTGTGACCCCCCTGTCCGACACAATGTCCTCAGGTACACCATAGTACCAGATCATCAAGGTCCGGGGGAGGTTGGCCAGCTCAGAAGTGATTTGTAGCGTGGGGAGGGGTCCCAGCCAGCACACCCATGGCAAGCAGTCTACCACTGTGAGGATGACAATGTTGCCCTGGGATGGAGGAAGGTCGGTGATGAAGTCCATGGCCAGCTGCACTGACGTGGGAAGCAGATGGAGTAGGCTGGCAGGCTTCTGAGTGCTGACCCTGTGATGGGTGCAGACCGAGCAGGACAGTACAAACTTCTCTGCTTCTTGTCTCCAGTCGGACCACCAGTATTGATGGGTGAGCAGGCGGGCAGTGACAGGAATGTCAGGGTGGCCAGAGGCAAGGAAGGTGTGCACCCACTATAGTGCAACAGTGCAGAGGACAGAAGGGACAAAGAGCTTGCTGGGAGAGCAGTTGGCAGGTGCAGGCTCCCGGTGCTGGGCTTCACAGAGGGTTCCTTCCAGGTCACCAGGCTCAGGAAGCAGAACTGCGGACGAATTAGGATGGGATTGTCATGCACCACCAGGCGGTTGAATTGGCACAACCGGAGCTCCACGTTGAGGTTCTTTGCCCCAGGAATGTAGGAGACCTTAAACTCAAACCTGGTGAAAAAGAGGGCCCATCAGGCCTGATGGGGGTTATAGCATTTAGTTGACCTCATATATTCCAGGTTTTGGTGGCTGGTGAACACCAGGAAGGGATGCACTGTGCCTTCCAACCAATGTCACCACTATTCAAGGGCCAGCTTCATCACAAGAAGCTTGTAGTTCCAGTTGTTATAATTCCTTTCTGCCGGTGTCAGCTTCCATGAAAAGTAGGCGCAAGAGTGCATCCTCCCTGTCTCTCCCTGTCGCTGTGACAGGATGGCACAGACCCCGACCTCTGAGGTGTCCACCTCCATGACCCAGGGGGTCAACAGGTCAGGCTGCTGGAGGATGGGCACCTCCTTGAGGCGTCGGAGAGCTTCCTTAGCTTCAGGGGTCTAGCATAGTGACTTTCATCAGGGTGGGGGCTGGGGTCGTGACCAAGCAGAATCTCCAGATGAACACTGGTAGAAGCTGGCAAATGAAGGTTCTGGAGCTCCTTCATGGTCTGGGCCCAGGGTCAATCCCAGACAGTTTTCACCTTCTCCTCATCCATCCCTACCGGTTGAATCTGGTACCCTAAGAACGTGAGGACAGACTAGTGGAACTCACACTTTTCGCCTTTGACAGACAGGTCTTGGTTCCGGAGGTGCTGGAGCACCCGTCACCCATCAGACTTGTCCCATGCGTTGGTCAGTGGAAGAAGAGTAGATGAGGATACTGTTGATATACACAATGGTGAACCAGTTCACCATATCAACCAGGATCCTGCTCATGAAGCTCTGAAAAATGGAAGGGCTGTTGGCCATCTTCCACTCATCCCTGGCCTGGATGCGCATCATACTATAGGCATTGTGGAGCACCTCACGGAGCTGTTCTAGGGCTGATGGGATCAAAGGCAGCAGCTCATGGCGCTTCTGAGTAATGGCGTTCAGGACCCGGTAGTCCATCTGTCCTGGGGCCTCGTCCCGGTTGGACATATCTGAAATACCTTTCCAAGGAGTCATCCAGGAGGCATCCTAGATAGATGCCTGAATCACATCAACTGGATCTTTTCCATGCAGAGGAGCAGTAGCTCTATTTTGAGCCTCTCCTGAATGTCAAAGCTCCTCCTACCTATCACTAAGGCTGAGCCCAGACACCCTGCAGTGAAAACTCATTTCTGGTGTTCGTATTTGCAGTTTTATTCTTTCAATCACTGCCCGAAGCTGGTGACCATTGGTGAGGGTAGGAAAGTAGATTGACTGGTAAATCAAAAGCTTTGCCTTCCTATTGGCTCCATCTTCACCACAACAGAATGGTACAGCATCCACATAAGAACATAAGAAATTTACAAACGAGAGGAGGCCATTCGGCCCATCAAGCTCGTTTGGGGAGAACTTAACTA
>JAODLC010000091.1:2003410-2013641 GCA_026781145.1 Hippopotamyrus pictus | reverse complement strand
TAGTTGCAGTGTTAGTTGCAGTGTTAGTTGCAGTGTTAGTTGCAGTGTTAGTTGCAGTGTTAGTTGCAGTGTTAGTTGCAGTGTTAGTTCAGTCCTGCTCACAATAGGACCATGTGGAGGGAGGAATGTGGTGTTTCGTAACTTATGGACCATGTCTGTTATTGTCCATGTGAGATAAGGGCTGTATGTAGTAATCCATATTTACCTATGCTGACTTCGATTGGCCCTGAGCACCGGGCCCTTTACAATCTGCCCAGTGATGTTTGCTGTCATCCTGAGTGTTGTGTGTAACTGTGTGTGTGATTTGCTACGGTCAGGCGGAAGGTTCAGCCAGGCGACTGATGCGAGCAGACAGTAGAACAAGCTCTGTCAAGAAGCTGGATAAAAGTGGAAGCCAGGTACAGCCACGCAGTATGAGAAGGCTTTCAGCACCTAAAGGATTTTAAAAATCTTTTATCTTACCAGTGGACGGTCTTCAGTACTGCCTTTCATGTCTCCAATATTAGAGTGAAGAGGATCTGATTATGAAACTTCCTGAGATGGTAAGCATTGCTTATAAATTGTTAGCTTTGTTAATTTTGAATTTAGAATTAGCAGTTTTGATTGTAATTTGGGGGAATAAGTATTTTCAGTATATTTGAAGTTCCTTCTGTTTACCAACAAAGTGTGTTTCTTAAACCAGCCTTTGAATATCACTCTTTCAGATGCAGTCCTTTTGTTCTCTGTCTGCAAAGAACAGTGTGGCAATAGAGTATAAAATTTCACTAGCTAGTGCCTATTTATAGATATATACAATTTTACCCTTGTGATATTGTCACGGTAGCTTCTGCTGCCATTAGAAATTTGGTCAATAGTTATTGTCATAGTCAGGCATTTTTCTTTTCTAAAATAAGGAGAAGTAACCTCTTTTTTTTTTGTCAAAAAACGGAACATTGTCTGTGAAGTAATGCCCTGTGAAATCAGTGTTGTAATTTTTTGTTCTTTTTAACACAATCAACTATAAAATGCCAAATAACGCCTGTCTTGTTTGTGTTTTCTGTATTATCACGTCCATATGTGAATACCCGAAGTGGTGGCTCTGAGGCTAGGGATCTGTGCCAGCAATCGGATGGTTGCTGGTTCAAATCCTGTGAATACCCGGAGTGATCCTACTCCGTTGGGCCCTTGAGAAAGGTCTTGCCATTTAACTTTGCAGTTGCTTTGTCCTGGATATGACATTAATCTACATCCAACCCTATAAGGAGGTCCTCCAACTTACAGGGGAAAAAGTTAGGGTTGGTGGCAGGATTGGCACTCAACCACCGAAAAAAAAAAACTCTCACTGGTCCATTCAGACTAGTGTGGTGCTGAGGTATCACCTGTCACATGGCTGCACTCAGGTTCTTATCCCTGAGGTGATTTGTCGTGTGGTCGGTGTGGCAACGCACTGTAATCAGTGCATGCTCTTTACGCACTGTAATCAGTGCATGCTCCTTGCGCACTGTAATCAGTGCATGCTCCTTACCTTATATGTGAATTAAGAAAAGTGGCCACTGAGACTGCTAATATCTTACTGTTATTACTCCATTTTTCCACTTGGTGATGAGTAATAAAAATAAATCACGCTGCAGTGTAATATTACGTGTGTGAATGTCAGCATATGAAATATATTTAGGTAGTCTTGAAAGTCCTTGCGTCTGGTTGTTCTCCTGAAGCTGGACCTCCAGGTGTGCTACAGTGACACTCTTCAGGAGCTGCGTGGGCTGGAGCTCCAGCGGGAGACACTGGTGTTTCAGGTGGACTGTCTGCAGGACGCCCTCGAGAGGGCGGAGGAGATGCTCGCCGAGGCGCAACGGGAAGCTGGAGACACCAGTGCGGTATGGCGTCCGTGCCAATCGATGACTGCCGGAGCACAATAATTCTACCCACTTCACGTTTCAAAGTCTCATTTAATCTGTTACTACCTTGTAGGCAAAACATTGATCACTGATGCCGCTGGCATGCAGGAAACGAATTGCTTTGCATGTGTAGTATGTTCTATTTCAGGAGCTGGAGCGAGAGAGGCAGACCAGAAAGAAACTGGAGGATACTGTGGATGTTCTCATGCAAGAGCTGGAGAGCCTGAGAGCGGTGAGGGTGGCAAAATAGCAGATGCAAGCCAGTGTACAAACAATTATTATAATCACATTATAATCACTTTACACTTATGGGGATTCATGGCAAGAATCATCTCAGGTTTATTTTGGTGAAATTTTTATTGATGTAATTAGTATTTGAATTGTTTAAGTGTAGTTTGTGTAGTTTATCAGGAGCTTCTCATACTTTTGTATGTAAGACCACTAAAAAATGAACATTTTTAGTGACCCTGAAATTTTTCTGTGTCTGAAATATATAGTTTTAAACAAATATATTACTTAACAGTTGCCTATTTGGAGACATTTTTATGGATTTGTTGTATACTGAGAATTTGTACTCTGCTGCTTAATTAGTTTAGTTTTTATCTGACATGATTTGAAATCTCTCTGCAGATGAATCAGGCCACACCAGGTGTGACGGATAGTAGAGGAAATGCAGTGGTGATTGTAGAACAGGACAGCAGCCCATCTGGCCTGGGATCTACACAAGGAACAGTGGAATCTCCAGTGAAGGGGTCTTCAGAGACCACTCCAGACGGTGCTCTTCCTTCATCAGAGCAATCTGCCAATGAAGAAGGTAGTTCACATACCCCTCCATTCGGGGACGTACTTAAGCAGTCATCAGTGGACTCTGAAGGCTCGCAGACTGAAGACCACCGAGAGAATAAGCAGACAGCAGACAGCACTGTGACCAGTGAGAGCCCCCTTGCTAGATTTCACAGAATAGTCCAAAAGGCCTTTGGTCAGTTGCCTTCTTTAGCTTTGGACACCAGCCCTCCCCAAGGCGGGATTATTGGGCGTCCCCAGAGCAGTCCAGGGGACATGACTCATGAAGACGTGCTGGCGGAGAACTCGGAGTGGTGTGACAGTGTGATTTTACAGGAATCCTTTCCAGGTGACGCCCCGTGTGAAACACAGGAGAATATTCCGGATACTACCCCACCTTTGGTGCAGGCAGAATCGAATGAGGACTCCTCGTCTCTGAGTGATCCTGCTGAGGAGCAGAGGGACGATGCAGATAGTCAGGCAGGTCCTCCTCCCAGCCCTCCTAAGGAACTTCAAGACCAACAGCCTGGTCTTGATCCCAAGGGCCAAAAGAACCCTGAGCAATGTACTTTATCTTGACAGCAAGGTTCTCCCCTGGGATACACAGGTTCTAAGCTTTAATGGAATCAGACAGTCTGGATTCCAAACGACTTGGCTGTTTTCCTGTAATCTTTGGCAAATGCTTACGTTTTTTTTTAAACAAATCTGTACTTTTATAGCCGTATTCAGCTTCTGACGAAGTCCTTTTCAGTACATATAAATTTTTTGGGTTCACAGTTCTTTGCAAGGGGAAAACAAAACACTTACAGTGCACATTAAGTACCTGCACCATTCACGAAGTTTAGACGCACAACCTCAGGCAAACAGCCTCTTATCGTGTGGGTTTGCATGTTTGTTGTGAGTAAAAAAGCTTCCTCAGACATTGCTGGATGGTATTTATTTTTTTTTATACATTGGCCTTTCTATATCCTTCACATTGTATTTATATATTTCTTAGTGGTTATCTGCACTTTCACCTTTATTGGTTAGAACATCCCAATAAAACTGCCTAATAATCAATTATTAAAAAGAAAAATTTACATTAAAATTATCATAGTATGTAGAGCATGTCCTCAGGTTTTGTAAGTCAAGTGTATTTCAATTTCCTAAGTCGTTTGGTGAAAATCTTTCAGAGCTACATACTTAGTCTGGTAAATTGTGGCTAAAATTAGGCATCGTTTGGCTGGATGCTGTGGCATCAGGACTCTGTGGGTTAGGTTTAGGGGTAGGTTTAGGGTTAGGGTAGGTTTGATCACTGCCCAGTTCTGCTTTTCTTTCACAATTTACTTTGTTTACATTTTGCTCAGAAGGAGTTTAAGGTTCAGTAGAAGCTTTTGGTTTCATAATGGCATTATTTTTAAGTCTCTGACATTGAACTCGTTAATTTCAGACACAACAGTCTAATCTACTGTATGAGATGCACAGAGCACGTTATTGACAAATATATGAACTGCACAACATTGACTATTACAGCACAGAGGACCCCTGTAATTTTTAAACAGTTTATGAAGTAAGTTGTATCTTAATTGTGCTTAAGTAGTCCTCAGAAGAATAAAATGTTGATGCAGATTATCATTTTTATTGTACTCTTCAGTAAGTAAAACCAGATATTTATTGATGTTGTTATTATTTGGAAATTTGGTAAATAGCGATGTGAGTTTTAAAATTGCTGTTATAATTCATACAATTCTGTGGGCGGGCTTCACCCAGAACGCTGGCACCCTGCTGTAAAACAACATTCTGCTGAATTTGACTACAGCATGGCTGTGTGACTGAGCAAACAGGAATGCAAGACACGCTGAATGATAATATATTTATTTAACTTTACTTGCATATTGAAAACAACCATGTTTTCCTTTTTCTGCTCTCAGCATAAATACATTCTGGTATTTATTTTAAGCATTTCTTGCATGCTTTACCAATACTAGTCTGAATACAGTAATGTTAATGTCCAGTTATTTTACTGTAAATATTTGTGTCAAATTGCTGTGGCTTTTACTTGTTAAAATAAAAATGCTTGAAGACACCAATGAAAAACATTCGATCCCAAGTTATAACCCTTGTTTATTCGGGGGTAGTGACAGGATCTTTTTGTCACATAATCCATAGATAGCTAACTTTAGACAGGGCACCTAAGGTTCTGGTACTGCTTTTATTTTAATGTAGTATTCAGTACATTTAAACTTTCATAAGTATGGGCAAAGCACTTAATAGAGAACAAATATATGACTTTATTGGAGAAAAGCAGGTTATATAAAGAGCAGGTTATGTAAAAGTATAAACACAAATCAAACTTTTGTCTTATTTTTGGGACATCAAACACTTTTAGATTCAATAGTTAATGCCTTAAAGTTTCAAAAATGTCTACAGAAAGTCAGTCCAGTGTTTAAACTGCATGCACACATAATTTGGTTATGCTTTTAATTATTTTAACATATTTTTTTTAGAGTGCTAGCAAATGTTTTTGAATTGAGCATTTTGTTGAATAATGTTTTTTTCAAAATCTACTGTTTTTGTGTAATTGTTGAGATGGTAAAATTATCCTTTGCTTAAGTTTTTTTTTGTTTGCTTTACTGAAATGGATTAAAATTAAATTTCCATTTAACCTGAATGAAATATTTGCTGGCAGATGACAGGAGGAGCTATAAGTGAGGACTGTGAGTGTGCTTTAGTGCAAATACACGTCTAGGTTCTGACTTTGTTAATTCCTTTTGTTAGTCATATCTACACCCATATGACTCTAACCTGTGTTTGGTGTCTGTCTTCAGTCAGGATTGTCAAAGACTTTAACTCTCATTACTGTGAACTCTGTCCTCAATTGACCATACTTGCACTTTTCCAGCATGTTATACTTGTAATGTACAAATATTTATTTAGGCACTGAGCATGTAACTGTAAAGCATATCGACTTAGCCTTTCCACCTGTTTTAAAGCCCCAAAATTATTGTGGAACCTGTACATTCACTTTTGAGTGGCACCCAGGTGTCCATCCTACAAGAAATTCAAAGCAAGGACCCCCCAGGCCGGAGCCCATTAAGCAGGCATGCCTTCCTATGAAGGACACGGCTAGCTTTGATGGACCCAAGTTAAAGAAACGCTCCAATCAGGCAAGCATCTTCAGTCCTTATCTCCTGTCATTCTTATCGACTTGGCCACTCAGCCAAATGCTTATAGAGAGACCAAGTGTGTTTGAAGTCCACGTCCAAGAAGGTATGTGGCTTCAACAGCATTTAGTGTATCTTGGTGATGCAGAGTTTCCTCAACACCAAACAGCTCAGGGTGGGGTTCTTTGCTTTGTGGCCCAGCCTTTCCTGTCACATCCCTCCCTGTCACATCCCTCCCTGTCACATCCCTCCCTGTCACATCCCTCCCTGGTTGCTGGGCCAAAGGGTACCTGGACAGCTCCACTCCAGCTGGGCAGTAGAGCTCCGAAGATTCTGGTGTAGGGGGCATGTTGTGAGACGCCTATATTTATTCCTGTTGTACGTGCTCTCGCCGCCAAACCAGACACACGAGGTCCACCTGTCCATGTCCTCCCACAAAGGCTTGCTCTTCTCAGTTCCCACAACACTGGCCCTTGACAGCCTGACTGGGCTGGTTCAGATCAACACCTGCTCGAACCCCCTGGCCCGTGGCCCCACCTGCACTGCTCTGAGGCTCATTTTTTGGCAGTTTCTTGGCTGCAGAGAACAGGGACACAGGGACATGTTTACCTCAAGATCAACATCAAAACTGCAATTTTAGGATCTTCATGTAGAACCTTCATGCAATAAATGACATCAGTCTGTAGTTTAATTCATGGTCACTGCTTACATAACAGACTAATCTTGTATCATATTTCTGTCAATAATTCTTTTACAATTCAGCTTGTGTTTGGTCATCGTTACTATGATGGATGCAATCAGAGTTTACACCTTTACTCTCATTTTCTCAGGCAGGTTCTTGCTACATTGCTACGCATCAGAAGTCACAGGGCAACAAGTATTCTACATGCCACCTGAAAGCTCATGGGCCCTGAGCAAGCCCTGCCCTTGCATGGGTGCGGGACACAATGGAGTCGTAAGCAAGCATGGTTAAGCGTGTTGCAACTGTGCCATTTGCGCAACAGGTGTAAATTGACAGCCTAAGAGTCAAATAAAAGCTGCCGGCATATTCCATTCTGACAGTTCCCATAATCAAACTGACACTCAAATAAGGGGAAATCTGTAAAGCTACTTCCAGATTCCTAAGTTACATTCCATACCTTATTTGGAATGCCTACTTTGGCAATATCCAAACAAGGCCTTGATATTTGTTATGGCATGGGTTTCAATGCTTACAATTAAAGCTAACCAGAACGACAACGGCAGCAAACATCCCATGAACCTCAGTTTTGTGGTTTATTAAGGTCATTCAGAACAGTCACACTTATTTAATTCACACTAATAGCTGAACAACCTAAACGGAGTAATATTCAAGAGCTGAAAATGCAACAATAACATTGTTTAGTCTGCATGTTGTTCTAATATTTCTGCACAGCCGGTTTAGATCGGCTGATTTTTGAGGTCTTACCGATGGCGAGGAAAAGGTCACTGACATTCATTCCAGTCTTTGCCGAGGTTTCCATGAACAGAAGGCTGTTGTCATCTGCATAGACCTGTGCCCCCTGACAGAAGGGAATTTGGGGTCAGACTGAGGCCATTAGGTGTGAGTGGGGGCCTCACACGAGGGGCCCGACGCGAATGTACCTCATATTCCACAGCCCTCTTGCCGGACAGGTCGGCCTTGTTCCCAGCCAGCACCATGACAATGTTCGGGCTGGCTTGTCTCTGAAGTTCTTGCACCCAAGTCTTGGCACGGGCAAACGTCTCCTTGAGGTGACAGCGGGGGACACGTGCACATATTTAGAATAGTTACATAAGGCAAGTTTACAGCGTGGAATGTGGGCGAGGCTTGGTGGCTGTACTGCGTTAGTGATGTCATACACCACAATGGCCGCTTGGGCTCCTCTGTAATACATGGGGGCCAGACTGTGGTAGCGTTCCTGTCCTGCCGTGTCCCAGATCTCAAACTTCACTGTGGTGTCGTCCAGGCACACAGACTGAGTCAGGAATGCAGCTGGGGTGGGCGGCAAAAGAGAGCAGAAACATTCAGCATGTGGAATTCAGCTTTGATGTAACATGTTGGGGGCAGCACGGTGGTGCAGTGGTTAGCACTGTTGCCTCACACCTCTGGGACCCGGGTTTGAGTCTCCGCCTGGGTCATGTGTGTGGAGTTTGCATGTTCTCCCCGTGTCGTCGTGGGGTACCCTCCGGGTACTCCGGTTTCCCCCCACAGTCCAAAGATATGCTGAGGCTGATTGGAGTTGCTAAATTGTCCGTAGGTGTGCATGTGTGAGTCAATGGTGTGTGAGTGTGCCCTGTGATGTGCTGGCCCCCCGTCCAGGGTTGTTCCCTGCCTCGTGCCTGTTGCTTCCGGGATAGGCTCTGGACCCCCCACGACCCAATATGGAAAAAGCGGGTTGGAAAATGGATGGATGGATGTAACATGTACATGTAACACAGTAATATGCAGTGAAAATAACCCATCACTGCCAGCCACTGGTTTGCTGGTGATAAGCGGAAGATGTTTCACTCTACATCTACAAAGGAAGTGACTACACTCCCCAGGACCTCAGCTGCTTCCCCTCCCATGGCATTCTCTGCACTTTTTATGAGTAATTATATATTTTTTTCTCATTAGTACTGGACCACTATGGCTGCAATGCTAGTTCATATAAACAAGCTGTATCTAAGACTGTGGTGACCTCTGTACCTCCGATAGTGCTCTCCTGGTACTCCTGAAATTGGCCTTTGACAAAGCGCAACACCAAACTGGACTTGCCCACTGCGGACTCTCCCAGCAGTACCAGTTTGAACTGGCACAGTTTGCTGGGCTGAGGTTGGCCGTTGAATCGCAAGGGGCGCCCTGCCATTTGGACTGGAGAATGCCGTAAATCTGAGAGGGGAAAACAAGGTCAGAGAGTTCGAACCGAGAGGACAGAAAGGAATGGTGACACAACAAAAAGGATCTGTTTGGAAAATGTCAGAAGACAAAATAAACTGCCATGGATGCACAGTCCTCCTAAATTTTATCATTAAGACTGATCAACTTACTTAGAAAGAGCAGCAAGCTCCGTATAATTCAGATAAATGCACCTCCACCCTGCAACAAAGAATGCACACCGAGTAACTTCCCGAGCGAAGCAAATTAAAATTCCAGGAAGAGGAGATTGCCGTCATTTCCAAGAGGCGCTGAAAGAATGTAAAAAAAAAAAAGTTACATAGTTTTTATTTACAGACAATTCTCATTTAAGAAGCTACTAATTTCTAAGCAGTTTCCTATTTACTATATTTGTCTGTCAGCTTTCCGGAAAAACATCTGCAAGATTAACCATGAAGTCAGACTGGTGATGGAAAATAAACAAAGAGAAAACAATAAACCGTTATCTCAGCAATCGGCAAATCCTACCGATACACAACAAAAATACACAACTAGGTTTACTGACAGGTTTAAAAGGTTTTTCATGGTATGATACATGAACTTTAACACTTAACCGTAACACTGTCCAGGTTTTTCATAACGTAAATGTTTAATCGACCGAAGAACCACGCAATGCGTGTACTTTAGAACCGTTGTTATCACTCGTGCTCCAAGACGGTCCAGTCTTGCATAAAACGGCAGTCGATCTGCACCGTTTACCTCTAGTTTCTTTCGATAAACGTCAACCGGTGTAAATTTTAAGTGGAGGAACGGTCAGGACATGTTTATTCACATACCGTGCACATAATACAATAAAGCACATGCAGACACATCCGACTGTACCGGAAAGTAACCATGCCAATCAGGGGCATGAATGTACACAGAAGACAACTTATTGATCGCCACCGATCATCGGTTCCCCTCCCCCACTCTGCGAGCCCATCAAAACACGAGCACGTCACCCTTCCACTCGGACAGCGCCCCAGTCTGGACACAACACTTTCCCGGCACCCAAGCTGCGCGGAACCACAACTCTCTCTTCGGTCGCATCCCAAACGTGATACCTACCAGCGGAGCGCTCTCTCCGCAGGCCTCGCGTTCCCGGGACCGCGCCTCACCGCGCCGCTGCTCAGCTGCCTCGGGCGTCCTGGGCTCTGCGCTGACGGACATCCGCCTTGACCAATAGGACGTGCCGCGTTTCTTCCATTCGCTTTCACTTCTCATGCTAAAATGACGAGGGTTGCTGCTTCCATCTGTACAGTCGTGGCCAAAAGTTTTCAGAATGACACAGATTTTGGTTTTCACAAAGTCTGCTGCCTCAGTTTTTATGATGGCAATTGGCATATGCTCCGGAATGTTATGAAGACTGATCAGATGAATTGTAGTTAATTGTAAAGTCCCTCTTTGCTATGAAAACTAACTTAATCCTAAAAAAAAAACAAAAACAATTTCCACTGCATTTCAGCCCTGCCACAAAGGACCTGCTGACATCATTTCAGTGATTCTCTCGTTAAGTCAGGTGAGAGTGTTGA
>JAODLC010000091.1:1991549-2003310 GCA_026781145.1 Hippopotamyrus pictus | reverse complement strand
TAGAGTTTGCTCAGGAATGGCAGCAGGCAGGTGTGAGAGCATCTGCACGCACTGTGAGGAGAAGAGGATGGCCTGGTGTTACAGGGGTTGGACTGCTGAGGACTGGGGCAAAGTCATTTTCCCTCCTTTCCAATTGTTTGGGGCATCTGGAAAGTGGTGGCTTAATGGTTAGGGAAGCACACTTGTAATCAAAAGATTGCAGGTTCAAATCCTCAACCAACAAGACACACCTGAGGTAACCTGAGCAAGGTACTGCTCCCTGTGCGCTGAATTACCTACCCCCTGCTAAGTCACAAAAGTCACATATGGGTTAAAAACAGAGGACACATTTTGTTGTTGTGTGCTGTGGTGTGTCAACACTGACAAATAATCACTTTAAAAAAAAAAAAAAAAAAGATTGTCTGGAGAAGAAAAGGGCTCCCTCACAATTTTGCCTAAGAACACAGCCATGAATAAAGAATGGTACCAAAACTTCCTCTGACTTCTCTCAACCATCCAAGAACAGTTTGGTGATGAACAATGCCTTTTGCAGAATGATGGAGCACAGTGAAATAAGGCAGAAGTGATAAGTAGGTGGCTAGGGGAATAAAACATTGACATTTTGGGTCCATGAGCAGGAAACTCCCCAGGCCTTAATACCATGGAGAACTTGGGGTCAATCCTCAAGGGGCGGGTGGACAAACAATACCCCACAAATTCTGACAAACCCCAAGCATTGATTATGCAGGAATGGGCTGCCATTGGTCAGGATTTGGCCCAGAAGTTGATTGACAGCAGCCAGGGCGAATTGCAGAGGCCAACACTGCAAATATTGACTCTTTGAATAAACTTAATGTAATTGTCAATAAAAGCCTTTGACACTTATGAAATGCTCGCAATTATACTTCAGTATACCATAGAAACATCTGGAAAAGAAGATCTCCAAACACTGATGCAGTAAACTTGTGAAAACCAATACTTGTGTCATTCCCAAAACTTTCAGCCACGACTGTAGATATCATGAAGAGTTTTACTTTATTCCCGTCGCTGATCTGTATAAGCGGAGAGGTAAACCAATGGATCGAGTCAATGTGGAACAGCACAATTGTAATAATGACAGCATTTTAAAATACTGTAACATACTAATTTATTTAGATTTTAGCTGAATTAAAATTCAGAGTTTTGGGATAAGATCGAAATCTAAATCTGGAGAACATTCAGTTTCTGCATGTGCTTTATAATTCTTTCTTATGACTCATCTTTGGTGCCTTTTTAAAATTCCTACTTGCCTAACTAAGTGAAATAATAACAAAAATTGCCATAAAGTTGCACCAGTCACAGATGGCAAAAAGCAGCATATTACATACTTCATTTCTATAATAACTTGTCATGTAAGCATGTTGAATAGGACCAGGGCTGGACAGGGATTAAAAATTGGTCCTGGACTTTTCCCATAATGCATTCCCATAATAGGTTTGCAGGTCCAGATATCCATTGGCCTACCAGAAAATTGCCCGGTATGACAGATGGCCAGTCCGGGTCTGAATGGGACTTGGCTACCCTCCAACCAGCATGTCAGGCCTGAAATTTGGAGTGACTGAGGCTGACCCAAAATTTTGAAAACACTATTTCCCATTTTAAAGCAGGTGGTCTTCCCTGGGAATCAACTGAAATATGACAACTCAATACTGCAGTCAAAATAAATGGGCCTGCTGCAATCGTGATATTTGTGCTGACTTTGCAATACAGTGCGGATGCTCCAGTAGTTGGGGTCACAGCCACTTGTGACTAAAGAATGAGAATCTTTATTTACCCTGGGGAGCTGTTCAGGAATAATGAACTGGGCTACATTCTTCCTATATTGGATGTCTCCTGTAACTGTTGTTGAGGCAGAGACTGGCTATTCTCCAGTAATTATGCACCTGGGTGATGTGTGGCTCTCTGATTAGAAGGTTGTTGGTTCAAATCCTGTGGTCACCTGACAGATTTAACTATTGAACAAAGCCCTTAACCTCCAACCGCTCCAGGTACTGACTGCTTTTCAATTGCTTACTTTGGCAAGAAAAGTCTGCTAAATAGTTACATGTCATTATATTATTCTGAATTGCAGAGGTTTCTCTCCTTGTTTCCTATATAAAAACTGCAAACAGTTATTCGGTCAAGGAGACCAGATGAAATACTGGCTGCCCAGGAATAGGCACGGTCTATCTTATTTATGTCTTACATCTGAGATTAAGGCATGCATTTAAAATGCTATTCTATTTCCACGATTTTCATGCTTGTTTTGCCTCAAACTGACCCACTTTTCGACATTTATTTTGGTTAATGGAATCATTTGTTAGGTCAAAGAAAAATAACACTGATTAAAATGGGAAAATATTTAAATTTTTAAAGGAAACATGATAAATAATCTATTTAAATGCACTGTACTGGATTTAACACCAATCGTCACATTACACATTGATACATAATTAGTAAGTATTTAATTTTCCTTGAGTGGCATGGCAGTTCAGCGGGAAACACGGTCATCTTATACCTGGATTGGAGGTTCAAAGCTCACTACTGTGTGTGTGTGTGTGTGTGTGTGTGTGTGAGCACGTGGAGTTTGCATTGCATGATGAGTGATGGGGGGGTCCTCCTGTAATCCCAAGACATGCAGTTAAACTTTTCCTAATTGCCCATAGTGTGTATGTATATGTACGCTGTGAAAGACTGCCATGCAATCCAGGGAGCACTCTTTATCCTGACCGGGAAGAATGGGAACCGTCCAGATCATTATGTAGTTTAATCAAAATGGAAAAACCGCCCCTTTCTGTGTGGTCAGTGCAGACGCTTTACGTCACACTCCAGCGCGGTAGGTGGCGGTATCGGCCTTTAAAACAGGATTGAAGCGCCATTACTGCCGTAGAGTAAGTGGACGGAAACGTGTTTAGTGTAGTTGGCGCTGCGTTCCAGTTAAGAGGTAACAGGTAAGGTAATTTAAGAAATGTTTTATGTGTTAAGATTATGTGTTACTTTGTTGTGACGCAAATGCGATATTCATTTCTAAATTGGGCCGTTTACAAAAAAATACACGTGTGTAACTGTTTTGATAAAATGGCTGTGGTTTTGAAGAAAGACGTGGTGTGGACCCTTCGATGACTGCAGTATATCGTTAATGAAGTAGAAGTATTCCCATGTGTTTTTATCATCGGGGTCGGCTGACCGTCTGCCGGTTATCCAGCATTATCTCTCGGTTCGGGCTCCTGGCGCTCGCCACGCAGTGGCCTGGCCGCGTGAGGAGCCCCTCCGGACCGCTGAATTGTTTTATTAATATGACTTCCCTAATGATGACGTTGTTATAAAGAATAAACAGTATCGGCTATATTTTGGAAATGGACCCAATATGGTAGATTTTGAGAATGGACGTTGTGGGTAATTCTGCAGTTAAAAATAAAACGCAGCCCTCTCGTGCTCTTCGTTTTCCTTTGCATGCTCCCTTCCTCTGCCGGACATGGGAAACCTATTACGGCCCTGAATCAAGACCAGCAATTGGCTGTAACTGCTGGTTTCAAACAGAGGCCAAAATTATAGCCTTTCAATGGTCTGTTGGGTATCCCCTGTGTTGAAAAGGGGAAATCCAGTTCAGTTGGAAGGAACACTTGCGATTTTCTACTTGTAATCGAACATGTTTCACGCTCTTGGTGCAGTGCTCCTTCACCTCCAAACTCTCCACACTGTTCAGCTGTATAAAAATTTCCTCAGATTATTTGAGTTCTTTCTTTGCACAGATATCCAGCGTGTCCTGGAATCAGACTCCCCGCGGCAGCCGTTGGCTGTTCGTCACACCGGAGCCATGCTGGAAAGGATCGAGAACTGAAGGCTACACTGTTATCTGCTTAATTGTGTAGTTTTCCTGAATGGAATAAACAGTTGTTTAATGCTTTTCATTGGCTTTTCTTGTAATTTCCATGTATCTGTTTAATATTAATTTGCATGTTTGAATTGACTCTTTTTCTTTTTTTTTTTTTTTTTTTTTTTTTTTTTTTTTTTTTGATGTACTTGGAATAAGATTATAGGCCAGTAATGAGGTGTGTGTGTTAAGATTGTGATGTAGGTCTGCAGGATCTTAGGCTCTATACAGGATGCTGCAAACTCCTCCATTGTGGAACAATGCAAAGGGTGGTGAATCTTTTTTTGTTGTTGCATGTACTGTTTAAATAAAACACCATTTCTGAAACTTAATATTAATTTATTGAGCACTTTTAGTATGCAGCCTTTTTGAAGGGATCCTGAATGGGTGGCGCTGCACTCTAGTGTACATAGTGCCACCTGATGGTTTGTGCTGTGATATCAGGGACATGTCTGCCTTTCTAGTCTTTTCTCTTACAAGTGGCTTAATGACTTAATCTTTTCATATTTATGTGTGTGTATATATGTATATCTCGTTGGCAAATACTTCAGTAAGTCTCTCATTTCCTCTCTTCTCTATACACCCTAAATATAACTAGGTGACTGTAAGTGCGGGCTTGTCTGGAAGGAAGCAAATATTGTTGGTCTGCTTCCTGTTTACGGGAATTTTGATTGGCCACTGTGTCTGAAATGAGGCCTGGTATTGATGTGGTTGTGTATTGAAAGGCCACCTTAGATTGAGTTTGCCATGTTGGTGTTTGGCATGCCTTGTTCTTGCGCTAACGAGACAGATGGGGGCGCTTCTAAACTTCTGAAGGGAGAAGCTAATGAAAAGAGCAGGGCCTTAAAACTAGCAGTTGTGAGCAGGAAATTTGCTTGCCTGTTTTGGCTTGTTTAGATTTGAAAGTTTGCTTTAACTTTAGAGGGTTCAGTGATTGAGAGTTAAGCCAAATAAGTATGTAAGTAAAATGTCATTAGTGACCCAACATCATTAAAGTTATCTGTAATGTCTGTCCTGAATGTTTCCTTTTACAGATTATAGCATTTAAAATATAATGGACTGCATGATTAGTATGATTACATGACCAGTATATAATCCTGTGGGGAGTTTCCTGATGAAGTGATACTGGTTTCAACTTTTTCCTGCAATAATTCAGTGAAAGTATCAATGTTCAAGAGGACAACTGCATATGTAATTAGATCTAAAGTGTGTGTGTGTGTATACACACACACACACACAAACACTAAATGTGGGAAATTATAGGTTCTTTGGGCAAAAAGATGTATTTCATTTGTGGCAGTCTCTTGCCAGTGGTTTATTTTGCTTCTAAGAAAGTGGTCTGAGATACCTGTTTGTTGCACCTAATTCACAGTATGATTTAGAATTCATAGTTGGGGGGGCGTAGATTGGTATGTTGCAGTATTAGTGTTTTTTTGTTTTCTGATCTGGCATCTAAAGTATTAACTAACATGTTGCCATAAGTATAACGTGGTGAATGTTAAATGGAGAATTTTAGCTGCCTTCATCAGGATTCAAATCGCTCTGCGTGATACGGAGTCATTATAAATGACATTCCTATCCGGGAAGCTTTGTAGGTATTTTAAAATGCATGTTAAACATGGTTATTGACGCTAGTATTAATGTTGCCAACTCGCCAACTAGTAATGTTTCGCTTTAACTGAGTGTTAGGCTTAGTTACAGCTTTATGGGAAAACAGTGGCTGGATCAAAGAATTTTAAGCAGAGTTTCTTTTTACTAATGACGGGATGGAAACCGTGTTCTTGTTTGATCTGTGTTTGCTTAATTACTAAGTATTCACATATCCATGTCTAATCTTTACGTGACCAAAAAATACTACAGGCGGACAAGCGGGTGAAGCGAAAGCCACGCAGATGGTCCCTTGCCTGTATGTTTGTTTTATCTCGCCCAGTACATCTGGCAGCACTCTAACATTGCATACCGTTTCCATCAGTACAGCGTCCATTAGACGGAGCGATGGGCTTTTTAAAACGAGCCGTAAGGGGCCGCAGAGACTGGCTCTGCCGCCGAGCCCTGGGCGGCGAGTGCGCTTTAAAGCCATGACGTCACTTTTCCTGCCGAGAGTCTCCCGACGCGGAAAGACCTCCGAAAGGTTCCCAGCATGAAGGGGGGAAATGCAGCTTTTTTGAGCAATAACAGACTGGGGCGTTTTTTCTTTCTTTCTTAATGTATGCGCGGAATGAGCAGTCGGGGTTGTGCCTGCGCCGTTATTTGCACTTCTTCCACGCTAGACTCTGACAAATGAGGTTGGTGGGGCTTTTTTTGTTTATTACCTTTATTCGCGGATTTTAATGGGTGCGCAAGCCGTGGCGTAAAGATGCGGCACCGGGAAGCCGGGGACGGTGACCGATCGGAACCCCCGGCACGGCTGCTCCTGTGTTCGGCTTTCAGATGCATTCTTACACCTAACAAAAAACGGCAGTCTCAGGATTTATTCGGAGTAAAATAAGCCGGACCCATAGTTGAAGGCGTTGTGTTTGTTGCTTAGAACTGGACATTACGCGTCTGATGGTTGAAGGCAGCTTTACCCCGGGGATCTGTCGCATGCCCCCCCTCTTTCCAAGTCCCCTCGCCTGGCAAGGCGCCGCTTATTTCTATCCAGCAGGCCTACGCTTGCCGCTACATTTTTTGGTGATTTAATGTTATCCAAATGACATTTAAGTACCAAGGACCAGGTGGGCTTCCGCTTTCCGTAGGTGTGCCTGAATGCGGACCGTAACATTACATTGAATGTGGATGTGCATGTTTGCATCCAAAATCAACGCATGTCTGTCTGCAACTCTTATATATGTGTGTTATTAAATAGTGAAAATTACATGGAAGCTGGACAGGATAGCGGTTCTGTGGCATTGCCTTAAGTCATACCATTGGCTTTAAAAATAGCAACAGATATTTCCCCTCTTATTTTATTGACAGTAATCGCTCTGTTATGGACTACTGTCCTCTTCCTGCCAGACTAGGTCATGGAGCTCTCTAAGCGTTAGACCCCGTCAGATTTTACCTGATGCACAGCGAGACAATGGAGCCGGATGTGTGTAAAACACACACGGTCCGTGCATGTGCGTGATCGCGAAGGTCCACATGCCCCGTGTGTGTGCAGCTGGTGTTGTTTGAAAGCCCCTTTACCTACCATAAAGGGAAATGTGGCTTCGCCGGTTTATTTTGGAGCCCGTGGACTGAGTTTTTGATTGCAAATTCACACGCACATTGTTCCTTTTGTGTGTGTGTGTGTGTGTGTGTTTTGTGCATTTATCAGTTTACCTTCGTCTGCACGACGCATTTTGTATCATTTCAGGCTTTGGGACAAAAGGTATAATATTCCGATAAAAGGCATTTAATCGTAGGCTAGTCAGTCCGCAGTAAGGCGTCTCGATTTTACGTGTCTAACTTCTGGGTCTGGGGTAGCCTAGGACGTCACAAAATGAGTTTAAATATTTGAGTCTATGATGGTATAAAGAAAGGTTTATGGAGAGTGGATGGTATGGTATACCTCTTTTATATATGCAACACATGCGTTCTTAGTGACTTTTACTGAAGATATACATATGAAGACAACACTGTTTTCAGTCGGGACGGTATTTTTTCTGTGCCTGGGTTACCTCGTCCTTGCCAATATAGGTGGTACCTATATATTACATATTAATTCGTGTATTAATGCAAAGGACATGTACAGTCTGAACTTCATACTACTTTGTTGAGCTAGCTTTAGTCCATAGCAGCTATTGAACATCTTCTTAGAATGGGATCTTGTCCAAATATCTATGGGTAAATTGAGTGTATTTGCATAATATGTGAAATTCGGTGTCAAGGAGAGGAAAACTGAGGTTCCGATGCTTTTTCTACTAGAAACCGAATTAAAATATCTCTGCTGTAACACAACTGGTGTTGGGGAGCAGGGGGAATAATTAATATCTTGGCGATAACTTGAGTATGTATACCTTAATTCTTATGAGAAAGAACATGAAAGCACCTTTTAGGGTAACATTTAAATGGTGTGCTAATTACGAACTACCCGCTGTGGCAGAAGTGTTTGGAAAAGAAGTGATGTCTGTTACACTTAAACAGGCAGTCGGCACACAGCTCCTCCCTCCAAATCCTTATTGCGTCTCGTTATTCCAAGACTGTAACCCCCCTCACATGCCAAGCAGTGGGTGGGCTCTTGGGGTTTCACTACTCTTCACCCCACCCATGCCTTCTGCCACAAAAAGAGAAAAAAAAAGATGAAATCAGGTAGCAGTTCAGTCGAGGCGTCCTTGCTGTTCGCGCTGACGGCATCTTGCTGTTCTGCGTGGACTTGTTATTTACTATCCTTTGCTGGTAAGGGGGGTTAATCTCCCCCCAATATAAAACACAAAATGTAAAAGGGAACAGAATTAGAAGAATGAGGTGCCCCCCAAAAAGATAAATAAATAAAGTTTACCATTTGTAGATGTTGCATGTTGTTTTTAAAGACATTCAGATGTATTTTTGTCTAGATTGGGGTCACCAACATGGTGCGCGGGGGCACCAGGATGCCCCCAAGGACCACATGAGTCGCCCGCGGACCTGTTCTAAAAATAGCACAACTCACCAGTGATCGGAGACTAAAATTAAATTTTATCCTGTTGCTATTCTTCTTCAATCACATTTGCATTTATATAGATTTGAAAATGACAATATATATATAAAAAAAAATATTATTAAACATATTTTATTTAAGATTATATTTATTTTATTTAATATTATATTTATTGAACATTATACTGAGCAAATTTGTTATTTAAGAAGAGTGTATCAAACTGGTAGCCCTTCATTTGGCTCAGTGCCCGTGAAGTAGCTCTCAGTTTCAAAAAGGTTGATGACCTCTGCTCTAGATGGCACATTTGTCGAGGCAGTTCACCTACAGTTTTTACAAGATTGGTTAGTACCTTATTCAAAGGTAAAACAGCAAGCCGTCTTTCTTCTGCTAAATCAGTGTCCATAACCTCACTCCTGTATTTAACGTGTGGGGTTTATAGTTTTCATGGAATTCTTTTGGTATTCATAGGTTACTTGAAGGGCGCACTGCTCTGGTGTGTATTACTGTTGTTATGTTAGCTGATGTAAACGCCGCTTCACACGTCTGCATTACTGGTGCCGTTTGTCCTTGTTAAAGAATCTCCATTAGCATCACGCCATGGTGTCACACACACAGCGGGTTAAGCCCCCCTCTCCACCTCCCCAGCACACATATGAAGCTTTGTGCCATTGGTTGGTTTGAGTACCCCCCCCCCCCCCCCACTCCAAATCCCAGCTTTCGTAAAGGTTTGCTTGCGATTGGCACTGCCAGTCCTGTCTTCCTCCAGATGCTGACTCTGATCCCTCCTGTTCCTCTCTGCCGTTACTATAGCTCTGTGGAGATTTTAATTATTGACGCGACTGCAGTGCACAGAGAGCGGCTGTGGGGTTAGTGTGCATTTTAAGTCTTTTATTTGCTTCTATTTATGGATTCAGCTGTGAGTGTAGGACAGGAATGTGTCCAAAAAAGTTGAGTAATAGAAGTTGCTATTTTCTCAGACTAGTGGTTTACTTTGGGTTTTAAGGGCATTTGGGCTCTGTGACTTTAGCCCTTGGGCCAGTCATTGTGGTGCTTCTTACAGTGGAGGAGTGTTCATATCACTATGGGTGTAGTTCGACTGCTCAAGTGACACTACACAATCAGTAATGTCATGGGATGGCATATAACTCCCTTTGTATTTTTGTTTTTTAAAGCCGCTTCTTGACCCATAGTAACGATCCATAATCATACTGAAATCTGAGCATCTTAATTGTTATTCGACTATAAAACTTTGATATGAAAACTGTAACTTCTGCTGCATAATAAATGCTTTGCTTTTAAAAAGGCTTTCGGACCAGGAAGTGGTTTTAGGAAGCATGTATGACATTTTGGATTTCTGCCCTTTAAAACAAAAATGTGTCCATCCTCCCTCAATAAATCATATAGAAGTATGGTGCAAATTAACATGTTCCAGAATAACTAATCTTTTTTTTTTTCATGGTGGCGAACCATTCTGTGCAGTCAGTGATTCTCAGGAGCTGGGGGATTACACCGGTACCGTTCTTAAGGTCCGTACGTTCTGCGGCAGGGTTAGAAACGTGCTGTTAGTCCCCTTTCAGAGGGCATTGTGGTTCTGTGTTTAAATGTGTGACACATTGCAGCATCTGCGATTGTCTGTTGGAATTTTATTGGAAGATTTTTAAAAATATCTGAATAATGGAGAAACAAAGAACAAGCTGGCATGGGTGGGTATTTTGGTCCCTCACAACGATATTTATACAATGATGACAAAATGCTCCTAGATGTTTTTAAAAGCCTTTCATCTGTGCTGTTTCATTCAGTATTAAGCAGTTAATGGGGTATCTAACATGTAATTTTCATGATCTTATGGAAGCACAGTAGAAATATGAAATACAGTACGGATTTGTTTGGTCACTGTCCAGTGTTACATGGGAAATTAACAATAACGATTATATAAATATCTTTAGACACTTTGTTCGTAGCGTGTCTCTGATTGCATTGCATTGTTTCTAATTTATCGCACTTCTCTTTTTGTTGCTATATTGGTACAGTGTTCTGTGAATCATAATGCATTATGGGAAATAGTCTTTGCGCATTCAGCATGTTAATAAAATATGAACAGATATCTGCTGGCGTGTGGTTGATGGTACCCTGTCTTCTTCCAAGTGACATTTTTCCGCCTGTTTAAATAGTTTCTGTTTTGTATGATGATAAAAAAATGTACAGGAAGAGATATGAAATCTGACTTGGACCGTCTTTGCCGTCTCATCTGTCATTATCCGCTGTGTTTGTTGGCAGCACAATTCTGCCATTATGCTGAGAAATAAATCCTGCGAATATGCTGTCTAAAACCGCATCCTAGCTCTTCTGAATCACGACGGCAGGGAAGGCGAATAAGAAAAAGCTGCCGGGTATCGAAGATGGGAATCGTAGCTAACAGGTGTGAAGGGTTTTTGCCTTATTAGGAATGCTGCAATATATTATACAGCTGTGCTGGATCCGCATTTCAGCTCCTTTAATGCGAATAAAAGCAGCGTTATCTGCAAACTGCACCATCCGCAACAGAAAACACTGCAGCAAAATCATAAATTAAGGTGCAGTCCACTTAATAAACGCAGCCTTTGGAGCAGGCCTGTCTGTTTTTTGTGGGTTAGTTGTTAGAGCATATTTGTTTTATTTGTGTGTTTACTCATGTGCCAGCAGATGTGCCAATGTGTCATTTATTAAATCAACTTTGTGTGCCAGATGCCTGATTTGTTTTGAGCTGCAAAGCCAGCAGATGTTCTCCATTTAACATCGTGTTTCACCCATTTTCTTTCTTCAGAATTCTGGATCTACTGCCACGTCCTTTTAACTGTTAGTTCTAAATGTTATTTGCACATCGTTACGTAATGCTGGTGTTTCAGAGAAGAAACGGAGTTTTGTTTAAACTTGCCAGTGCCACATATGTAAATAAGCACTGAATGACATTTTTGTTAAACTGAAGTATATGCTTAGCCTGAATAGAAAGCACAGGCGTAACACCACTGGTCCAGATCCTATCGGATGTCCTAATGTAAATTACTTCAGGTATTAAACTGCGTGATGTACAGTGATAGCCGTTTCCTATCATAGTCACTGTCATGGGAGGCAGTGGGTTGGCTCTGGAGTCTGTTCCAGGTAATGCGACGCACGAGGCTATGGTGCACCTTGGGTGGGATGCAGGTCCGTTACATACACATTCACAATTATACACTCTGGGTGGGATGCAGGTCCGTTACATACACATTCACAATTATACACTCTGGGTGGGATGCAGGTCCGTTACATACACA
>JAODLC010000091.1:1955343-1968157 GCA_026781145.1 Hippopotamyrus pictus | reverse complement strand
GGGATAGTCTGACCCTGCTTTCAAAAAAAATATGTGTGCGTGTCTTGCTTTAGATAAAAGCATCTGCTAAATAAAATGTAAATGTCACCTTTTGCTGAGTAAATATGTCAGAGGCTTGTCTTTGAGTTAATGAAATGGTGTAGTTCTTTAAAAGGGTTTCGGCTCGGAAACAATGAGTCAGGAGGTCTCAGGCTTTGTGTTTTTGGCTGACACTTAAGACCAAAGAAACTGGAAGGTTTTCCCGCTAGTGAAGGTGGCTGCCGTTGCTTGAGTTGTCCGTTTAGTGTCCCGCTTGAAGGTACAACAGCGAGGCTGTTTCTGCATCCATAACCAGGGGCTTTAATGTCACTAATTTGGTCTTAGCCAACGTACTACTTCGCACTTGTGGTCCCCAAGTGCAGCCCACAATGTAGTAAGAGAGCAAATGTTCATTTTTACAGCTGAACAGAAGGCGTGCGCCATTTAAAAAAATGTCCTGGACAAAAGGCTCAAATGAATACAGCTAATTGCTTTTAAAAATAAAAAAAAGTAAACAGAAAAACAACTCTGGTCATTAGTCTCAGGATGCTTTTTTATAATTTAACTTCCATTCCGCGCTGGCCATTATGCGCGCACAAAAATAAGCGTGTGGCTAAATGTAAAATGCAAATAAATGGAGATGATGGTGCTGCACTTCCAGATTGGCTGTCAATTACAGCTTCAGATGTCAGAAAACTAAAAAATGATATATACTCCACTGTGCTGGGATAGATACTCGCACAATTTGTGCAGTGGAACTATACTGATGATGAAAGCCTCGGTAAACGGATAATTGAAATGATTTTTTGGCTTCCCCTGTTTTATGGTCTTTGTCATCCTTGAGATGGTGTCAGTGAATCTGTCTTTAAAGCGCTCTGCAGTGACACCCCCGCCCCCTTTCTGAAGGCTGGGCCACCTGCTTTCTTCTACACTGTATTAAAATTCCTCGAAGTCCCTGGAGATGGGAAAGGGGCGCGAGTCTGTCGCAGGCATTTGAATACAGCATTCAGACTGCCTCGAGACACATTCAGACTGCCTCGAGACACATTCAGACTGCCTCGAGACACATTCAGACTGCCTCGAGACACATTCAGACTGCATTTAGCATCCATCCGTATTCCAGCCATATCCCTGACCAGGAGGCAGTGCAGTGCAGTGCAGTGCAGTGCACCGGGCTGTGGGACACCTTGCATGGGGCGGCAGGTGACATACACTGTCGTACTCTGGGAGATTCAGAGAGGCCCAATTTACCCGAACTGCGTGTCTCTGAACCGTGGAAGGGAACCAGAGTCTTTGAACAAAACGTGGGAAGGAGATGCAGAATCTGCTCACGCACACAGACACTCGTTTTTTTGGGGGGGAGGGGGGGGTTAAAAATGTGCTTTTATCAGAAATTAAAGTGATTTAATATGCCTGTTGTGCAGGCATCCAAGGCCATCTTTCCCGGTGGGGGGAAGGAGGGGGGGTTAGATTCTAAAAAAATTCTAGTCATTAATAATGAAGGATGCTGAGTGTTTTGCTTCAGGTTTTTTAATGCTCTAGGTGCAGGTTTAGGAAAGATGGGATTTGGTCCTGTAGGTTACTGAGCTGACGTACCTAGGTGTGCACACTGCCTACGTCTGACCTCCACCAGCCCGTCCACACACAGGGGCTGCTCTGGGCTCCCAGGAGGCAATCCTGCCCAGATTGGTCTCTTATCTTTTTCCGATTGCTAAAAAACCTAAGAGGCTATGAGGCTTCCCCACTCGAGTTACCTGGGTTTACCTGTTTGTTAGACCTGGATCATTAAAAGCAGGGGCCATTTTGGCCAGTCAGGAAGCACTGAAGATAATTACAATTTCACAACAGCTCCTGTCCTAAATCTAAGCTATCACTGTGTGCCGCCTGGCTACATATTGCCAGCCGAATGAGATGCTGTTACACTTCTGCTCATTGTTTGCGATTGTTTGCTCTCTCTCGTGATTCGGAGCTGTGTGACTGGCATGATGGCGGCCTGGCCTGGCTGAAATAGGTTTCCAACACTCAATGCTGTTCACACTTCGTAGCATAATGAAGTACCAATGTAGAGCAACTATATTATCTAAAGTATCGATGGGAGGGTTTTGGTTCAAACATGTAGGGCTGTTTATTATTTGAATCACTGAGCTTAAGGCCTTTTTGGTTCTTTGCCGAGCATTCGTGTTTTACCATTGTGTCATGCTATTCAGTATTTTCAATAGCAAATGCGTATTTAATGTCTTGCTTCCCTCCCGTTTCAGCTACCATCTGAACTCCATACAGAGCACAACCCAGAGCTTCTGCCCAAAGGCCCAGACAAGCCTGCCGCTGTGCAGAGCGAAGGGCAGGCCAAGGTGAGGGTCAGGCGACCTGTGACGCAGAGGTCAGGCGACCTGTGACGCAGAGGTCAGGCGACCTGTGACGCAGAGGGGGTGGGGCTTGGCATCTTAGCCGAGCGCCTCTTCAGGTCCCTGCTTGCTTCTTGCTTACACCCTGATCTCATTAGCCGGTCTCATCTCAGGGTTCTGGGAGCCATTCATTGACAAATACAGTCAGTATAACCAGCCGGCTAAATCCATCTCGTCGATGAGAAGGCAGCTGAGCGTTTTTGCTTTATCCCTCTTGCTCCGGAGTCCTGCATTAAGTGCCACTAGTCTCCATTCTCCTCTTTAGACACATATCCAGTGTCAGGTTGACACGACCCCCCCCCGTTCTTAGGGTAACCTTTCATCTTATTATGCAGCGCTTGTCTCCATCTCAGGAATTCGACTCTGGCGAGATTTCGGCCATTTGTACATTTGACAAAATTTTACCCCTGCGGGTCATTGATTTTTAAAGAGTCTCCTCCAATAGTGCAGGATGAGCTATGATAGTGTGTCATGTTATATGATTTCATATACTAGCCAGCTAAGCTCCTTATTATCATCAAAAATCTTGCCCGGAGACTCGTTCGCTTACTTACTTTCATTAGTTTCCACACTTTATCTAAAAAATGAATTGGATCTGAAGTACTGTGGTATTTTCGTTCCCATGGTGTGTTTGAGATTCATTAAAGCCACATTCAGGTGGGGCAGATGTAGACGGGTACTGAGTACTAAATGGGTATTTCCCTCACACAGGTCACTTTACTGTGACAGTTTCCAAATTATACAAAGGAAAGGGAAATGTCAATACAAATTGTATTCATTTAACGTTCCTTTCATCTGAGCGTCTTTCCTGTTTCAGACCAATGGAGACTGCACAACCAACGGCGCAGCAGACACGCCAGGCCCCGCTGCCTCCATGGAGGCACTTTCTCCGTTCTTTAAGAAGAAAGCACACATCCTCGAGGTCCTCCGCAGACTAGAGGAGACGGATCCGTTGAAGTTCCATCCCTACCCAGGCCTTCCAGCCTATTATGACTTTAGCCAAGCCCTGATCCCCACAGAATCTGCCCTGGTGCCTGGTGTCGCCCCCACCCATCAACACAAAGGTCCCCAGTCACACTGTCGTCATTCCTGCTCGGACTCTGACATCCATGAGTATGCGAATGGCGACAGGACGCTACCCGAGGACCGCGGCCTGGAGTATGAGAGCTGCCAGTCTTGTCTTATGCTCTCTCAGAAGAGCCTGGCAGGTGTCTTAAAGAGTAACCAAGGTCACGTCACTTCGCACCCAAGCAGACCAGATGACTCCAGTGGCGGCAGCTGGCCGGAGGTTCAGGGAGCCTCCGCACCAGTCGCCGTGCCAACAACTGACAAAACGGACCCAACAGCTGGGGCAGAGAAGCCAGATGATGTCCCACAACTCATAAGCACAAACTCCTATCTCTACTCAGGACTCAAAGACGTCACTCGTGCCGGTGTCGCTCATCCGGAGCCAAGCCTGGCCGCGACGTCGGCGGAGGCCAAGAACGTTGGCCTCCGTGGGGAGAGCTCTGAAGAGCAGCCCAACTTTGCCCACATGGTGCCAAGGGAAGAGACACAGAGTGAAGCCTCCCATCCGGCCGAGAACATGAACCAGGAAAATTTTCACGACTTGAATGCAGCACAGGTTGTCGGAACAGAGCAGTGCTACTTCGAAGTGGCCGCAGAAACGAGTGTGAAGAACAGCTTGCTTACAAATACCTCAAACGCCCCAATTCCCAAGGTTCCTGACAGCGCCACGATTGAATATTGCGAGCAAGAATCTAGAGAACAGATCTGCAGCGAGCTATACTTCTCTCCTAATGAGGCCTCCCGTTCCAAAAAGGTAGCGGCTGATTCTTACCTTCCAGCCCCTTCACCTGAGAAGAACAGCATGGTGCAGCAGCCTCCTAATGAAAAAGCCAAGCTTGTGCTTAGTCCAACCTCCTTCAGCGAAGTCAAACCTTCACCCATCTCCTCCCCGTCTAGGCTGTTGAGGTTCCTGAAGATTCCGTCGATTGGTGAGCGGGCGCAGGCTGCCAATCCCCTCCGCCTCAGCCCCCAGCTTACTCGCAGCTCCAAGATCCCCTGTCGAAACAACTATGAGGTCCACCATTCTCCTGTTCTGGCTCGCAAAGCCACCACCACTGAGAGGGAGAAGCAGCCGCAGTCATCCAAGGTTGACTCCTACCCATCTGCGCATTCAGCTCCAACCTCCCCACCGAAGCCAGAAGATGACTGTTTGCCCATTGCCAGGGAGATCAATTTTAGTGGTTCTTCTGTGCCGAAAGCCAGTCACAGTGCCAAATCAGCACCGCCTTCTCAGCCTCAAAGAGGCTTCCAGAAGGTTCCTCACTATGAAAATGTCTGTGATGTTCCTACTTCCTGTCACCTGGATTGCTCCTCCCAGTGTATCGAGGGAACAAACATAGCCCACTTTCTCCCTTATCCACAAAATGAAACTTGCATCAGTAAGCAGCCCAAAATACAAGAGAAGAAGATTGTTAGCCCAACTTTCAAGCAGCACAACGTGTCAAGCACAGCTGAGCAACCCTGTGATTTCTCTCCCTCAGATCTAGAGACTGAGGGCACAGTCTGGTGCAACCTCCATGATCACCACAGCCTGTCAACCTCTCCTTCCTCCCAGAGAGCTCAGAGCAGCTGCAGCCATCCCAGCATATCTGAGAGACAGGAAAAGGTCCCCGAAAGCTCCTCGAGGAGTTCTGAAGCTGTCGTGCTGCAAGATGGGGCTCAAAGAGGTGATCCAACCTCCATTCCTAAGAAAACTGTTGCTGTGAAGCCACCAAGTGAATCTAGTCATCACCTATTTAAGGAACGCCTGGCAGCTCTTGGAAAGCTCAAGACCACAGAAGACCTGATGGTCACAACTCAGCCCACAGATAAGAAGGATACACAGTGTAATGCTGGTAAAGTCGTGTCCCCCAGCATGGGGGAGAAAAGTAAAACGGCAGAGAGGCACTGCGATCGAGGCGTAGCGGAACACAAACCCCCGAAACACACAGACTCGCTTGACAGTAAGCCGTACCCTAAGCCTGGGGGCCACGCCACCAAGTCCCCTGCACCATGTCAGTCCTATGAGCCAGGAAGTAAGTCCTTAACCACCAGCTCAGTAATACCGAAGGCCGAGCTGGAGACATTCGGATCCAAAATATATGTAGCAAAGGCAGAGGGTCCGAAGATAAAGGTGAACTTGCCTTCTTCAAACCCCGACCCCCCCCAGGTGTTGCGGAACTACATGAAGTGTAGCTCCGCCCCCAATCCCCCTTACAGTAGCAAAACTGCCCCCAGCCCCCAGAACAGCCCCACCAAAGTCCCATCTAAATCGCCGTCCAAACCCGCTCAGGCTGCTTCCAACCCAAGGCCGACTAAAACAAGCCAGGATGACCGTGTCTCTCAGAAGCCGTCACCGCGGTCAGAGGACAAGAGCAAGTTCACCGGCAGCAAAAAGAAGAGCGTTTCCTGCGTGGAGGGCGTTCCCCCTGGTCCCCTGAAGTCAGCAGAAGCCATGGATGACAGGAGACCCTTTGTCTCTGCTCCTCAGTCTGCTATTGAGCAGAAGGTGATGAAGGGCATAGAAGAGAACATGCTGAAGCTGCAGGAGCAGGACCGCGGTCACGCGGCCGAGGTCAAACAGAAGACCTCCAATGGCATCGCCAGCTGGTTCGGCCTCAAGAAGAGCAAGCTACCAGCCCTTAGCCGGAAGCCTGAGATGTCCAAGCTTAAGATAGGCATGCCCTCTGCTGGCAAGGAGGCCAAAACGGCAGCAAAGAAGAAGCTGGAGGTTGAGAGTCTGAACATCTCAAAGCTGATGGAGAAGGCTGAGGATCTGCGACGTGCTCTAGAGGAAGAGCGGGCTTACATGAACGGGGTAGCCCTCGATCGGCCTGGTAGAGGTCACTCCTGTGAGGTGGTGATGGATCAGTCCCAAGGCCAGCTGTCTGTAATGTACAGGGGAGTCTCCTCTGACAACTTTATGCAGCAATTACTGAACCGGTGAGAGAATTTTTTTTTTTTACCAGCTTAATGTGTCAGGCACATAGTGAAGTAACGGGTTTGAACCCCCCCGAAATTTGTTGGCTACCAATGAGAGAAGCAGCCAGTTGTGAAAAGCATGAATTCGTACCCCCCTCGAAATGGGAGGGGACCCAACCCCCCAGAAATTAAACAATTTATTTCTGGCTATGGACCGTAATCTCATTACTTTTATTAATCAGCTTGCTTATATTCCTCGTTTCTGATATAGTGTGGATGAGAAGGACCCAGGCGGTTTTGGAATCACTTCCCGATGCCTTTCCTTTGACTCCAAAAAGTCGAGGCCCGTTTTCAGCCATCAGAGGAGTGACATCAGTCATACTAAGAGCAGTGGAGAAATTGAAAAGGTATGACGGACTATATAGAGCGTAAGGATTGTCAGCTTAAGTGACAGCTATCACATATCAGGGTTTATTTTATTTTTCCTAGGGCTCAGACCTGATCAGTAAAGATGTCCAATCAGATGAGATTCTGGCAGAATCCATAAATTCTCAACACTTCACAGGTAAGAAGGGGATTTAGTTTTTCTTAATATAGGAGTTTCCTTTCGACTTTGTAATAAATCGACACTGGTGAAGTGCTACATCCTTTTTGAAGATGAGGGTTGACTTTGTTCAGGCTCAAGGCTGAGTATTCTACCTCATTCTGTTAAAAATGTTTCAGCAACATTTTAAAGTTTAATTTCCGTAAGCTTCCCTGATGTCTTACTGTAATCATGATTGCTGAATGAATCTTGAACTTGGAGCAGAATGTTTTCTACTGACTTTTGTTTTATTTCTTTGAGCTCATTTGTGATTCTGTTAATGCTTTTCTTGAGTTTTCAAGCTACCTGACTGGCATGTGTTTGAACCAGCGTGTTTATGCGACAGCCTGTGCGACATCCGAATGTAACATACTTCAGCAGCCTCTGCCTTATTAAATGACTGTGACACTTTCTTAAAAGTACAAAATAACTGTTCTTTAGTATAGTATAGAATTAAGAGAACTAAACATGGCAGTTACTCTAGAAGACTGTGCAGTAAAACCTCTTCTGTTTGGTCATAGGTACAATGCCCTGGAGTTCCCATGTAATTAATGTTATATATTTCTTTATTACCCTGAATTTTTCATATTGAATAAATCACTAGCAGAAAATGTTTTTTTTTTCTCTCTCAGTCAAAATTGATCCTAAAATGGGCGAGCGTACAGTTGCGTGAAATATGACAGTTGGCTAAAAAGTTTATTTAAATAATTAAGGTCAGACTTTTGCTGACAATGAATGGTGCCATGGGTGCTGGGAAGGAGGGTGAAGCGGGTCGAGTGACAGGTGACTTCAGCCGATGTAGGAAAGTGAGGAAGAGAGAAGGGAACTGTACAGTTACAGTGGCATTCCTGCACTGGCCCAGTGCCCAATCACAAGCCTCTAGCTGCAAACCAGGTTAAAAAGCAGAAATATCCTAGATTCTTCACATAATTCCTAAATTAACTGGATCATTCTCGCACGAAAGGGGGTTTTCTCCACCGCTCGCCCCCCCCCCCCCCCTCCCCTGAGCTGAAAAGCACTAAATGATCTCTGTCCTGTGCTGTTATTTATTTGCTTGTACTTGCTGTTCACAGCTGAGTGACATGCTTGGGACCAGAAGTAGGTCTTTTACGGCTTAATTCTCCCTGCTTGAAGTTGCGATGACGGAAGACATCACGGTTGACTGTTTGAATGTGTTGCGGTGCAGCCCACATCTTTCTCGGTAAAACTTCCCATCTGTGTCCCCTCTCTAAAGGTTCTGGGTCCTCCATGCGAACCCTTGACAGCGGCATCGGCACCTTCCCTTTGCCGGACTACGTCAGCGGCGCGGCTTTGAAAAGTGCCCCCAAGGTCAAGTCCCAGGGAGAGCAGGAGATCTTTGGTCCCCAAGGGAAACTTGGACTCGTGACAAAGGTTCCCCGCAAGGCTCACACACTGGAAAGGGAGCTGTCGTCCCTGGAGGAGGTTGATCTGTGCAGCTTGTACAGCTCTGCGCTGGAAGGGAAGAGCTCAGTGGCGCCTCTCTCCGGCACAATCCACGAAGGTGTGTACAACAAAAAGAAAAGCCAATCCTTTACGCTGTTTGTACCTGATGATGGAAAATTAATTTCTTTAAAAATTGCAACGCTCTGTGAAAGCCATTGGGGCGAAGAGCCGACGAGGAACTCCTAAAGCTGATTAAACGTGGGTGTTATGAATTTAAAATGTCCCTCTTTCTGAGAATTTGCCAATTTCTCGCCACAGCACAACTGGGCCAAACCAGCTAGTGACTCTCTGTTTCTCGACAGATGCTGATGACTATGGAGCAGATGTTCAGTCTCCGCCCATGAAGAACTGGACTGTCCCCAGCCTGAAGGCTCCCGCCGTGCCAGGGGAGGTCTACCTGGGCGTCAAGGAGGAGATGGACCCCGCGGGGCAGACCCCCTTCCGGAGGGTGAGTTCACAGGTGCTTTCATCAAATGCTGTTTTCCATTCGCCTTGATATTCTGCTGCGGTCCAACCCTCCTCTCACATTCTTCATATATTCCACTTGGTAAAGTCTAAACCAGTTTTTCCCAACCCAGTCCTCGGGACATTCTCCCCCCCCACCCCCCAAGGCAGTCCGTAAAGATCAATGAAATGAATGTGAATAAATAATCAAATTCCAGAAGTGATCAAATGGATGGAGGCCTGATTAGTATAACATATTACAAAATAATTAACAAATAACAACAGCAATCAATAATAATATTATTATTAATATTAATAACATACAGACGCCACCAGGATCAGCACAAAGCAAAAGCGAACTAAGCCGCTGCCACCGAGGGGCCCCCCGTGTCAGGAGCAGGGAGGGAGCAGAAATCTAGTGTCTGAGAGGGAGCAAAACAGTGCACTGTCTGGGGGTCCTTGAGGAACTTTTTTGCATTAGACAAAAGCAGGGGCTGTAGCCCTGGGACGCGAGGGAGGTCATGAATGCAGGTCCTGGGCACTCGCACAGACTGCCTCTCTCAGGGCTAATTAGAGCCAACACACAGTCAGAAATGGCAGCTTGAACCCATGGACCCTGGGCGTGTCACTGCACTTTCTGGGGCGTCTCGCACAAACCGAACTGCTTCTGTGTTTGCTGCGGACAGACTTGCTCCTGCATACTTGTGTCACAGAAAGGGACCAAGGTCTCGAAGGAGAGCTGCAACTTGGGGCCAAACCAGTATCTGAGCACTGCAGTGACATGGACAAGATGAGAACTTGGGGTTTTTCTGACTATAAATGAGAGCGATAAACATGCCTCTCTACTTAGGGCAGGTTGCTGTGGAAACTGCAAGTGAGATTGACCAAAGCAAGAAGGAATCATGAATTTCTGATTGCCTGCCTGCCTGTCTCTCTCTCCCTCTCTTTGAATGGATTCCATTATCAGTCAGTGGTGGAAATACTCCATAAATTGTAGCTTTTAAAAAATATTTTGAAGTGGGTCTTTCAAAGCCTCCTTATCTTACCGTTTTTTTAACCTTAAGTTCTTTGCATACTAGCAAATATTTCACAGGCTTTTATTTTTTGCCTTTTCAAATTGGATTCGCCCACTCCCCCTCCCCCCACAAATTGAAAAGGGAATTCTTAACGGGAGCCGCTATTGTCTCCACATGGTTTTGTGTAGATGGACTTTAACCGGAAAAGCTTCAGCCTCCATGTTTTCCTGCAGTTTTCACTCCACCAGCATCAGAGTCGTCCTCTAGCGGGAGGGAGACGGACGTTCCACATGATTCTTTTTCCAGTTCTGGGGTGTAATCGAAACCCAGAGCTTGTAACGCGTGCCCCAGTAAGGACTTCCCTGGTGCCATGATTCAGAGAATGTCAGGGAGAGGCCCGGCGTGAACACATGCTGTCCATGCTGTGTGTCCAGGGCTGGCCCAACTCTTTTCGGGACCTTAAGTAAAATGTGATTAACCTAGTTGTCATTTGTAATCTTCCTTCCCATTCTGACAGGGTGATGAGATGGGGGGCCCCTAAGTAGCCGCTTAATTCGCTTGTGCCTTTGGCTGGTCCTGGTGGCGTCTGTATGTTGTTTCATTGACTCCTCAGACGTGACTGGTTCATGGTTGCTTTCTGATGCTCCTCTTTCCACAGGCCGTGAAGGCCTGCACTCCGATGTCGCGCGACACAGACCCCGCCAGCTTGCCGCTGCCCCCTCCGGTCTGTCTGGCCCGGCGCGGCAAAAGCCAGACCCCTATCGCCGCAGAGATGAGCAAGGACGGTGGGCTGGAGCTGATCAAAGAGCAGCCAGATGACATCCTGTCCCCCAGCCGGCCACAGACCCTGGAGACTCCCGAATCGCTGAGTGACTCTCTGTATGACAGCCTGTCCTCCTGCGGGAGTCAGGGATGAGGGCAGGCTCTCAGGCATCCAGGAAACCGGCGTTCAGCGGGCCGCTGCTCAAGCGCCCACAGCAGGCAGTGCAGTCTTGTGACGTCAGCCCCCCGCCCCAACACCCGCCGCTGCCCGTTTCTCAGAGTCTGGCTGCTGGGGAAAGACACCCCCCCCCACACGCTTTCTCAAAATGACACTCAGACTTTCTGAAGACGGACAAACTGGCCTGGCTAAAATCCCAGCCGGAGGAAGCAGACGGTCACCAGAACTGTTTATACAGTGTGTTCTCTTGCACACACGCACACGCTCACACACACACACACACACACACACACACACACACACACACTTTACAGCTTCATCTAGGCATGACTGCCATCCAGACACACTACTTTCAGAGTAGCCTGTCCTGGAAGTGAGCTACCGTTTAGCTGCAGGAGACACGTAACACATATGCCTGCACTCCTCTCTGCCTCCAGAGCCATTTATCTGAGTGTTTCATTCACAATGGAGTCGCCTCAGGAAAGTGGGAGATCTCATCGAATTATTTACATCTGCATTGATGCGCAGATTTCAATACAATTACCCATTAAGCATTGGGCAGCCTATAAAAGATTGAAGCCAATACTGCCAATGTGTTTAAAGCATTCTTTTTTATGATGATGATTATTATTATTATTGTTATTATTATTATTGTTATTATTGTGTTGTTGTTGTTATTTGTTATTGTTTATTTTGTAACATGTTATACAAATCAGGCTTCCATCCATTTTATCACTCCTGGAATTTGTTTTGAAATGTGAATGTTACTTGTGTTTTTATTTTGTTGATCTTTATTTTTTAACTTAAATAATAATAATCTTGGTGCAGAGACTCTAACTCTGTTTTCTCCAAAATAAAGAGGTCATTGTCAGGAGAGCTGTGTGTGTTTTCTCTGTTAAATTAAGCTTGGGACTTAAAAGACGCACTGGTGACAGGTGACTGAAAGGTAAATTTTGGTTGTGAAATCCATCTTCACTGCCATTGTTTTTCTTCCTTGGGGGGGAGGGGGGCTGAAAATCTCTCCAAGCTGCTGTGTGGTTGTGCCACAGGGTCACTGACTCCTGGTTGAAAACCAGTGACCTTGTGTAACCTCTCCGGAACAAGCCGGCTTGCCGGATGCTGGACGGAGTGGCCCCCAGCGGCTTTTGATTGGTCAGCAGCATAAGAAGCATAGCCCGTCGCTTTCACTCAGTGTGGTATCCCTGCTTTTTCCAAAGGTAATTCATACATATGCCCTGCAATTTCATTTAATAATGTCCCCTGTTGCCTTTTAAGTCATAATAGAGGAGACTGAGGCAAGACCTCCGGCTCCGATTTTAAGACTAAAACCACCAGGCACTTCATGTGTTCCTCTCTGTATGAAAGGGCTCCATTTGTGTGACTAATCAGGGATGAATGGATTTGAATGCAGGGAAACGAGGTCCGATGTCTACAGCATGGATGCATGAGGTTCACCTTATTTAACAGTATGTGCTAAAGAATCTCCCCCTTGCGTTTCCAGTGGAATACAGTATCTCTTTACAGTCTTGTGCAGAGTCACCTCTTTCTTAAATGTGTTTCCTTATGTTCTCCGCACTACGTGAAGGTTTTTCTCTGATTTGTTGGACGGCTCAGCTGTTGGACCAACAGCCACTTCCCTTGCATCATGACTGAATGAATCGACCGCTTGGGCTAGATAAACATTAATGACAGATGAAATTTCCTGTGTAGTAAAAATAATCTGTTACGTTCTCCTCGTGTTTAATATTCGCATAATACCTAAAGAATCCAGTGTATCTACCATTAACACACACTATATGGATGAAAACATTGAAATGCCTCTTAGTCATTTATTTCAGGTGTTTCATTACAACTGAATGCCACAGGTGTATAAAATCAAGCACCTAGCCATGCAGTCTGGTTTACAAACATTTGTGAAAGAATGGGTCATTCTGAAGAGCTCAGTGAATTCAAGCGTGGTGCTGTCATAGGATGC
>JAODLC010000091.1:1935329-1954815 GCA_026781145.1 Hippopotamyrus pictus | reverse complement strand
CTAAGCGTTGTATGCAGTGGTGTAAAGCACACTGCCACTGGACTCTGGAGCAGTGGAAACGTGTTCTGTGGAGTGACTAAGATCATACTAAGATAATTTGAACAATTCTAGCTTATGCAAGTTTTACTTACACAAAAATGTTCTGAGCGGAGAAGGAGGAATGATTGGTTCAGAGAGATAACCAGTCAGATTGTACAGGAGGTGGGACCAACCAATCATATGTCTTGGTCCCGCCTTTTCTATTTGCTTGGACCCACCACCTGTACAAGCTGATTGGTTATCTCTGAACCAGTCATTTTTAGTTCTGCCCTCAAAACATTTTTGTGTAAGTAAAACTCTCACAAGCACAATTTTATACTTCCAACTTTGCAGGAACAGTTTGAGGAAGGCCCTTTCCTGTTCCAGCATGACTGTGTCCCAGGATATAAAGCAAGGTCCATAAAGACACAGTGTGGTGTGGAAGAATTTGATTGGCCCACGCAGAGCCCTGACCTCAACCCCCCAGAGCACCTTTGGGATGACCCAGAACAGAGACTGCAAGCCATGCCTTCATGTCCAACATCAGTATCTGACCTCACAGATGCTCTTCTGGATGAATGGGCAAAAATTCCCACAGACACACTCCAAAATGCTGTGGAAAGCCTCCCAGAAGAGTGGCAGCTGTTACCAGCTCCATGTTGATGTCTATGGGCTTAGAATGGGATGTCATAGAAGTTCCACCTGCAGGTGTCCCAGTACCTTTGTCTATATAGTGTCTGTATCATATATGTGTATTAGAAATAATGCAAATCGACACAATTTCACACCCGGAATATGTCCCTGCCGGTTTTCTATGTTCTGCTTCATAATATTCATATTTCAGAAAATGTGCATCTTCAACCAAGCTGATGATTGCTAATCCTTAATTTTCTTGTGGAAAATGAACAGGAGAGTCAGGGCTGGTCAATCCTATAGGTGGCATGGAGGAACGCCAAAGGAACACCAAAGGAACGCCAAAGGAATGCCAAAGGAACGCCAAAGGAACACCAAAGGAACGCCAAAGGAACGCCGAAAACGCCGACTTGCCAGTGGTGATGCTCACCTCAGGTGCCTTCTCTGCCATACATGCAGAAATTCATACCAGAAATCTTACGACGTTTTAGTCCATAAGCAGGAAACCAAATAACCAAATAGAATCAGTGAACTAATAAGGCAAACACATTGTCTGCAGTTTCTCACCACAGAAATCTTGGGTAAATACAAATTCATTTATTAAATTTATGTAGAATTACCTAGCAAAACAACTGCATTTTACCCTATTAACATTTAATTTGGTTAAGATATGTTGTTATCCAGAATGATTAAACGTACAGTTTTTCTGCTCCCTTGCTAAAACTGAATATTTGGTTTCTTACAGGTAGACATGAACCTCCCAGGACGAACGATGACCTTTTGGTCACAAGTTCCGATGTTTAATCATTTCATCACCTGCTGTCAGGTACCCAATTCTATCTCATTTTATTTCCCCCCACTTTCTTAATTAAATGTATTAAATCTCTTTTTAGGAACGGCTGAAGCACTGGAGTTCTTGCAAAGCTGTAAGATGGATCCAGTCTGGGTGAAAAAAAACAGGAAAGAGAATCATTCTAGTCGATAGACGACTCCATTTGTATCCCCTTGAGGGGGAAAATGAGCTCTAAGCAGAGCTGTAATTATCATTTTGAATTGTTTTATTTGCCTTTAATGCTCACGTTTGGCAGTTAGGAGATGTGTCGCCGTCTGAAGGCCAAAGAGGAAGCTCTTTGAGACAGCATGAGGAGACGATGGCAGGGATGAAATCGACGAGCACAGAGGAAGCTGCTTAATGCTGCGGGGTGTGGGTGGGCAGTGGCGGACGGCAGGCATCACCGTGACAAGTTTATCTTCATCTCTGCGCCGGTCCTTTAGGTCGAGATGCAAGCTGTGGATTTTTACAGATCCACGGTGTCAGGAATGGGCATCACGTTCCTGGTTATTGCTGTATCTGATCCCCTAATAACAGGACACTGTGTACAATATTCAGTGATCTGTACGAAGACACTGAACTCTAGCTGAGAGTGCCATCCAACTGAATGTTCAACTGGAGGAAATTGCAGAGGACTGTGAGTTTATAGACTTTCTGACATGTTTTTTTTTTGATGATCAAAGTATAAAGGCTGTTAAGAATGCAGCAGAATGAGGAGAATTCGTGTATAGCTGTGGAAAAAAATATATTTTTAAATCTGTATTTTTAAATCCTGGCTTAATCGTGGTTCTGCTGGCAGCAGGTGGCTTCCAGGTTCAAAATGTCCAAGACAGCAGTACATAAGAACAAGGTGAAGCAGGAGACACTGGGAACGACCAGAAGCCAGCCAGGTAGAGGGCAGAAGCAATTTTCTGATGCCAGAGATGACTGTTAACTTGTGCAAGAGTTTCTCATGAACCGGAGGATGATCAAGTGACTTTCAAATGGAACGGCAAACATTAAGTGCAGGTGTGAGGTGCACTGCTAGGATAGTTTACATCAGGCTCCTAGAAGCAGGACTGAAGTCCCATAAAGCAAGGAAGAAGCCCTTCATTAATGAGAAGCAGAGAAGGACCAGGCTGCAGTTTGCAAAAAAAAAAAATTATTATAAATAGAATAGCCATAAATAGAAAAATTAGTGAAACAAAAAAGTGTGCTGTGGTCTCAATTATTTACACGACTGTATGAGAAGCATAGCAACTATATAAAGAGACACCTGTCCTTTGTTTTTAAAACCTGGGATGCATAATTAAGTCTGTTATCTCAGACTAGCATTACTGACACACTCTGCGGAACAAAGAGCTTCATGATCTGCTGCCTAATGACCAGCTGTGCCTAATTCCTTCTGGCTCTGAAACGCGACGCGTGCCCTGTGCCTTTAAGCCAAGATGACTTTTGAGTCATCGCCATGTCAATTTTAGCACAAGAAAATCATCTGGGTGATGTGATAAACATCAAAAAAATATTTTTTGTCGATTAAATTTGACCGTTTTAATTTAAGTTATCTGTGCTAAGGATCACTCCACTGGCCAAGGTCAAAAAATGTTTGTAAAATTACTTAATATGCAAATTACATGACAGTTAACATGATTAAATTGGCTTCTTGTGACTGGTGACTCAGTGGGTAGCAGAAGTGCCACACACTCTAGGGTTAGGGATTTGAACCCTGCTTCCATTCTCTGTGTGCAGTTTCACTCATTCTCCAAATGTTGTGTGTGTTTATGTAACCATGACAAAGACTTGGAAGATGGATGAATGGATGAGTTCTTTCAATGACGATATGCCTTTTAATCAAATTACAATTAAAAGTTAAGCCTTCTGGTGTGTATTCCCTTTAACCTGCAAATATTCTCTTCCTTAATAACGTGCATTTCACTTATTTTCTTAAAACAAAGTTCATTCATTAGATCTATATTGCTGTACAAGCCACTTGTAAAAAATGCCTTCATAGATTTCTGTGGCTCGATATGGGTCAAGAATTGACGCCTTGCAATAGTATTTATAAATATATAAATGCGGTAGGGTGACCCTGAAAGGTTCCAAGTATTACGGCGGGGGAAGCAAATTGATTCCGAGAAAGAAGATAAGCAAGCCCAAATACCACAGCTAAGTACTGAGTGTTGAAAGGCGACCCGCCTTTTTTCAAGTTCTGAAATAACCACCCGCCACCGTTTGTTATTAAAGGTGATTCAGTTCAACGAAATGCATGTACTTGTGGCTGCAGAACAATAATGTAAAAATTCCATACTCGTGTTCAGTGTCACGACTAGCGATTGAAGATGCAGTGCCTTGGAATGAACACATGAGACCAATTAAAGACCCGGTGACAGTGATACAGGACTGTTTGTACAGCTTGTCACTTTGATCGCTTTGGCTTGTCACCGCGTGTGCCGTCCAACCTACTTCGGCTAGCTGCGTTGGAGAAGCGATTCACCCACCCGGGGCAAACACACTGAACTCTACACATATGCAGTTCACATGGCAGTTGGGGGTAATCAGTGTGCTTTTTGAAAACCCTTAATTTCATTTAAGTGATCCTTTCCCAGGGAGCTGCTCTGATGAGATGGAGAAACGAACCTTTAATCGGTCCCCCACATACAGGCGAGAGCGTGAGCGGTGAACTCGTCGATACTGCGAGTCCCCGCTGTGTCGGTGAAGGATCTGCGGCTCTTTGCAACTGTGAGGTCGCACTAAATGTAATAAAGCCTCAGTCTGTGACCACCGGCACAATTAACGCTGCAGTTGCTATCGGTGACTGAACTTGCGCCCAGGATGACCTAGATCACTCGAATGGCCAGTGTTTCGGGAGGAAACGACATCGAATCCGTTCATGGAGTTTATGGGAAAATGCGCGCTCTGACAATCTACGCCACTTTGTGTGCGTGCGTTTTCAGCCAAGGTACAGTCGGACTCTTTCATACCGTTAATGCATTTTAATTTTCTTGCAATGTCGATAACGTAACATTTATTATTGGATTTATAAATACATCCTGATACAAAAGAAGTTGACGTTGTTATTCACGTAGTTCGACCTACCGATTTACGCCAAATTGGTTCAGCGCTAAATTTTATTAGATACGCGTCAACTAACCATTTTTGGTAAAGTTACTCTTGGATATATTTACATGGCAACATATGTTTCCTTATAGTATTCCTGTCTTTATTTTTGCGTTATGTTAATATTCTAAAAAATGCGTCTGCTTTAGAAACCTTTGTAATGTAAGGTAGGCTGCTTCCCCATGCGTTTTTACGCAACTCATGCTGCCATTACTGATGCACGACTAATCGCTAGTGGGGGTGAATGAAAGTCTTTTCAGTTTTCGTTTTGTTTTTCTGTTCTTTGGAAATAATGTGGCTAATTTTACCATCACCAGCAATATATCAGAAACACAGACGCTCCGAGGTTAAGTACATGAAGGCAGTATATTAAAAATTCCAGATAGCCTTTTAATCATATATACAACATAATCTTTATATGCTATTTTGCTTGCTGTAAAAATACGCTTGTCAACCTTGGCGGATTTGGATGGATTAGGTTGTTAAAAACATATTCATCGGTCGCGTTAATCCACATTTATAAGCCACAGGTCCTTTTAGAGAGCAGCTGTGATTTGTTCTTGTTTTCTAATCCCGTGTTTATAATACTTAAATAAGACTAAACAAATTAACAAAATATTAGGTCAGTTGAAGGAGCTAATTAAATCACAAAAATGTCCGAATTGCCAATATACATTTGAAGGGTAAAAAAGAGAACAATAGAAACATTTAATTTAGGTTTTATGTATGTCATGAAAATTGGATGTAACATCACTCAGCAATGGAAGTATTAGTGATTTATGCTCCCCCTGTTTGGTAAGATTTTAATGGATCCTTATATTCAGTCTTTAGCTCGGTTCAGATGAAGAAGCCAATTGGAAAGAACACCGTAAAATATATCCAAGGAAGCATATATACGCTTTAGTTTAACTGTGCATTTCATTAGGTTCAGCTTGATGACAGCGACAGGAAAATGGGCCGTCTGATAGTCTAGCCACTTTGTGAATGCAGTTTCAGCTCAGGTATAGTTGAGCTATTTTTCATGCTTATGGGGCATTTAAATTCTTAATGCATTTAAAATACAAATACAAAGAGAGAGAGATGCCTTTACACACACACTGCTTTGATAGACGTCTTTTTTCGAATAATTGTACCCAGTTCGAATGGCAGACTGTGTGACACCACAGTGTCTTGGCCCCGTTTCCTGACACTTGTCTCCTCGGACTGTAGTCCTGATTAACATTAATCTAGCACTCCAGAGGAGCCCAGAGCCTCTGCAGTGATTATCAGCTATATCTCAGGAGCGGCTGTCCCTGGGCTGGGGCGCCCTCTGGCCATGAGCTATGCTGTCAGTTTTATGGAGAAGCTATTAGACCGACCAAATGGGGTTAGGCAATAAGCTGCCCAGGACTGCGCTGTTTTCTCATTTTCAAAGATTATGAGAACATAAAAGAAACATAGAGCATAAATTGTTCAGCTGAAATAAGATTTTTGTCCCTTTGAAATAGGGGAGCTGAAATTAACGGTCTTCCCATCCCTCCATCACCGGGTCCAGTGCGCATTCTAAGCATGATCACTGGTCCTGTGTTTCCAGAAACTGCCTCTTACTGGGTGAAATGGGGTTAAGTGTCACGCCGTGACCAGCTCCTGTATCCCCGTCTGTCATTTTAAACCTTCGTCTGTGTCCATTAGTACGGCCTTTGCAGATGCAGTGCTACCACTGCGAAGAGAGTCCCCTGGAGGACGACTGCTCCGCCCCGCACTTCATTGTCAACTGCACGGCAAACATCCAGAACGCCTGCCAGAAGGAGGTCATGGTGATGGCCAACGGTGAGGGAAGCCCCGCATCCTTCAGCTAAGCTTAACGTAGCATACCCAGGCCATATTGTACTGGAAATGAACTGGGATCAGTCTGTCTGACTGTGAGCACCGTGGTAATGCAGCACATTTCACAGCCCTGAGTAATGTTTGTAAGGGGAGTGATTCATGAGACAGCCATGGGTATAACGTTTTTACTGCTTCTGAATTCACACTTTGCCGGAATTTACTCCATATCCGTGGAAGCCGGTTTGCTTAAGGTTACAAACGACATACGGGGCACTTAACATGTGGCCTGTGGATAGCTACTCAAAGCCAACCTTTGAGTATCACAGTAGCATACAAGTGCAGCCTGAACATCAACACGTAAATAATAACCCTTAAAAATATATAACTCACATATGAGAAGATACCGTCAGCCATCCATCTTCCAGCTTATCCAGTACAAGGTCACGAAGGTCCTGGAGAGTTTCCCAGGCAGTAAGGCAGAGACCCTGAACCAGACGGCACTCCATCACAGCGCATACACAGTCACACAGCATAAGAAATTTCAAGGCTCCAATTCGCCGAACTGCGCGTCTTTGCACTGTGGGAGGAAAGTGGAATACTTGAAGGAGAGCAGCATTATCACGGGGCAAACATGCTACCAACAAACACAGAGCAGGGGCTCTTGGAACATTTGATATCTCAGAATGTATTTCTAAATAACGTCTTTTGTTAATCGAAGAACAGTTTCATAATGATGTATCTTGTTAGGGTAGCGTGCTGTTCATGCACATAAAATGACTTCAAAGAGTACCTGCAAAAAATCGTCAGCTTCATTAGATCTGCGCCTCTGTGCACAGTGCCTCCGTTATCCTTTGAACTTTGCATTTTGTAAAGGCAGGAATAGCATCTCGAAGTGGCTTCTCTAGGGCGTGAGACGCCGGGCAATTTAACATGTCTAAGTTCGACACTTTTTGACCCTCATAGATTTTCTGTCACTATTTCCTGTTATGGCCATGGAGAACTGACAGTATCTCAGAGCCATTTCTCTAACTACAGTTTCTGGAATGTGTGTGAATGTGTAAACTTTACGTAGTAATGGCTGTTCTTCCCCATTGTGCTGCGCTCTCAGGTGTGTCCTACAGGAAGGCGTGTGCCTCCTTCACCACCTGTCTCATTGTGTCTGCCGGCTATCAGTCTTTCTGCTCTCCGGGACACATGGGCTCAGTCTGCATCAGCTGCTGTAACACTCCTCTCTGCAACGGGCCCCGCCCTCCCCGCGCCTCTATCGCATCCTGGCTCCGCCCACCGGGCCCCCCTCTCCTCCAGCTTGCTTCGGTCGTCGCCGCCACCCTGTCCGCCTCTCTGTGATTGCGAGGGGTGGAATGGGGTGGTGGGGGCTGCAGTGTGGTCTAGCTTTCTTGTCTCGGGTATATTTATTTTCTGTATGTATTTATATAATGCTGTCATCCCTTAAGAGGGACTCGGCACAAATGGAGACAGGAGGGCCTGTTGTTAGGGTAGGAATGCATGAATGCAAATGTCACTGTTTTTCCACAGCTGCTGTCTGGCTGGCACTCTCTCCCATCCAGTCTTATGCGGTTCATTAAACAACTCCACTTTTTGTACTTTACCATCTGAATTACATTACCTTAAATCAGATTTTGGACCATTTATTAAACAGGGACAGCATTGCTCTGCAAATCAGCGCTAGTCACTGAAACAAACTGAATGAAATGTGAGTTTTCAGTCAAAGATAAAGTTTTCCAAATTGCACGGTGCTCAGCAATAGTTTGTGCCCAAAAAACCCCAACGAGTTGTACATAATGGTTGCTCTTAAAACAAGGTGACAGGCAGGGTGTGCAGCTTAACACCTGAAATTCCTTTACCGAGAACCTGAAATAAAATGTTAAGTAAATTTGGAAGGGGTACATTAAAACTGCAGTGAATGTTTTGGACACAAGTTATTTAGTGTTTGCAAAACAATTTGCTTGCTTTGCCTCCCACGGACTTGAAAAGCAATCCTAGTCTTATGTGTAGATGTGAAACGTGCATGGGGGGGTTTTACCGTGGGTAACAGAATCCCTCAGTGGTTATAGGGGGTGCCCTCCCCATTTATGCCTGTCAGTTTCAGAGTGCTATTAAACTGATATTTATTTCAAACTAGACTCGGCTGCCATTCATTTACTTGGCAAACCACAGCAGTATTTTCTGCGTTAGTGTAGCACTGGGTGACATTCCAGCATTTCTGTAATTCTGATACTGGTGAGATTGTTCAGTGCTTAAAATGTTAGAAAATCAAACAACTTGGAAAGCAAATGAATGCTTCAGCTTAAAGAAAGATTTGGGTACAGGAGGAATTGCATACATCAAGCAGTAATGACACTGCGGACTTTGGGAGTACTTCGCTACACAGAGGCTGAAAACATGCGGAGGAGAGATGACCGTACACAAAACAACGTTTACACAACAACCGTCACTTATTCAGTTTATTTAACAAATTTCAGTCCTACAGTCTTGCTTAATGTAAATGGCAGTTCCAAAATTTATCTTTCACAGTATTAACATTCTTTCCGCCCTCCCCTTCTCCCAAAATCAGTGAAGCACAAATCGGTAAACTGATCTTGTTGGCACTAATTAATAAAGACTACTTTCCCAATGAAAGGGAGGGAAACTCATTTGATATGTCAGCTTTTGATGTCGACAGAACTGCAGTAAACATGAGACAAGGCTGCGGCCCTTCCAATGGATTATATTGGAAAAAAGCCATTTTCACATCTTAGATCAGGTGCTTGTGTCTAAAACTTGGAACACCAAGAAATATCTTCATTCAGAAAATTTGGTTAAAAGGGCTCAAGTGATGTGTAGAGAAGGAGATGAACATGGGTGGCAGGGGAGGGGGGTAAATACGACACTACAGCATGGTATGGGGGGAAGGGGGGGAATTACACAGCACATACAGTGAGACTGGGTTCACACAGAGACCAGCACTCCTTCTACCCCCATCTCACTGCACTTAGTACTTCTGTTCTACTTCAGAAACATTTTTCTCCAGAATTGTTCAGGGGAGAAAAAAATATTACACTCCTCACAGCAAGTCTGTTACTACATGTTATTTTCTCAACACGATTGTACCACCAGCAATCGTCACAAACACCTTGAGGGTAAAAAAAGCAACACAGAGAAAGGCAGCAGTAATTTCTGCAAAGGTCTACCAAGGCAGGCAGGTCTTAAGCATGGCTTTCTCACAGATCAGAGGGGACATTTTTCACTCCCTGCAAGGAACATAAAATGAAACAGGAATGAAGATGTCTGACCTTTCCTGTCAGGTCGACCCCAGGTTTAAACATCGATATTAAAGCCTTAAAGGGCCGACGCATGTCAGAAATTCACAGCAAGAACATTTCTCACGACAAAGTTCAAAGCACTGGCAAAGGCGTACAAGTATTTCAGACATCCTCATTAAAAGGCAAAAGAAAAAGATTTTAAATCTTTAAGTCATGATAAAAGATACACAAGAGTCTTTCCTTCAATTAAGCAAGAGAAGCAGTAAGCCATGCAATTCAAAGGTAAACAACAGTGACACCAGCTGGACAGAACTGGTTACTGCTATACCCCCAGCTTAGATTTTTGTTCAAGAGTAAAAAATATTTAGGGGGGGGGGGGCAGTGTTGGCGGCAGAAAAAATTTGACAGGGGGGGCATGAGCAGCAGTGACGACGGTAACAATTGTCGATTGGGTTGGGGGGATCATTGGGTAAGTGGACGATCCGTAGCCATGTATCTGTCAGAGATAGTACATGTTATAGGATGAATGCCTTAATTAAAAAATAAAATTACAGACAGGTGGGTGGAATTTGAGGGGGAGGATGAATGCCCGCCCAATGACGCCGACCCTGGGGAAAGAATCCTTTAAGCTTCAAGGCTGAATGACAATTTGAAACCCTGAAATTTAAGATAGATCAATCCGTAGACACTGTTTTGTTCCAATAAGTGATGACCTCGATACAATGCACATCTCCATGTATTGCCAACAATCCAATACGTTAAAGACGTATATGAAGCAATCAGTATTGCGATACCATGCACCCCTATTGCGACGCAGAGCGATTCGCCATGATACGCCTCCACCTCCCGCGAGACTTGGCCGAGAGTCTAGCAGAGAATTTACCACCGAGAGCAGTGCAGGAGTGGAGATGAGAGGTTGCGCTTGAGAAACAGTTTACTGGGGGGATCAATCTAAATATTAAACTACTGCTGCTAATTATTTGCTGCTTTTCTAATAATAAAGTCAGAGGGAATCTACTTATCATTATTTATGTAACCCTGGCCGCTGCTTCCGTCTCGATATCTTTAGTGGACAGGCCAGGCCGGGACCCTCCCGTGTTTTGGTATGTTAATGATGTGACGTGGCATGGAGAGGGAGGTGCTGGCACAGCAACAGCAATCGCGGTGACAGTCGGATTTCACGGATTTTATGGCCTGGTGGGGAGTGCAATATGATGGGAGAGGGGGGTGATGGTGAATACAGTGTGGAGGGGGATAATTTAACAAAATAAAACTAAAGACTCGCCTGCAGGCCTAAATCTAGAAGAAAAAAAATTAAAATACCAGAGCAAAAAACAAAACGATTATTATTAAAGATTCTTCCGCACTTTCCCATGTTTTCTTTTGCGTGCAATAGTTTACAGTAGTCACAAAATAAACTTTTCAATGTTAATTCCAAAACATGGGCAAATATTACAAAATTATAACAAGTAATATGTATCCAGTTACTGGTTTATATACATCTAATTTTGATGTATATAACTGCTAAACATATTGCATTTAATCAAAATCTTTGAAGTGAACCAAATAAACTTCTACCCAGCTCATTACTAATAAGTTTCTAAATAAAAACACGTAGACGGCTCAGTTTTAGTCCTCTACAAGTCGGATGAGCCAAACTCAGACACAAGCAAGCTTGATTTTGCGAGCCTCAGCTTACAAACACAAGCAGGTTCGCAATAAAACACGAGCCTTCCTGTTGTCCGGAAGCAGAACAACCCCTGAAAACATTAATAACACCAGTTGTGAACTAAATAAATAATACAAAATTAATAAAAGCAAAATGATTTAACTTTCTATTCTACATTAATAAATTGGATTTTACTGATGCAAAGATGTTAGAAATGATGTATCCCAAATTGAATCTGGCGCACAATTTTTTTAATCGTGGCAGTAACATCATGAACTTTTATACGAATCGGTGAATCTTACCACCCCTAGTTCCAATTGGATTACACAAATGGGTTCCTTCTGTTACAATAAATGATTGCGGCTCGATTCTGTATTAGTAATAGAGCTAGAGTTTTAATTCATATTTTCTTTCTAAACCAGTCGCGATAACTCAAAGAATCCTATTAGCTAGACTGACCACAGGCGAGCAAACAGTGATTCAATGCAACGCTCTTCTTCATGCCTTATTGTGGAATTTGTGAATGCTGGGGCACGTAGATGTTACTCTTCTTGAGTCCCCTAGAGCCAGGATTAACCAGATCAGTATCTGTGCTGAATTCTTGGCAAGATGCAGAGCTCAAAATGCCTGATTTCATTCTGTATTTTGCTTTGTTTTTTCAATTATAGTTGTTTGGCGGGGTCTCTGATGGTACTAATCTTTTACTGTACACAAAATTAAAAAAACGCAATAAAGTATAACAATAACGACATAAAATTTTCTATCAGATGTTTTGTGCTGCCCACAGTTTAGCAATGATCCATACAAAGTATACAAATCCACACATTCCATTTCACATGACACAACAAACTGCAAAAGAAGAAACTGAAAATTACAGCTCAAATGCCAAAATTCAACTGCCTGAAAAATAAGACTCTACATCATTATACAAAATCAAAATCTAAATAATTTTCTGAATGTTAAAGTGAAAACATCACTGCGATTTAAGATACTACTCCTGGTCAAGGTTTCCCCTGCTGCATTCTTAAAAGTAATTCAGAAGATCCAGGACACGTGGTCTTCACTGTCCACTTCATCTCCTCATAACTCCTCTACTTCTTTTCTTTCTTCTTGTCCTGCACACGGAGCACACCATGAGAGCAGAAACACACAGAAAGACAGCACAGCCTAAATGCCACATAACACAGAGCACTACAGATATTTCTGGGAGGGAGGAAAAAAAAAATCACTCAGGACACAGCAGTCACTGTCTCCACAATAAAGGACCTTGTTAAAATGACACGAGGAAAAAGGATAACTTCCACTGAACATCTAATCCCCGCATCAAAAGCACAGAGCCGGCTGCCGTCCTTCAAAACATTACAGCCAAGCTATAAAGCTGAACGGATGGATCTGTGGGCGTCGACAACGCCTTTGACTAATAGGGCTGAATCCTGTCAAAGACCTTCTGCCCCTACTGAGGGTTCTGAAAGGTGATCTGTGCTTCATTTCATGTTCTCCTTGAGGGGGAGGGAAAGCAGGGTCCAAGCAGACGTCCATTAGACTAAAAATCTGTAATTTCAAACGTCGGCTATGAAAGACATAAAAATTTGCCATAAAAAGGGACCTGTCTAGGTTTCAATTTACATGTCAGAAATCAGGATCCTTCCGAGTTAATGGTAAATGGTATTTTATCAAGCCACTTAAATCTGCCCTGCAAGCCAACGAAATTCAAAACTGACAAGGGTTAATTTAAGATTCTGGTCTAAATCGAAGAGGAGCTCTCAGACATTCCTCTAAGTACCAATGCTGGTCAGTCTTCAGGGTTGGAGGTCCACTGTCTGCAGAGGAACATCAGCAAAACCAAAGAGCTTACAGATTTTAAGAGAAAGAGATCATCACTGAGGTACAGATTAAGTCCTGTACCTTCCTTTACATTCATCTGAACAGTAATCTGAACTGTTTAAGTAACACTGTCAATGTGTATAAAGAGAAATGAGGCGGAATTCTTCGGGACCTGGATCTTTAACGTATGATGAAAAATGCTACTGAAGTTAAGGTGGCCATATACAGACAAAATCGATGGCGTCGATGTTGTTTTGACAATACGATGTTGTGAGAAGTGATCACCATTCTGCTGCACCACCTGTGTAGGTCACCCGGGGGAACCTTTTTGTTTGTTCTGATGGTGTCCGCTGTCCGCGGTTGGCTGACATAATGTGGCGCTGTGGGATTGGTCAGTAGGACTAATTACACAGTTACCAGCATGCTTTCAATATTGCAGATTAATATCAATCAATATTTGTATTTTAATATGTCTATGTGTATTTCTGTTTATAGTGAACGTCGTAACTGTAGTTAGCGTGTTCCTTAGCGTGTGACCGTGTCGTGTAAATTGTCGGCTTCCCTGTTTGTGCGACTGCTAGTATTAAAGCAATAGTGGGGGTTAATAAAGACAGACGTCCATTTTAAAAGGGCCGTCATCTCCTTTATAAAAGTGACCTGCTCCGTATGCGGGTCTGCTCCACCGGAAACATCCTGTGCCCTCCAGGCTCGTGGCATCATTTTAAGCACGCAGCAGATTGTTCTCGCTGACGTGTCGTTTTCCTTCTGCCTGAACGTGGCCTGCAGCATACAGCCACCTTTCCAGAGTGGACTCTGACACCCCTAACGTGGGTATGAAGCTGAAAGTCCACTGATGACTAGCAACTAGTTTCCCCAGAAATAACTTGTAGCACATAAAGCAGTTAGGGACCATGTCCACTCAGATATCCTGGACAATCTGAGCTTGAAACAAATGATACAGATGAAGAACTGAGCATGACAATATTGTGTGGGTAGCTATGCTCACCTCCAACAGCTCCAGGGTTTTTTTGAATCCTTAATGGAGTTCTGTAGCTTTTCAGTATGTTTCGGAACATATCAGACATATTCAATGTTCAGAGTATAATTTCCAGATTTCTGATGTTCTTTGCCTTAAAGCTCTCTCTAGAGCTCTTCCTCATATATTTTTCTCTACTGTCTCATTCTATAATTGCCTGGGATTGTACCTTTTTAGCTGCACTGGCAAGTCAGTAGTCTCCCTTAGGGATTAATAAAATATATCTCATCTCAGCGCAAAGATCTGCCCAACCAAATTGCTCTATCGATTTCAGTCTGACTGGAAACAGATTGGAAAGTTTTGAAGTTCGATCTCTGCCAGATAACCCGTGGGATTATGCTGCAAGCTTACTTAATGGTACCCACAAAAGCATGATCTGTATTCCAAACACACTGCAGTTGGCTTATTGGGTAGTACGGTAGCTAAAACCATGGTCTGCAAAATATTTTGGGGATTAATCAATAAGTTCTTTATCTGTAATTGAAATTTCATTTTTCACGGTCTTACATATATTTCATGGTTATATATTATATAATATATATATTTCTCTTATATTTGCCTGGTTAGTTCATTTTGTCCATGTCACAGTCACAGGATACAAATCTCATGGGTTGTCAAGCACTGAATTTCATCATGAGGGAGCCCAGGCAAGTTTAAGGAGACCTTTTCTGGTGGCTCACAATTTTCACCAAATTCTACAGGTTTTTTACTACCCGTGACACTGTTTCACCTGCAGCCAGCCTGACATATATGCTGTATCATTGATCTTACTGTAGATAATCGATGCTCACTATTCCTCCCGCGTAACCCCAGTACCATCTACATAAGTGACTATGGCTGCCGAACAATTTTTTCAAATAAGAAAAATGAAAGAAATGCTTTTTAGTACCTTTAAGAACTAAAAAAACATAGTAAAAATGCCACAGTGTATTTGTATGACGGAGAGTCGTGTCGGGCCCTGTTCAGCAGGTTCACAAGGCCGTGCTTCTCGCAGGGGAGTCTAAATCTGCACTGAATTGCCATTTCAAACAAAGCAAGATTTGAATGAGGAACCAAAGGGAAGGTTATGGGTTATTAAAGACGGTAGGATTTCTTTAAGTGTGATGCTCTAGAACATCCAATCAACAGTCTTCTATTCCCGCTCTTCCTATGCAAGGTGCCAGGGTCTGGGGCCTATCCTAGAAGCTACGGACACAATGCAGGGAACAACTCAGGATAGGGCACAACTACACTCACACGCACAATCTCACCCTGAAACATGAAGTAGAAAGAAACAGTACGAGGGCTGAAGCACCCGCTGCTTTTTCATTTAGCACAGAGTAGGAAAATCTGGTTGCTCTCTTTGAAGGCAGGATTGGATTTCGAGTAGGACTCTACCCTAACTTTTTGATTAACTTTTCACTTAACAATATAACTTAAAAAATAATTAACATGCTTTCAGAGGGCTAGGCCACACCTAATTTGAGCTGTCCTTGTTTCTGGCATATGCCTCAACAATTAGAGCACAAAGGAAAGCCAGAGGGTGGAGCACGTGCAGCAGTGTAAGGAATGCAAATATGGAAAAACTGAATTACACTAATTGTATGTTGTAGTCTGGTTAAGTACGATTACTTAGTATTTATGCAACATGTTACACTTTAATACCCAATAGATTAAAAATACATTTTCAGATACTTAAACTGATTCTTCTTAAGACATATGATCACAAGACACTGAAGACAGCACGTGACTCACATAAAATCCGGACTAACGTAAAAAATGTTTGAGACACAGAGTTAACAGAAGCACTAACAAAAGAAGACAACATACAACTTTAAGTAAATCTGAACCTTATCTTTTCATTTATGTAATATGTGTTCATTAGTAAGTATTTCTTATGTGTATTTTTGCGATAAGGTATCTTTGAATGGTATGGGAAGGTAAATCTGACTTAAGTAAAATCTGACTTACATAAGGTTTTACAGGATGCATTACTTGCGTCATTCGAAAACTGCATGTACATGGTTCAAAGCAGGTTCCACTCCCCAGTCTAGGCCACGCAACACAAGGGCTTTTCTGGAGTGGAAAGTTAATTTCCAAAAATAATCTATACACAGTGGAAACCGCTTATAGTGATCATGTCTGTCTGGGTGAAATTGATCACTATAAGCAAATGATCATTATAACTGATAACTGATTTTTTTTTTTCCTTTTTCTTTATGTCTCAGACAGATTACCCTCTAATTGACATTTGTGTATTTATTACATGAATATAAGGTAATAGAACGGACAGCGTCGTTATTTACTGACTCTTTCAAAATACAGTACAGCTGTTTCACAGTACAGTACTGTACAGATTAAATTACTGACCTGCGTTATAACTGAAATACGCTATAATACAGTACAATATTGTGCTCTGTGGTTCTTGCTGTCACGTTTTCTGTGCAAGTAGCATTAGCCCCAGGTAGCTAGCCAAAGGTAGACGGGTCACCGCAAGGCACAGTATGCAAGTAAAAAAAAAAATGGTTTCCATATGTTATGTATAAAAAGACCCAAAATGAACACTGCAAGCGGACTGCTTGATTACTATAAGCGAATTATTTAAACAGTATTTGTATAGGAATGATTCTGTCCCAAGCTTCTTGATTCATATAAGTGGTTCATCACTATAGCCATGATCACTATAAGCTGTTTCCACTGTATGTTCAAACCACACCTATTTTTTTAACTATGTGTTCTGATCGAAGACATCAAAAGGTTGGGAACCCCTAGTTTAAAGGACATCAAATATTCCAACACACAAGCAGGCTTTGGTCCTGCAGTTATACACCTCTCAATGATATTTTCAAGACTAATATTCTGAAATGGACCAAGGGCTTGTGAACAAGATGTAAATCCTGCAGATCTCAAGCTATACTGCAAGTGCAAAACCCATGAAAAAATCTTACCTTCTCATTCAAGGCAAGGATGACCATGAGCTTTCTGAAGATGGTCACAAAGTCAAGGAACAAGTCCACACAGTGCCTTTTAAAAAGCATCAGGCAGAATCAGTCAGTCATTCCCAAACTGCTGATTTGGGATTAATGCATAGTTTAGTAAATCTGTATGCACCATTCAAACAGAAAAAGCTGAAGAAATCTGGAAAATATAACGTGATTTTTATTTCTGCATATTTCATCAAAGAGAAGAACATCACCAGAAACATTACGATACACACATTAAACCACTCATAAAATTACTCCAATAATCATAATAGTATCAGAAAATTTTTGACTAGTGGCAAATAATCTTTTAGCAATGTCAGCAGTCATTTTACACAGCGCTAATAAATCCTAAAGAGATTATATTGCAGTGCCGAGATTCACTGCACATTAGTTTTATGAGGAGCGTGACACTGCAGTGCTGCAGTGTTAACTGCAGTGCTGCAGTGTTACACAGAGAGCAGACTCACCAGATGTAGTCCTTATCGCCCATCTCTGCCTTCTCAATGATGAGCTGAGTGTCGAAGAGCACGAACCCACAAATTATGGCCAGTCCAATGTATAAATGGGCCTGGGAACAGGGAAAGGGCAAGCATGTCCAACACCACTCCCAAAGGCATTTAATGCTCTCAGTTTAGCTGTAGCTTTTTAACGTGGATCTATATCAGGACATTTCTCTGGAAGGTCATAGGGCTCCGCAGGCATAAGGCCTTCACAAGGGTCAAGATTCTTTATTTGTCACACACACAACTATACAAGTATAACAGGTAGCAAAATGTAGACTGATTTGGTCATGAGACCAAATAAAGTGCAATAAAGTTTAACAAATTAAGCTAAAGATAAATATGAAAGTGCTAAGACTAAGGCAGTAAAAGTATATAGAAAAAATATATTCAAATTAACATTACAATTATAGGCAGTATCTGTACAGTGTGCAATATGATAGAATACATATATATTTGTTTTGTGAAATGCACTGTGCTAGTTGTTGATGTAAATAGACTTAAGGAGTATGAACTTTACCTTGAAGGGAAAGGCTGATCCGATGAACATGCTAAACAAGGACACCAGGAACAAGATGGAAAGCCCAGACATCAGGACTCCTGAAGGTCAACACAGGCCACACATATGGTTAGAGATTGTGAAGTGTTACAAACGTAAAAAAGCAAGATGCTCTCCAGGATCAGCTGCATATCAATGTCTGGCTAACAAAAATTAAAAAGGTCAATTAGTCAAACGAGTGTCTATACTTAGTATGTCAGTGACCACGTGGTTTGTTCGTCTGCTGTTCTGCAATGCTGTGTGATGGTCACAGCAGCCATTAATTACTGTGTGGCAGACAAACAGGTAAACAAAAAAATGGAAAATGTACTTTCCACTGAATTCAGAATGAATAAGGCATAAATAACTGAGAAATTCAATACATCTACACAAATATTTACTGGAGGAGAACACATGTGCACTTTAAAAAGCACAACAAAAACACGGGAAGTTCATTTTAGGGTGGGACCTGGTGGAAGCCGTCATTCATCCCAGGACGGAGGGAGTCAGGTGATGGTAGCTGACATGCAACAAGCCCCACAGGTCTGTCCATCAGTCCAAGAAATTCCCAATTTACCATGGTGAATGTAAGCAGCTTACTGCTTCTGCATCAAAACTGATGCAGTTTGAGCACCAAACTGAGAATATATGGATGGATGTTTTATGAGAATATTCAATACATTTGTCATTTAAATGATTATTTAAACAGTCCTCTAAATGCTATTTAAATTACATATACATAAATTAACACTTTGAATTAATTTTTATTCAGCCCCAGGACAGAACAGACAAAAGGAAGTTATTTACGAGAATTCAATCTGCTAGATGTTAGGTTTCGTTTAGAGCTTAGAGCCAACTGAGTTTGATGGGTGGCTCTAACAGATAATGGTTGCTGACATAATTAAAACTGTAATTTAAATAATAAATTCAATAACAATTAAATAAGTATTTAAATAGCAATTTAAATTATTATTAAAATAATCATTTAAATTACACATTTATAAATAGTCGTTTAAATGACTATTTTAACTCCAATTTAGATTTAAATGACATTTATTGAATATTGTCATAAAATAGGTGCCATAACAATAAAGAGTGTGGATTTGGTGAAAGGTGAAGAGCAAATCAGGCTAATGTGGCAATGAACCAGTACTTCATTGAGCACGGAACAGTACTGATACACGAAGCCTCAGCAGTTAACCTCCACGCTCTGCCTGAATCACAAACCTAGCAGCAACATGCCATGCTCACGCCGGCCTTCACAGTGAACCTCAGCGGCCCGGGGGGGGGGGGGGGGGGGGGACAGCG
>JAODLC010000091.1:1915850-1934939 GCA_026781145.1 Hippopotamyrus pictus | reverse complement strand
GGGGGGATTACGGCCTTACCTCCAAGGAAGAGGTAGCTCCTGCGCGTGGCGTAGAGGGCGCTCAGAGTGAAACATACAAAGATTACAGAGGTGCCCAGGAATGCTGTCACGATGATGCTGTACGGAGAAGACCACAAGAAGACCACAAAGGGTTCACACAGGTCTCCATCAAGAGAAGGTACAGTGATCCCCCGCTATATCGCGGTTCAGCTATCGTACCCCCGCTGTATCACGGATTTTCACCTATCGCTTTCAAAGCGTGTGGGAGGGGTATTTTAAGGCTTAAAAATGTTTATTTATATGGTCTTTCTATATCGCGGATTTTCACTTATCGCTGATGGGTCTGGGATGTAACTTCCACGATAGGCAGGGGATCACTGTGCTCTGTTAGAATTCCAGAGCTCCGCAAATTTATCAATGCATGTACATGCGTTCACAATTTAACTACAGTACACTTCACAATGTATAAAAATACATGTATTGTGTTGAATGTATTGTTTTACCTGGGATTGATGGCAATAGCAAAATCCAAGGTTGGCCCCAGCCCAACACCTGACAGTGAGAGGCACGTTACCTTTTTTTAAACATGTTTGAGAAAGCGTAAACTTATCACTCTGGTGCTTTGGCAGCAGCTGACTGGTTTACCTGTGAAGAAGGCAAAGCCAGCGAGAATAACCAGCCTCTTCCTCTCAGTCTCATGATTATGGGGCGTCATGGTCAGCCAAAGCATCATAGCTAAGGAACCCAGCAGAGAGAGCAGGCCCCCCTGTCATGCATAAAAAAGCCAGGATGGGTGTTTATAAACAGTTCAGCGAGAGTAAAAAAATATAACCTACTGCATAACACTAATGACAACATTTTGATAGATTCCTATTTTAAACATTATAATATCGATTAAATCATTCCGAACACAGGCTTACCTGAAACAGCTGTGTTATACAATGGACACATGAGGCAGCTGTAGCCACAAGCATGCAGATAGCCAGGCAGGAGTACACATTCTTCAGGTGTTCCTGGGTGGACGGAGAGCTGGACGGGACAGTCACAGAGGAGCAACACGTCAACAGAACACACACACACACACACGTCCCTACTGTTCCACACATACACAGATATCTTTTGATTAAGACAGCAAACCCAGATTGGACATGATGGGAGTATCAATAAGAGAGAGCTGGACTCCAAAAGACAAAACGTACTCACATCTGGGAAAATTTAAATAGAGCATCGAAGTTTATGTTGCGATCAAACACATTCATCTTTAAAATCTCCTGGTGGTTTTAATCCAGAGATTACCTGCAAAAAAATATGTCAGTCAGTATGTGCTCTGAATCCTGTCATTTGGAATATTTTTGCAATATCTACTTAGGTGTAATTAATCGACCAATTAATTTTTTGTGTTGTGTTTATATAAAAAAAAATCAGAAGAGCCGACTACAGTCTACGAGGCTGTAGAGTTTACCATTTTTGCTTCATATGAATTGCGGGGTGACTCACACTAACCACACAATTTCTCTCACATTAGAATAAACGCAAAGGGTGATGATTTGTTAAATTTTAAATAATGTTAAACCAAATTTCCATCTCAGCTGGAACAAATGGCAGGTTTTCCTCAGAGGCTCTTGGAAATCTCATTTGGGACCCCAGTACGAGAACCTCAAGCTTAGACTGGATTCCTCAAGGGGCCTCTACTGCATGCTGGAACATTTGTCTGCTCCAACCCCTCAGCTCATTTAACCAAACATGATTACTTATTTTAATTTTTTTCCTGCGACGATTAATTACATATGAAGATAACATACGTGCCCTGTATTCAGTAAATTCTTAGTGTAACAACGCAGCATAAAAACAGAGAAATAAGTCACTGGTTCTCCAATCTGCCCTTTAAGAGATATTCCGAGCGTGCAAATGAACGAAAGGTTAGGGTAATAAAAACAGGTTCTGATCTGGCCAACGACCATAAAATATGAAGAAAGTTCAACTGCAATTCTCTAATGAACCTAAAACAGACCATACAGCAAGAGAGAAATACTGTAAGGCAGTAAAAGGAAAAACAGAGAGCAGGGCAGATTTGCATAAAATCTGCATGCGGGACCAAGTCCACCCTATCACAGGACAAATGTCATACTTCCTGTACGTCTGGTGCTCTTAACGCCAAATAACGTTCAGTATATAAATGGTCTTGTCCCTTTTATTGATGCTCCATACCATCTTCCTATAATATCTGTTTATATAATGCAAGCTTCTGATTAATTATTCACTTGTCAACCTTTAACACTCTTCATCCACACGTGTACTTTGCACCGAAATTAAACTATGCAGTACTTAAACTTTGTTTAACAAAAAAGTTAAATTGTTAATGCCGTTTTAAGGTAAGTGAACATTCTTATAGGCCTATTATAGCTAAAGAAGCATTTAATAACACATTTCATTGTATTACTGAGGCTGTGTTGAACAACTTACATTTTGTTTACTTGCAACCAAACTGAAATTGAAACAGACGCACGACAAATTGTAGTTTAATAGCAGTACCTAGTTAACGATGAACAAACTCTATGAATAAATGATAGTCGGATCAGCACCCCTGAGACGCGAAAGCCGACAATTACATACCCCAAGACTAATGACACAGCAAGGCAACGCATAATAACGACCCGGGGGCGTTGTCAGTCCTTCTCCCTCTCCCTCTACACACTGACAACGTTAAGGCATTTGTCGGATATTCTGCAATCCCTTCCAGCATAATTAGCTCTATGGCTAAGCCGCTCGACCGTTCATGCCGCACTGCACACCGCTGCCCGACACGCTGTGCTTTGCAGGAGGAAAGGCTCAGCAGCCAGCGTGATAAACGCGGTTCCCCGTACGGCTTATTCTGTCGACTACACCGCTAACCCTCGGGCCGGAATGACTGCCGAACCGACGGCCGCTGACCCACAAAGCGGACCGCCGCTCTCACCGCACCCGCCACCCGACACGGAGACAGAACAAAACCCGTTTATAGGGAGGAAATTGTGAGGGTCGCGGGTACGCGTTCAGTAGCCTACAGCCGATTTTCGCATTTAAAGCCCCTCATCCCCGACAAACTCACCCGAAATAGCTGCTTGACGGACACCCCCCCTGCTCTGTTTACCGTTCCAGTCGCGCGCCGTGCACCCGCCTCCGCATCGAGCCCTGTGTGCTGACGTCACAGTAGCCCTCGTGACACCCACTATTTTGTGTAACAAAAGCGCAACTGTTGCATTTGTGTTGCATGTGTGTTGCATGCGAATTGTATTGGGGGGGGAGAGGACCACCGCCCACGGACCATTCGGCGTTGCTGAATGTGCCAATTTAATTGCGCCGTGTCACTTCCTTTACGTTTTACCTCCAGTCCTCCCTTACATGTTTAAATGGTTACGGTTGTTAAATATAAAATGTAAAATTACATAATAAAATCGCATTTCTACCACCTATACGATTAATATATGATGTATGTGTTCACTTTACGCACCAAATAAGTCAGCCCTTATCTAATGTAAATTTCAATTTAAGTAAAAGCCGTTTATTATACAGAAACAAATAAGACAATAGAATCAAAACAAATTAATGTTAAAAATGTTTATTAGTTCATATATAAACCTGTAATTGACTGAGCAGCCATGAGTTTCCTTAATTTAAAGCATGATCTTTAAATAATAATAATAATCAAAAATGAATAATGGCACTAATTTTCTTAAAAGAGGCCTTTGTTTTTCTTCATATTCAACTGCTTCCACTGAGGCAGGTTGGCAAAATTGTCCTTGGAGATTCCAAACACCGTACAGAAGTCCGAGTCTGACAGATATTTCTGATGGGGGAATCAAAACACAAATAATAAGTTTTACATGAAAATGATGCCCTTAAACAACAAAATCAGAAATTATGATTATCTAATGATCCTCTCAGCATGTTAAAATGTACCCCAAAAAGTGGCCATTCACCATAACCATTCCTACCTCCTTCTGTGTAGGGTTGATGCCTTCAGGAAGGTCATTTGCTGGCTTGTTAACAAGCTTCTCTGGGGGGTAGTACTGGTCGGTGGGTGTACTCCCTGCATCAGGTGCATCAGCCTTTTGCTTGGGGACAGGCGAAGGGTGATTTAAATACCAGCTCTGAGTATGTGTGTGTCTACGCACTGTGTAACTTCATCATCAAAAAGCGCGCATGACGGTTGTTTGGTTGAAGTCATGACTTTGTGCTAAATCTCCGAGGATAATGCAATTTCTAACCTAAAAATAATCAGGACAGCGTGCTTACTGTCGGGACTGTGATGGTAGATACAGCATCCCCAAGCTCTTTTTTCAGTTGCTCATACGTTTTTCCTTCCTGAGAGAAATAAAGCGAATCAGGTTTACATTAGTTTAACAGAGGACACTTTTGGTGAATTAATGGTGTAAAATTGGCTTCAGTGAGATCAAGCAATGAAGCGAATAAGTAGCAAAGAGGCACAGAAAGTGGGCGACCAAGGCAGAGTGTATAAAAGGCAGCACCCACACTCCACTTTGAAGGATCCCAGGCAGTGAACCAGCCTGTAAAGGTAGGGGGCTCAAACCCTTGCTTGACAATGAGGATGGGGGTGTCGGGGTCCCTGGAGGCAGGGTGCGTGCGCAGGTACTCCTGGCTGGTCACCACCGATTCTTTGCACTCGATCTCATTGGCACTGACTCCCACCCAAAGAAAGATCTGCACACCCAAACAAAGTCGGCAAACTAAGCATATTATACAGACAATACTTTTGAAACCAAATTTGCAAACAGATATTGAGTCAGCCGATAACAAAGGGGTCCAGAGTACAGCCTTGCTGTTTTAATATGGGGGTGGTATTTGGCTCAGTGCCTGTAAACAGAAGGTTATAGGTTCCGATCCCGTGCTCGGCAGAGCGATGTCACTGTTGGGCACTTGAGCAGGGCCCTTAACCCGAATTGCTCCAGGGACAGTCTGACCTTGCATTCTCATTTGTACATTGCTTTGACAAAAAGGTGTCTGTTAAATAAATCAATGTACATATGAGGAGGTGCTCTGCTCTGCTCTGCTATTTAATGTAGCAGCTTCAATCCAACAAACCTTAAAGAATGTCCAGGTACTGGTGGGTCAGAATGTAATGTTGTCCATTTTGCGTAAGTTGTTGGAGGTAAAAGAATCTTCCAAGGTCCAGCAACAAACACATGCAGTTGTAGCATTTTTTGTGTTATTTATTGTATTTTGTACTGTTTTTATGATTATTTTAGTGTCCTTTCCTGGTTCCTACAAGGAAGGAAGTAAGGTCAGTACCTGATCCCATGTATCTAGGAGCATGATGTCATCTTCGTTGAGATCACTTTGGTTGAACTGAGTCACCTCCGTAACAATAAAGCGACCTGTCTTGTTGGAACACTCAAAAAGGCGTGGGGGGTGATCCATCACTGACTGCTGCAATCTTAGGAAGAAGAAACCAACGCAGCAGGAAATTGTAACATTTAAAACCATATGTAAAGAATTAAAAGCCTACAAAACTAAATAAGCACAAAAAGAAATTTGCCATAACTGAAATGTTGTTCAAAGGCCGTGAAGGAGACAGTGGTAACATTGTGTTAAAATCCTAAGAGGGAGGTCATCAGAGGAAGCTGTAAAAATGTATATTTATGTGCATTTTTGTGCACCTCTTTTCACTGGCATAAGCTGTTTTTCCACCCAGAATATTCCAGAACTCAAGTGGCTCCAAACCCTCGGCTATGATCTCGTCAAAGCCCTGTCCAAGCACAGAGCTGATCTCCTTCGCCATGGCACGCTCATCTCCACTGGAACCCTGAAACATCAGACGGGCATTAAGGTAATGATACGCCTCACCACTCACACGCCACCGCTCTGTGCCCTGGGCCAGCTCTGTCCCACTCACCTTCCCACACCACAGGTACCTCCCGGTCTGGGTTGTGAGCAGGAAGACATCGTTGGAGTTCAGCGAAGCAGCAAGTGCCGGAACCTCAATGGATTTGGTGTTCAGTGGCTCGAAACCATGGATTTGGAACAAACGGATGGGTGGTTCTGGATCTGTGCCACCTTTCCTGGAGGTACCACCCTAACCCACGAAGAAAAGCGAGAGAAACCATAACACGATGTCAAGATAAATACTCAGAAGCTTGTTACAATCAGAGAGGATCTTCTTGGTAGGGTTACATTTCTTACTTTGTTTTTTTCCCCCTAAATGTTCCTTTTGATTCCAAACACTCACCTCAAAAATGACCATTTTACCCTTAAACATGGACATGAAGTGGCGAGGCTCCTTGCCCATAGTGACTCGTACTTGCACAGGTTGGCCGCCATACTGCTGGTCAAGGTTTACTGCCTGAAATGCTGAAGCTGCCAGCTCATCTTGAGAAGTGTGCCGGCCCTAAGCCAGTGGAAGAGGTCAGTGCATCCGTCAGATCTCTCATACCGGCTGCAGTAGGGTTCACGTCAGCCATCAAGTTTCCCAGGGGGTATAGAGTATAGGTGGAGACCTACCTGCCAAATGTAGAGGAGGTAGTTTTTCTTCCCATGGACCTCATAGGTGTAGAGTATCAGGTAGCAGTCACCACCGTAGAAGTAACCGTACCACTGGCGCTCGACAGGAACCAATTCCAGGTTTTCGATCCGCCAAATCTGTCAGACAGAGCCTTGCTGATGTGCCGTCCAGCCTTAAACGGCTCGGTTACATCGTCCCAAATGCGCATCATTTTCTACCTCGACATTTCCCGAGCCGTCGTCCACCATGCGCTCCTGGGCCGCCAGGTCCGGCATGGCATGCATCTGCGTGGCATCAAACTTGGTCTGCACAACCTTCGCTGTGTGCCAAGAATACCAACACTGGCGTTGGTAACATTTTGGGACAGTGGTTCCTTACTAGCAATTCAACAGCCTCAAAATGAAGTTCGTGAAGTTTACAGCATGAAGGAGGAAGGTAAGCATCATTTTTCCCAATGATGCGTAGAACAAGTATCAAGCATGGACCATAGAATGGTTAGTGTTCAATTAGTGATTGTGGGGATTCCAGTTATCCTTTGAATACACGACTGTGTACATAATCAGTAAACATGGTCATACATACAAGGAGAACTCGTGGCCATAGGTGGAAATTAGCGGGAGAACATTTCAAACTGGATTTAAAGAAGCACTTCTTTACACAGCGCGTAGTCAGAGTATGGAATAGTCATCCTGATAACGTAGTGCAAGCTGAATCCTTGGGTTCCTTTAAATCAGAGCTAGATAAGATTTTAACAACTCTGAGCTATTAGTTAAGTTCTCCCCAAGCGAGCTTGATGGGCCGAATGGCCTCCTCTCGTTTGTACAGTTCTTATGTTCTTAAACATATATAAACAAAGATTATCCCCAACTCAGTGATCCTTCTTTAACTTACCCACTCGGCCCACAGTGTAGGTCTTCCCTATCCCCACTGTCTGATCCTTGACTGTCCAGTTCTGAAACAGCTGCTTGAACATAGCAGACTCTGCGCCGTCATTCACAGTTTCCACGTTGGTGGTGACGGGGTAGTTTTTCAGCTTAATGAACTCCTGCACAAGGTAACTGCTCTGCTCAGTATCAGCATATATGACTTCTTATCCCTTTTGCTATGCATTACACTTAGCTTGGATAAGCACATTTCAGAAAGGTTGATTTATACTACATTGTTGTTTATGGCGTTGTTTACAGTTCTAGAATTGAGAAATAAAATTCTAGAAGAATATATTTAGAAGTATTTCTATATATCACAGATGAGCAGTTCGAAGTTGGATGGATGTAAACATAGGTGACTCTGGGCTTCTCTCCCAGGGGGTGCAATGTGAGAGAGCCCCAGCCAGCCATTTGTTACAGGCCATGCCAATCTGAGACACATACAGTACTGTGCAAAAGTCTTAGGCAGTCAAAGGAAATGTTAAAAGCTGTTTACCTGGGTAGTAAAAATATATTTGCCCCAAACCAAAAACACAATATAACACCAGAATATTCGCATAGTCAGAGTAACACGATAAAAATTAACAATAATTTCTTCTATTCTCCCAAAATGTTACTGATAACTTGCTGGACGGCTAGATGAACACCGCTTCAGTTCCCAAACCTCTCCTCAGGGCCCCCCCCAGCCATTCCATGTGTTTGTTGAATTTCACCACCTGCTCACTTAAATAATTAATTTAAATAGTTTCAAAAGTCAGTGATGTACGGATATATTGGACTGTCACTCCAATACTGGGTGACTTTAGGAAGGGTTTTGAAATGGCTGAGCTGACACACTTTAACAAACAGAATAGCAAAGTTTTACACCAACATCAATATTATTTAAACATCATTTTCTATGCCTGCGTAAGACTTTTGCACAGTATTGTATGTACATTTATGAATAGTAAGCACATTTACAATAAATTATTAATACATTATTATTATTTATGACTAACACAAGCCACATTTGTAAATATAACTATACAATATAATTTAGTATAACTGAACTTAATATGTTCGAGCAGCATTTTCGTCTGACCAGTAGGGGGTGCAATTGCTTTCATTCCCGGTACAATCGCATTTGGATTTAAATGATTGTTGGCTGTCGCTGACACACTCCTACGCACCAGAGCTCTGGACATGGCTGCCTGTCTCTCAGCCTTGCTGGCTCTTTTCCCTTTCCACACAAAGATTTTCACCCCTCCCTGATCAAGGAAGTAGCAATCCTATAAAGAAAAGTCAAACAGTCAAACTAAAATCATAATTCTGCTCCAGTATGGGGTAGCAGTTAATACGAATCTATGAGAATGATGGAAAGTGTCAAAAACTCATTTATTTTCTTTGTTTTTTCATGGCTCAGCCATTTTCAATGGGGTCTCAGCAACTCACATCGTGATTCAGCAAATCCTGTACCAGTGGTCTGGTAGCAACCTCTGTTACCTTCATTTGACCATCAGCATCAGAAACACTGCAGGAGAATCGAGGATGTTGCTGGACATCAGTTCCATTACTGTAGTACTTCATTCCAGGCATTTAGCAGTAATTAAAATAAGAATGCTGATTAAAGCTGGTATCAGGAACTCACTGATAGAGCATAAGTTGAGACTTCTGTTCCTGGTCAGTGATGTCATCCGCTGTTCCTTTGGCCAATTGGATGGTTCTTTCCCCGAGGATACTGATCAGGAACTCCATGAGTTTGGGGGAACTACCCTCATCATCCCCTTCGATGATGGCGATGTCTGAGCGGCCTCCCCGTTCCCGGTCTCGGATGTCCTTGGCAAGCATCATACCCTGACACAGACGGCTGTCTAAGTACCCTGCATGTTACGGGTCTTGCCATAAACTGTTAACACAGATTATTACACGGCTCTCTGGAACGCTTGATTCTGATTGGTCAGTTGAGACATTTGCAGGTTCGTTGTTTTCAAATAACCGCTCCAAAGTAATAACGCATAGTCACGTGGTACTATATCGTTTCGCGGAAAGATAAAAATGTTAATTTAAAACAAATATGCCAATAAAATGTTTCAAATTCATATTCATGTCCAGTTTTTTCCCTTACGTGGCAAGTAGCCGTGTAATAAGCGGGATAATGTACAGGCAACCGGTAGTTATCGCGAAATAAGCCCCTTCAGTGTGATACAAGAGCCTCCATTTCGCGTCGGGTCCTGATAACACTGTCGGGGCTTATTTCTGCGATAACTACCGGCTGCCTGTACATTATCCCTTACGTGTAGAACCCAGGAGCCATAGAATTGGATAGGAGGTTAAGGTGGTACGTGCACAGGGGTTAGGGTTACGGGTGTTGCATGCCTGCCTCGTACCTTGAGGCGCTCTTGTCGGTTGCTGTCTGGTCCATTCCACTGAACGATGGTCTTACCAGCGTCGAGCAGAAAGACGTCGCCGAGGTTGAAGCTGCCCCAACACATCTCCACCTATGTGGCATCACATGGGATAATCAGCACATTTTTTTTTTTTTTTTTTATAACAGTGTAAATTTGGACAAATTCCCTATGGGAGTGCAAGAAAAAAACCTACACAGTGAAAGAAAGAATGTTTTAAAGAATGGTCCTATTTTCGTTAAATTGTATTTTAATAGTAATACATTTTTTAATAATTTAGGGCAATCATGGGCATTTTCCGAAAATGCTGAATGCTAAAATAAAACTGAGCAGATAACCTAAACAGAGATTAAAGGCTAACTTCCACTTCCACAGTCTAGCTCAGTAATTCTCAGTCCTGTTCCTGACGCCCCCCCCGCCGCCACAATGTCTTCATTCCAACCCTGCCTTACTCAGGCTTATATGGTCCTTAACAGGCACATAATGAATGTGGCAGATTGAAGGCAGTGTGGGTTGGAATGAAAACATTATGGGGGGATGGGGGGGGGGGGGCAGAAACAGGCTAGTTCAAGCAGTATTAATTAGTGTTCCTTAATTTAATTAATCTAGGTGACAGCCTCAAAGAACTGAGGACCAAGTTCCTTCTCAGAAACTTTAAATATAATTATACAATATTATTTAGTATAACTGAACTTAACATGTTCAGCAGCATTTTCATCTGACCAGTAGGGGGTGCAATTGCTTCCATTGCAACCCCGGACCTCTCACCTCTTTGGCCATGACCCTCTTACTGCCTTTGACATGCAGCAGGCGCTTGATGTCATAAGTGTTGGTCTCAGTGTGTCTCATTCCTGATGCCACGCCGCCCTGCTTGTAGCTGTCAAAGAGGAACACGAAACGGACATCTCTGCTCCTGTGTCCCCACCATGCGAAGCACTGTGCTGACTGAGCCCCTGCGCTCACAAGGAGTCTGAGTCTGATGTGGTGGACCAAGTAGAGTTAGGGCTAAAGAGCCGAGGATTGGATCACAAAGCAGGATTTCTTTCTTAGCTGGATAACTTGTCTCATTTAAGGTAGCCCAGTTTAAATGGCCTTTATCTTTGTTCACTTACATTTTACCCAGACCACCTTAACTCTTCCACACTCCTACAGTAATTATGTTACAATGAGAAAAGTCTGACATGTGCCTTTGGGGGTAAATTTCACCCCAGGGTAGGTGTGAGACTTAAATCTGACAAGATATCCAGATAAGCAAGAAATCCTCCTTTGTGATTCAGGCCTCAGGTTTTGTGACCACAACACTGCAGGTTCAAGAACTGTAGAGTGAGAATTGAAATGATGATTTGGTTCCCATTTGCACAAGTATGAGTACAGGTCATTTGAATGCCACTTGTCACTTATCTTACATTCCTCTCCTTTCGGACATACAGAGCTCACAGAAAGACACTTGCTTAATTCTATAAAAATGTTGCAAATTTATTGGTTTCATAACAAAAGTCCATTGACAAGCAATATTTCACATATCTGCACATATCTTTTGCACAGACATTTTCTTTTCAAGTGCTATAATTTTCTTGACTAACTCATTCAGTTACGTTCTTGCCATTTTGTTATTAATTGCAATTGTAGTCACTGGCCCCCAAAATGATACTGAACACAAATGTATTGGGTATTTTATGTTATGGCTAAAATGTTACTAATTAAAAAGTGCCCAATGAGACTGCTTGCATATGAACTTTTTAACTCAAAACAGCTCTTTTAGAACTATAATTTGGGTTTCAATTTATTAGTACTTGAAATAAGTGTTTTACTAAAACTAATGGCTGTTTAATGTGATTTTTTTTGTAAATAAATGAATAAAGTGATGATTTGTTATAAAGCCAATCGATTTCTAATATTTTTACTTAATTAAGGAAGCATCCCAAGATTTTCTGTGAGCACTGTACATATATAGTCAAGAGGGAAACTGAGGGTCCAAATGCAGTCAGACCATTTATCAGAAGGGCTTCGCTCAGGAGCCTGACGGAGGTGCGACTATTCAGCTGCAGTTGGGGCTCGAACTAGAAACATCTGGATCACAGTCACAGGGGCTTAACCAACTGAGCCCTACCCGCCCTTGACAGTATTGGTATTTAGCTGTGCAATATGGGAATTGTGAATCCATCTTTAGTTTAAGCCAATAGGAACCAATAAATAACCTAAGGGGTGTGGTATAAACCAGTTAATGACATACAGTGCAGGGTAATCCCACCCAATATAAGGGGTGTGGTATAAACCAGTTAGTGACTTACAGTGCAGGGTAATCCCAGCCAGTATAAGGGGTGTGGTATAAACCACTTAGTGACTTACAGTGCAGGGTAATCCCACCCAGTATAAGGGGTGTGGTATAAACCAGTTAGTGATTTACAGTGCAGGGTAATCCCAGCCAGTATAAGGGGTGTGGTATAAACCAGTTAATGACTTACAGTGCAGGGTAATCCCACCCAGTATAAGGGGTGTGGTATAAACCAGTTAGTGACTTACAGTGCAGGGTAATCCCACCCAGTATAAGGGGTGTGGTATAAACCAGTTAGTGACATACAGTGCAGGGTAATCCCACCCAGTAAAAGGGGTGTGGTATAAACCAGTTAGTGACATACAGTGCAGGGTAATCCCACCCAGTATAAGGGGTGTGGTATAAACCAGTTAGTGATTTACAGTGCAGGGTAATCCCAGCCAGTATAAGGGGTGTGGTATAAACCAGTTAATGACTTACAGTGCAGGGTAATCCCACCCAGTATAAGGGGTGTGGTATAAACCAGTTAGTGACTTACAGTGCAGGGTAATCCCACCCAGTATAAGGGGTGTGGTATAAACCAGTTAGTGACATACAGTGCAGGGTAATCCCACCCAGTAAAAGGGGTGTGGTATAAACCAGTTAGTGACATACAGTGCAGGGTAATCCCACCCAGTATAGGTTTCAGAGCCTCACATCTTCTCAGGTACTCACATCACCCCCTGCTTGAAGTACCCACGGAAGGAGTCTGACTCGTATCCCTGCACCTCCCTGTGCTGCACGGGTAACCCCCCCAGGTACTCATCCAGCTGTATGGTGTAGACCGCAGCAGCCCCCTGCTCGTCCTGTGTGGACTGGGAGCCAATCCAATAGTGAATGTTGTAGGACAGAGAGGCGCCTACTTTGGCAGTCTGCGGAGAGAGGTGGCTGCAGTCAACGGCCGGCCAATGCACGGGTATGCTGATAAACATGCAAAGCAGACGGCTTCGATTCGTGCAGTGAAAGGGACGCATGCATTGATTTTTGCACGGTCAGCTTCGCTGCGGTCAGGACAGAACTAGAGTGGGATGTAATTTGTTTTTAAGGAATATTACACCATGATTTGAAACAAGTTAATGGAAGGAAAGAGAAAAACAGGCTCTAATTGAGGTTTGGGTGCATTTTAATGCTTGTTGAAAGGCATCTATGGCAGATGCATGCGAAGCCACTGGATTTGTGATTGATTGCAGGTCCATTTGTAGTGCTACCTGTGCTGCATGCATGTGACATCGTTGACTACACTGGAACAACCTTACAGAGCAGCATGAACCGCCTGACTCTCATTTCGGCATCATAAAAAAGGATGCCTATATAAGGTAGGATTAATAACAGACTGTAGTCCTGCAAAAGACGGAGAGGACGCTGCTACACCTCAGGCCTTCAGTGTCCGACACTTACCGCGAGGAGGATATAGCAGTCACCTTCATAGAAGTTCCCATAGGATTTTTCAGGTACCTGGACCAGTTCCATTTTCTACATGTGTGAGACAGAGCACTTATACATCCACATCATCCAAAGAGCAGAGCCCAAGCACATCATGGATCATCCGAAATGAGCAATTAGTACATTACCTCAATACGCCAAATTACGATCCCGGGAGAGCGGGTTACAGCACGAAATATGTAATCCATTCTGGCTCTATATCCTCCACAGGTTAGTCTTCTTAACGACACAAACCGAAGAACGTTAATCGGTTAAGTTGCTCCTTTTTTCGAATTTTGAGTTAATCAGTTTTACACTCTAAAAGTCCGGCTCAACACAGTGCTAGAAAGTACAAATATCAGGAGAGAACACAATAGCAAAGAACCCTTGTAAAATGTGTATATGCGTAATAATTGAAGGTATAAAAACAAATCTTTCCAACAGACAAAAAACTTTCTTCGTACTTTGCGCTCGTGTTTTTATTGACCTCCAGTCCATAAAATCATGCCATATTTAGTCAACATAACATATCAGTTAATTTTATTTTAAACGTTTATACCACAATCCTTTCATCTTAACTTATTAAATTATGAAAATGAGAAGTAAAGAACCTCGTCAAGAAATATCGTAAAAGCTCGTGAGTATGAGACGGGTGCCGGCAGAGGGATGGTACCTGTACTGGCTGATTGAAGGGGTGCTTGTGGGTTTGGATCCGAGCTCCGAGTCCGGTGTCCCGGGTGGGAATCCAGATGAGATTGAGAGCCCGTGACATACCGAGGACGCAATATCCAAAGGCTTGCGCATTTGCTTGCGATTTGCATTTGCAGGGCCTCTCCTATCAGAATGCAGTCTGTGATGAGGAAGAACAAGATCTCCATCCCAGCAGGCAAATGAGGAGAGATCAGTTCTTTAAAGCCTTATATGGAGACGGGCGCTGGGGTACTTAGTGGTGTTAATGCATTGGGCTGAAATGATTGATTTTATCTGCTCAATTATTAATCATAATGTAACAAAAGCAGTAGAAGACAGACAATATCATACTAGTACAGCAATAGAAATCAATGCTACAAAATTACAGATTTTAATTCCTTGTATTTCAGAAAGCATTTGCAAGAGTTTTGTAGACCGTTTTTTTCTGATTTATATTTAAACATAGTTCACTGGCACCAAACTGTAAACATGAAAATGAAACAAATATTTTCAGACACAACATCAGGGTTTTTGCTATCAAAGCACGGTGTGTTTACAAGCTTTCATCCAAAGGTAACGTTAGGAACATCACTGCCTGTTTCAGGGATGAGGCCATCATGAGATGAGCGACACATTAAAACAAACTGCTACGATATTCGGATTGTTTGAGATCCCAGAGGTCACTCATGTACTCATTCTGGATAAAGACACAGCAGACCAGGATTGTGGAATGTTCCCCATTTCCTGCTCTGTCGTTCAACTCGCCTGGTGTTTCAGGCACTATATACTAAAACTGGTCATATATTGTGCAATTGACATGTATGCTAACATAACTATTGTTGTATTCCTTTTCTTGCCCTATTTTGCCTGCACGCTATAGCGCTTGCATTGACATTAACGCTGTCAATCATAGTGTTTTTTATGTCATGTATGGCAGGACCCGACCCGCATTCTTCTGAAAGCACGCTGTAAGTGAAGCTGAACGTGACTCTCGTGTGATTTGGCGTCTGCAAAATGAATGAAAATTTTAGACGAACCAGAAAAAAAAAAAAAGCCACCATACCTGATCATAGCCAAACTGGCGTGTTTACATACAAATTTCCTTTCTGTAGCCTGTCAGAACTGACTTCATGCTGCACACGTTTCCAAATTCATTGAGGACAAATGGGGCTATCCGCCATGCCGTCCCTGGAGTCCCACCCTCTGTGGATTTGCATGCTGTTTGGGAAGTGTCTTGTCAATGCAAAACCGCTGGGTTCAATATATCCACTGCCTTATAAAGTCATGATGCCAGGGTTTACAAAGGCAAAGCCGTCGGTACCAGGAAGCCAAATTGGCCCACTCCGTACACTTTATTTGTGTGCAAACACCAAAATCAAACAAACCACTATTTAATTAACGCGTTTATTATTCTTAACCACTTTTTACCATTTTCAGAAATGTTTTTCAAAAGCTCCAAAAATACAGTATAGAAATATATATTTCAAGTTTTTTCCCTAATACTTAAATACAGCATTTGGAGATTAGGAGTGTAAATTAAGGAGTCACTGTACGACCGTCTTGCCTTCTTCAACGTCCCCAGCCCCCACTGACATATGTGCATGGTAAGGTAACACACCCTGAAGATACAAAGCTGAACAGGGACGTTCAACCTCCATAATGTATTCAGTTTTTGGACCGGCAATACGACCGGGCCCAAACATTACCTGCTGTTTATAAACAGACCTGGGGCAATGTCACAGTGAACAAGTGGCTGAACATAACTCAACAGATTCCTAGAATTATGGAAAACCTTCTGGATGTACTTTAAACATACAGAGGAGGGAGATATCCAACATCGGATTGTCAAGACTTAAACTGCACAAAAACATGATCACTGCTGCCAACAGTACGCAATCATCATGAATACAAATACATAAACACAATGACCCCCGAGCACAAATTTTATCAATTAAGGTTACATAATTCAGATGCATATCTGTTCAGAAGTAAATATTTTTGAAACCACAACAGTGTGTAAGATATTCATTCCCATCCAAAAACATATACCTGCATTTTAAGTATACCTACAGAACCTCTAATCAGCTGGGTAAAAAAAGCTTGTTTGCTTTATTTGGATATTAAGTACTTAGGAGTAGAACAAACAGCTTTCTACAAGAAATTTGTGGCAATTCCCTCAAATCCATTCAATAAGCTCCTCCCTCACGTGACTGTGGCACCTCACAAAGCCCCTTCAAACACCACTTCAGTGACGGAAAATAATGGGGAAAAAAAAGCCTGGAATAAGGACAGACCCCCCAGGCTCCGGTTTTTAAAAAGTAACATGAGCCGTTTGCGTCTCCTGCCCCCCTTTCACCTCCAGCAGCCCAAACAGTCCCAGGGTGCAGCCGTTCAGATCGCTTGTTTTTCCAGTCCTGGCTCTGACATCTCACCCCCCGTGCAAAACGCAGCCGTCGGACCCAAAACAAAAGTGGGCTTTCAGGGACAGGAAAAATACTGGCAGTAGCACAAATTATTACACTGTCTTTTCAGGTTTAATTAGTTTTCCCTCCACCCACAATGAAGCTTATTACTTAGGATTAAAAAAAATGGTAGATTTTGGTCCCCAAATGAAGAGCAGCTGTGAAACTCTGGCCAGCACTGACCTTCTATTTGGCTTAATCAAAGCGGTACATCATCCATAACCCCCCAGGACAGACCCCCCAGGCTCCAGTTTTTAAAAAGTAACATGAGCCGTTTGATCCCACCACCAGAACACGACAGTTCATACAAAAGGCTGACCGACGTCACGCATACGGATACAAACATGCTTATACAGCCACTGTAACCCCTTCCAGGTAATGTGACAGTACAGAGTAAATCGAGATAGGAATGCAAAATGCACAGGGCCATTTCACAGTCATTTCACCCATTGTCACCTGCAACATTAAAATCGCAAGGGAGACGAAAAATGGATGTTAACTCAGCATCCTCTACGGGAAAGAAATGGCCTGAAATTTTTAAAAAGTTTGCAGTCTGAAATGTTTCATTATAAAAAAAAAAGTGAGTTCTTCCCCCACTCAGTCAAAGTTTTCAATAAAGACTCAACTCAGGCACTTCAATGCTCATATTTTAAAAATTAAAAGGAAAAAAAAAAACTAGGTGCTTACATGGACCAGAAAGGCAAAGAAATACAAAGCAGGCAGCTCTTAACTCACAAAAGCTAGGAAGGAACGAAAGGGGAAAAACTAATCTCTTTCCTACTGATCGCAAGTCCGCCCACCCGCCCCTCAAAAGGCCCCCCTTAAAAGACCACTAGGACTCTTCTCTAATTTCGATTTGTTGAGATAAATCAGACAAAAAAGAAATTTTAAAAAAATCAATGCATGTCAACAGCAGTCAAAACACCATACTTGCACCATGAATACTATAGTACAGCAGGTGTTTACTGTTACGCAACTTTACAGTAAATTTCTGCCAAGCATATTTCTGCTATTACTGTGGGAGCAGGTGGAAGCGACATGATCTCCTGTGGATCTAATATGAAATGGTGGCTCTGGGTAGCAGACTAAGTGGGTCAATACATGATCCAGTACTACTACTGGCAGCTGCAGCCCCGCAGCTCAAGATCGCCACCTAGAGGAGAGATCTGAAAACACCTGCACAGCACAACGTTTTTGGGAAAAGAGCATAGCAACAATGGTTTTAAAAAACACCCTCTGAAAACAGTTGCATACATGTCGTTGCATAGAGTAAACCAAGTATGGTCATTATAAACCATAATACTGTGGTCTAAGCCCTCTTATGGATGGTCCCTAACAAAGTCTAGAGGGTTCTGTATGGCTATTCTTCCTCACAAAACCTTTAAATATACGTGTAGTTTCCCATATGCTGAACAATCAGATGCACAAAATTTTAAAATATATATATATAACCTAAAAATTACAAAATCCATGAAAGAACGTAACTAAGCTGAGATTTTTTTTTCTTTTTTATAAAGGCACAGTGATGGACAGCCAGGAGCCCAAGGACCCCCAAGTCAGATGTCAGTTAATGCTGGCTTTTCACTGGGCAGAAAGGCCCACCCATTCAGCATTGTGTGTTTCCTTGAGATTACTTAAGGCTATAAAATGACTTTCTGTTCTCCGAGAGCAAAACTGGAAAACTGGCTTTCATTAGTTGTGCTTACAGTGACCAGCGTGATGCATTAAAGGTCATTCTGGTTACCACAACATCCAGTCCACCATGTGATAGTGCTATAATCAAAGTCTCAGTCAGCAAGATAGTGCTTTCTAAAGTCATGTGCAAGTGTGAACTACTGAAAATTTTAAAAGAAAATGCTGATTTCTTGCTTTTCATGGCGATAAAGTCCAGAGATCCTTAACACTGGCTTGTTGAACCAGCAGTAAGTGGCAGTGAGTCCTGGACATTGGCAGGTAACATCATTGGCTATCATAAGTGATGGAGGACAGTGGGCAGTACAGGATTTCACTCCAATGCAGAGTCATTGGGGTCGAACACGACGCCCGTGTTCCAGCGGAGTCCGGATCTTCATGAGTGCGATCTGGTGCACATGGGACAGGATTGGGAGGGACAGCAGTCAGGGGGCTCGAAGCAGCTGGAGTTTGGCGTAGATGTCCTCGGCCTGACTCAACTCCTCAAAGATGGGCAGAAGGTTGAGCAGCTCCATGTCGTCCAGGTCGTCGAACCAGGACACCACGGGCACCTGTGAGGCAAGAAGGAGTTCAGGAAGCACCATCAATACTCAGAACAAACTGTGTGGACCCGAGACTACTGTCATGGTTCTCCAGCTGCACAGTGGCACAGAGAAAAGAGCTCCACAGGGTTATCAAGGTCGCTCAGAGGATAGTTGGC
>JAODLC010000091.1:1893920-1905283 GCA_026781145.1 Hippopotamyrus pictus | reverse complement strand
TTCCCCCCTTCTTGCCCCCCCCCCCCCCGCTGTGTTGGGTGCCTCCCTTTGTGGTGCCTCTCTTGAGCAAAGCTCAGAGCCATCTGGTCCCATGCTCACAGACCACCTACTGTAACCCAGACGCTGGTCTTGAGCCGACGCCCTGGGGGCAGCCAGGCCGCTCGTTTTACTTCATCTACGCCTCAGACGGCCCGAGCGTGACAGAAATCCCTGATGAAGGGTAGACACATTCACAAATACTGAAGGGTTTTCCCCTCTAACGATCATAACACACTTGAAATGTACTCATAGTTAGGAAGCAAACTCTTCCCATACAACCACATATTCAGGATACATAAGTCATGATGGAATAGCAGCAGCTTCTTGGACATGCCAATTATTAAGTATAATTTTATGCAAAGCCAAGAAATTACACTCCCTTGGTTGTCCTTCGACAGAAAAACAGGAAAATGACCACAGGGAACATGCATTAAATATTTATTGTAGTCTCACCACAGAGAAGTAACAAGGACTGGAAGACAAGTGGATAATCACAGCCGGACAGAGGAAGGACCTCACAAGGAAGAAAATTGGATAATTACAACTGGACAGACCCCACATGGAAGAGAAGGACATACCTAACACAGAAGACAGGTAGATAATCACAGCCGGACAGAGGGATTCACGCCACATGGAAGACAAGTAGATAATCACAGCCGGACAAAGGAAAAGATCTCACAAGGAAGAAAATTGGATAATTACAACTGGACAGACCCCACATGGAAGACAAGTCAATAATCACAGTCGGAGAGAAGGACATACCTAACACAGAAGACAAGTAGATAATCACAGCCAGACAGAGGGACAGGCCCCACACGGAAGTCAAGTGGATAATCACAGCCGGACAGAGGGACTCACGCCACATGGAAGACAAGTAGATAATCACAGCCGGACAGAGGGACTCACGCCACATGGAAGACAAGTGGATAATCACAGCCGGACAGAGGGACTCACGCCACATGGAAGACAAGTAGATAATCACAGCCGGACAGAGGGACTCACGCCACATGGAAGACAAGTGGATAATCACAGCCGGACAGAGGGACTCACGCCACATGGAAGACAAGTGGATAATCACAGTCGGACAGAGGGACTCACGCCACATGGAAGTCAAGTGGATAATCACAGCCGGACAGAGGGACTCACGCCACATGGAAGTCAAGTGGATAATCACAGCCGGACAGAGGGGCTCACGCCACATGGAAGTCAAGTGGATAATCACAGCCGGACAGAGGGATTCACGCCACATGGAAGACAAGTGGATAATCACAGCCGGACACACCCACAGAGACATGCCTATAAAGACGTAGCTCTCTGGTCTCCACTCCAGGCTTTTTCTGTCATATGTGTATCTACATAAATTCTCCTCTTATTAAAGTGACACTACCAACAATAATAGTATTCCCATATACACTGGCAAAATATCTAAGCATCTGAACAGTGGTCAATGTAATTATTACACTATATTCAACAGCATAAATATTAGACAATTAAAAGGAATGAGCAATGCCGATAGCTAGTCAAGTTAACCAAGACAGAAGAGCTGAATTTAAATAAAACCAAGAATGGCATTCAAGACGTTCAACATTTCAACACTGACAGACTAATAATAATCATTCAAAAATTGGCAAGAAATAGGACACTTCACAATGAGCTAGATTTCCACTCTGAAGACCACACCCACCGGAATGCATGACACCTCAAAGGAGACCCTGACTGCTCGCATCTCAGTGATGCCAGACCTTTTTTCAGAGATTCCCTGAGCTCCCCACCAGCCAGGAAGTGCAGATTCCCAAGGAATGGGCACCTCAGACTCCATTAGCTGTGGGCACTCAATACATGAACACCAGGGGAATTATTTCCATGACCATCATATATTACCTTTGTCTGGGTCTTTCATGTCAATTAAAACACACTCAAAACAGGCAAACATCAGGAGGAAACCGTCTCCTGAAACAGTGGTGGAAATCACCACTAACTATGAAAATTAACTCACCCAAAATTGGTTGGTGAACATTCTCCACAGTGCACACACACAGTTTATTCGCTTACTAGAAAGGAAAAGATCTTGGGCTTAAAGTTAGACGGATAAAGAAAGTTCCTCAAAAAAAAAAAAACTAGTTTAAAAAGAAATGTATTAGTAAATAAAATATCTGGACTTATGTCTGAAGGACTGACTGCGCTGGTGATATTCAGCAAGATCTGTGACTCAATTAAAATTAATTTAATCTTCATTTCTGACCAAGAATCGGCGGTTGACATCTGAATGCCACATTTTAGCTGACGGAACGGTGTTCCCATTGACATCTATTTTTTCACCACCTTAGATGGCTTCCGCATTTTTAACTCAAACATGCCTCCAGGGGAAACCAGTCAGTCTGGTTTTATTTATTCAGGAAGGGAAGGTGAGCTAAGAATCTACAATATTAACCAAAAAAAACGTACAATATGGCAGACTAGGTGTTTTTGCCACAGAAACTTCCCAAGTGACTGGAGTCGATGGACTCAACTCTGAATGCGCCACTTTCGGTTATGGAGGGAAATGAAATTTGAGTCGTGCCATTTACTTAGCAAACACTCACCACTGCAACTTTCACAAACAGAAAAAGGAAAGGAGGAGTTTAGCAGACTGTCACTTCAAAACTGTACCGGAATCCCAAAAATGCTAGAAGATTTTTGCAGAAATTATGGCACACTGGAAGGAAAAAAAAAAAAAACACACAATCTATACATAAATGCTCTAATTGCTTATCCAGGTGAAGAACGCAAATGGCGGGAGAAACCAATGTCAGGCAGCATAAGGGTGGGGCACACCCTAAATGGGATGGACCACTGCACAGCTCATACATGGCACTCACTCACTCACTAATGCATTATGGGCAATTCAAAGACCCCATTTAGCCTAACTGTACGTATTAAGCAACAAATACTTTAGCCTTCTACATCATGACTTGTTTTTATCAATCCACCCAACCACTTTAACCAATTTTAAGAACAGATTTGATAAGAGGCATTGCAATTTGGATCATACCTGAGGAAACAAAATGTAAATAACCAAAACCAAAAAAATGTAAACAACAAAATATCAGCACACGCAGACACTCAACACAGGAGCAGATTCAAAACCTTCATCTTCACCGAAGATAAAATGTGGCCAAACGACTGACATGGCATTCTTTTTAGGAAGAAGCCGTTTGGGCTGAGACCCATTTGCTTTGTCATTCATGCCGCCAGCTTCGCTTTGAGTGAACACGGAGCGTCGCGGACCAACGTTGGCCGGAACAAGGCGGAGGAACGTGACTGAACATGACGTAGTATTGCGTTACCCTTTCTTACTTTTCCATCATAATCTAAAGAGTGATAATCATGGGAGACCATACATAGTGTAATTTACTGTTGATATCGATCTACAAAGACTGCAGACTAGACAGACTGCAGGTGTTTTAGCCACAAGACCCTCAAGCTTAAGTGAATTCATGTCAAACAAGGAGATTTGGTACATCGGGATAATAGCAGGGTACAGAAAGCACCCTTTTAAACGCTGCGATTCATGAAAAGGTGAACAGCTGAAACGAGTGTCATTAAATGCTGATAAAACAGGACCGATGGAAAATAACAGATTAAGGGCCAGCATTCTGCACATCCCTGTATAGACGTGAAGAGCGCAATGTGGACTTTCATGGTAAGGACTTATGGAAAGGGAATGAGATACAGACATACCTGCATATACAGGTGAGAGCAAGTTCTGGCATCAAAGAGCAGCATGCAGCACCTCTGTAGCAGCTGGAGTTAAGGCCTTGCTCAAGAACCCAACAGTCATATGATCACACAGCCATTCATGGGATCTGAACCCATACCATCAGAAATGAGCACAGCTCCCTATTCTCCTGAAAAAGACCCTACAGCAGGTTTGACAAAAATAATAACAATGATAAATTTTAGATCTAAATTATCAGACAAATGTAATTTGTTCTTCAAATTGCAACTTTGATGAAGAGATAGAGGTCGAGTAAATGATCCAACCAAGGTGGAGTTAAAACCCAATGCAGAGTACTGTAAAAATGCAATTTACCTTGGACGTCACTTAAAATCCACACATTTCACTGTTTATAATGTTGCAAAAGGAAAAAAGACACCACAAGCATTCTCACAGTATGCTTCACTGAGAACAACCCGGGGAAACAATATTAGGAATGATATTAAGAACAAAACATACAACTGGAAACAAGGAGATTGTGGGGCCCAGTGAAAAGTGCCCTTCCTTAAATTTTACCCAGCATTCATTCCAAATGGTTTTTCAAGTGCAGAGAAGCAGCCAAAAGCAGGATGGCCCCTCCCTGCGTTAATTTTCAGGAGAATGGTGACAGCTGGAATTCGATTATTATCTACAGCAAGCTTTGAAAACAGTTTAGCTCTTCAGACCAAATCCATACTGGGGACCCAAACAAAACATCTTAGGTGCTTCTATTTCAAAGGGCCTTTTTTCCTCAAGCATGAACATGGAATACAGTAAATATTTGATTGTACAGTTGTAGAAAGGGATTTAAATACATGCATATCCTAAAAGTAGCTTGTAACCAGTCATCGAAAGAAATACACTTCCAGAGCAGGGGTGAGCGGTCTTACCCAGAAAGGGACGTTGGGTATGTACATTTTCATTGCAGCTCCCTAATTAGATCACTAATCAGAGGATTGATTGGCCTAAGAGTCCTCACACCTAGGTTAGGACAGTTGACCTACAGGTTACCTCAAAAACCTGCGTACACACCGGCCCTTTGCGGATAAGATTGCTCTCACCGGGACTAGAGTGAAATGCTGATTTTGTTCGCAGAATGCAACCCTTCAGTCTGCACATGTTTTTTCATCGCACTTATGTTTGTTTCTTAGCCCAACATGCAAAGTCGAGTGAAGGGAGAGACATCAGAGACGCGAATAGCTGTGATGCTGGACTTCCGTCAGTCTCTCAGTGGGAGTAGCGCTGGTCAGAAACGGGAGATGAAATCCACACAAAATGTGCCCAGTGCCGTGCCACACCACTTTGGCAGACGCTACGTAAGCATGTGAATTGACACGGAGAGAGCTAGAGACAGTGAGGTGCTTCGGCCAGCTGAGCGAAAACACTGGACTCCAGCCAGACAGTCAAGGGATGATTCGGTGTTAGAGCAAAGTGCTAGAGACGCGATTGTTCAGTGTCTTATTGCTGCAGGCACGCAACTCGGGGGTGGGGGGGGGGGGGGGTCAACGGAGCACAGGCGACGACCTGGTGAGGCCACCAAGCAGATAATCAATTAACTCCCACCCGGGAGCATCCATTTCAACTTACTACAAGCCAGAGGAAGTTTGAATGTGTTAGGTGTTGCAAATCAGTAAGGAGACCACTACCAGGTCTTACTGACCTTCTGTGGTTCAGAGTGTGGAGAAAGATCTAAGCCAGGACAGTAACAGTGGTGGGATAGCCAGGTGCTCACAGGAATCTACACGCTGTGCCTTAAAAGCGTCACGTCCGGGATGCTGTATAGCACAAACACTTACGTGGACAATCATATAACTCCACAGGGTCACTGGCAGTAAACTGACCCTGCATTAAGTTACTAGCACCTCAGTCATCCAATATTCCATGAAAAAGAATCTCTAGTTTCAGTAAGTCACTTAAACTCATTGGTTCTGATTAGCCACCAAGTCAATTTATAAGCAGCTTGCATTTAAAAGTATGCAAATCCTAACCTATTATTGACCACATTTATTATGTTATAAACACCTACAGAGGTACCATCAGTGTTGGATGCTGCTTAACAGGGGGGTCAATTTATCTCATTCAATAAGGGGAAATTTTATAACGTTAGAAAACGCCGAACGACAAAATGAATATCCATTTTAAATTACCAATAATGTTGCAATACAGACAGATAGGTAAATAAATACACGCAAATACAGATATATATTCACTTCTATTCAATTTGAAAGTTCTCTAATATGCCCTACTACGACTTTAAAATTTGTGGACAATGTCTATTAGTTAATGCTTCCTCTTACGTTTACACTACAAAGATCACGGCTTCCTTTTGGAACATTTGGTTTCCTTTTCCTGTTTAAGATGGATTTAAATAAAAACATTGTTCAATGTCCTTTAAACCCCCACCACTCCCCCAAAAAAGATAAATGAAAACAAATATTGACATTCTGTGCCATCCTTGAAAAATAAAAAAAAAAGCCTTGAGTTACTGGAGGCTGGCTCCTAGTTTATGTCGGTTTATATAGCTGCAGCTTCGCATATAACAACAACAAAAAATATACACTGTCAAAAACGTGTAAGATTTAATGAGACAAAAAGTGATTCACTATCAACCATTGCCACGTGTAGCTGAAAAGGTTTTAAAGTTGCAACGTCCAACACCGCAAATAAGCCAGGAACACAGTTTGCAACGCCTTTTAGTCTGGCTGCTGTAACAAAAAAATCTAGCAAACAAGGTTACTAATTAACAAACCTCTGAATCTTATTTTCAAAGGAAAATAACCGCATTGGCAATGCCCTTGACAAGACTAATTCTTGAGGGGAAAAAACCGCCAAGCGACGAAATACAAGAGGTCTGCACTTCGGGCACGCGGACTTCACGGTGATTATTATTTACACTACAGTATCGAGCACAGACAGCTAGCTGACCACGGTATGGCTTCACAATCACACAATATTTATGGTCGTAATGCTTCCTGGTGTTTTTCCCGCTCTGCACATTTTAAACAGGATCCGTACGTAAAAAACTGTTCGACTGGCTGGCTTTCTAGAGCAAAGATCGGGACAAGCAGACAGGAAAAAAAAATACAAATGCTACTGAACACACCACCAGGAAAAACATGTTTTTTTTGCATGTGGCGTCCGATCGGGCGTCTTCTAGCTGCATCGTTTCTGCAAACAGCGCCAAAGAGAAGCGATCCCAGCCAGGAAGCCAGCGGCAGGTCGCTGGCACGTATGGCTTACCTGGTTTCGACTGCGATTGAGGGTCCTCTTTGTGTACTTGGGTGATGATAGAACTTTCCATCTAACAAATGCACAGTCCGACAGCATCCAATCTGTCCCCCCTAAAAGCGAGCGCTTGCAATATGTATATGTAGCCGTGCTATAGTGCAAGGAGTCCGTTTTGCTGTTATTTTTCTTGCTGCCTAAATTTCTGGTTCACGTGGCCGAGGGGCGCCGAGGTGATCGTCTTGTTCCTTTCTAGCGTTGTCTACGCCAGCAGTATATTTGTGTACATTCCCCCCCGTCGTTATGAAAGACCTCGCTATTGCTCCAACATGGAGAATTCAGGCGAAAAAAGCAAAACAACCGAGGAAATGGGGCAAGGGGGGTGGGTGGGTGGGAGGGGGTAGGCGGTTTCAAGTTCCCCTTACTACTGATAAACAACCCCAGCGCGAATGGGCTCGCAGTGGAGGCAACGAGAACTGGGCGGCAGAGTGCAGAGCCCCTCCTTCGACGTGCGGGGCACCGCGGGTCAGTGCGATCGAAAAGGTGAGCATTTGGGGGGTATTCGGCGCTTTGTTTTCGGGCTTTTTGGAGATCTGGGGGGCGCCTTGAAACTGACGCTCAACGCGGATTGGATGGCCCACAAGTGGGCGTTCCCTGGGCATTCTCAGCTCCTTACGCTCGGCATTAAACACATTCCACCGCTTTGTTGCGGGAGTCTAACCCTGGCTGCTTTGTACTCGTCAGTGCATGAAATTATTCCTGCAGTCCGCAGCTCAACCTGTTCAGGATATAGCATCATGTATTACAAAACAAAACGGGGTGACGTTAAAATGCAACCTACGTGCATTTAAATTTGGTTTACTCGGCATGCAGTTTGCAAGCGGGGTTTTCGTCAAGTTTCACTGCCAGACCTGCGTGCGATGACGCAACGGGAATGTATTGACAAACTGATCACCATTTTGTGTGCTGCAAGGACGAAAATATACAGTCGGTGGTTTGACGATATGATTTCACAGTGTAAGATGAAGCCATGTAGTATATTCGAATGGCTCCTATCACAGTTCGGCGTCTTACACAAAATTTTACTCATTTTGGACGTGTTACATGAAATTAAGATTACGGATGTCCTGATTTGAAATATTGAAATAAACGGATTTGTAAAACCACAATTATTTATTTAAGTTTAACGAAAATGATCGCGAAAACCCTGATAATATTTCCAGTATTTACAGAATTACCCAACAACACGCTTGTTTACTGCATATAAGATACTTCCTGTTGTTTTTATGGATACCTGTCCAGGGGGCTGATCCACGAAGCAGGATTTCTCACTTACCTGCGTTAATTTAAGCTTTCCTATTGGACAATCGTGATTTACAGCTTAAGCTAACCCAGCTAACTGAGAAATCCAGGTTCGTGGAACACCGCAGGTTGATCTTTAACTTTTCTTTGGGTGATTTCTTTCTGATGTTAAGCGTCAGCAGGTTCTGTAAACATCTTTCTTGGAATGATTTTCTTGTTTCCAGTCTCAGTTAAGGAGACATTTGGTGCAAACTTTGCATTTTCTGTGTATTACTGTGACATATTTTCTTACTGTGGAAAATTTAGTATTAACTTTGTGTATTCATTGTATTGAATCTAAATTGGCGTGTATACTTTGAATGTTATTCAAACACTTAATTAGGAACATTCTTTCCTTTTTGGGCTGGTCATTTAAGTTTTTAACAGTGAAATCCTGGAAACCAGTGTTGATTTCTACTAAGAACATGCAAAGGTGGTGGATGGATCAGACAAAATTGACTATTGAATACTTTTAATCCATACCATTTTACTAGAACTTTCTCACCTATTGCAATATATCATTTACCAGTACAGTAATTAGTGGACAATTACCAGAAGACTCTCCTAGTTTGAATCAATCAGACCGGTTTTATTAAGTCTTTTTGACAGCCTTGAAAAGGATTGTAAAACTTTCTTATAACACCATGAAAAAAATGCATGAAGTCATTTCCTTTGTACAAATAGTTTTGGCTTTTATTAAAACATTTAGTTTTGGAGTTATGACCTTTTGACTTATAGTCTCAGATTTTTAGGATTATCACAAGATAACCTTTCAGAGAGGTTGTAGGTATAGTGTTACTGATCTGTATTAACCATCGTTCAGAGGGTACCTGTGTCTGAACGGTGTCCCCTGTCCTTGGTGTCCCAGCCACAGTAAAGGCCACACTGCTGATGTCACCCTGATACAATGTTGAAAATGTTTAAGCTTGATAATAAAATCACCAGTCAAACGCATTTATATTTTACTGCTCTAAACTAACTTACTCAGATGCATGAGGAATGGAGCCGGTTTTGGCTTTGCAGGGAAATTGTGGAAAAACTAAGCAATGAAGAAGGTCCATGGGGTTTGACTTTTTCAAGGAGTACCCCGATGTGTCCTTGGTCTTTCCATCTGAAGAAAAGGCTTATTTTCACCTTTATATAAATCTCTTGTTATAATCTTACCATCTCCTTGACCACTTTGTTATTAACCTTGGGTTTCCTTCATAATGTCTGTCTTTGTGTTTCGTAGAGACAGTATTGGGCTATAAAAATGTGGCTCCAAACTACAGGTCAGGCCTCACGCTGAAAGAAAACACACACAGAGCTGGGACAGGGAACGGTATGTACAACTATGCGTACAATGTTGTTGCCTGTTAAAGGAAAACTTTTGAAAAGTGGAGCTGGAGAAAGGTTGAAAGGTTAGACTGGGAGTACAAAGTAGTTTGGGCAGGATTACTAGCACAAGGAAAGATTTAGAGTCAGTTCCTGCTGCTCCTGGACGTGGTCACAAACAAGTCTATTCCTGTACCACAAAACCAAGCTATAGTTTGAAATAAAAAAACCATAATGCTAGTAGTTGGTCAAAACTCAAATTCTGGCACGCAATCAAAAAGTTTGTTGTCGACTTTCTTTGAGCTTCAGTAGACATGAGTGATGGGATTCTATCATGTGACCAGGGATTAAAGGATCCTGGCTTTTCAGAAGTGAACTGACACGTCACAGCACACGCCTGCATTGCTTAGAGCAGTCAGACGGTGTCAAGTGCCATGAATCACTGTTAAAAAAAAAAAACACGTTAAGTTTGTTTCTGACCCTTAATTTCAAGTTTTCTTGTCTGCTGTCCCCTCTCCCCTTGTAACCTTTGCAGTTTCCTCCTAAGAGCGAAGAGCTTTAGAGCGAGACAGCTGGTGCTGAGTCCCTGCTAATTCAGGGGAGCCAGTGATGTGCAGGAACTCAAGGGGCCGTAAGTTTCACATCCACTCCACGCTCACATGTACTCTGATACGGGCTAAACTGCAGTTATAGGATGCAAGTGAAAGTGAGCATCATCAAACAACAGCAGTATTACAAAAAAGGCAATATATTTTGGTGTGTAGTGGCTTTCGCTCCTAAGAAGAAAGCCCACTTTATGTTTTACAGGGAGTTTTCTCTTTTAATTGAGGATTATTAAGAATTTCCAAAGCTGTATTGCTTATTAGCCATTGTTTTTCCTGTTTCATGCATTTTGGGCGTCTGTGTTTGCATAGTCAATGCAATAAGAGCTCTAGTCAAATTTGCAACTGTTATAAAAAATTTTTGTTTGCATCGGGATGGACTCTATAGAAACAGTCATGATGCCTGCTTTCAGACAGATAAAACATTCAATATAGATACATGCTTGGGAAATGCTATTTCTGCAAAACTCCACCAAACAAAATCTTGCATGCGTCTTTTAAAGCAATTATTTATGGTAATCATCATTGGCAATTCTGATTAGTTTGCAACATTTGTTTGTTTATTACTAAAAAAGTATAAATAATGGTAGTAATAACGATAGTCAATTGTATGTATGAAATTAGATTTAATTTAAATATGTCTTGTAAGAAAATACAAATTTTATATTCTGTATTCTGTTGATCTGGGCTTTAAATATTCTAAGTATACATACACATGTGTAGGTAAATATAATTTTAACAGATTCTCTCATAATTTATATTTAGGGATCACTGAAAAATCGTTTCACATAAAATACTAAAAACTTATGAAACATCTGGAATACTGTCCTAACTGAAAATAAAGGGGAACATAGAATTACTTTTCATATTGAAATAAATCAAGGAAAATTTGGGTTTGCTTGATATAGCATCAACACAAATGTTTAGCATCAGACATGTGAACTAATGCATGAAATGCATTCCAGATCTATGAAATTTTGCTGAACTTTGATCACAAAAACTATCAAGAAAATTGTGTGATCTTAGTTTACAATGAAAGCTTTTCCATTTAAATTCATGTTTAGTGCAAGGCATTATGCTATCACTGCAGTAGAAAAATATATATA
>JAODLC010000091.1:1863784-1884565 GCA_026781145.1 Hippopotamyrus pictus | reverse complement strand
AGGTTTTAGTTTTTATTTGAGGTGCAATTCAAGTTATTTCAATAAGTAATGAAATACAAGCTTTGCCATACATCTTAGTTACACTGATTTTTTTGGAGTATCACAGTTAAGTTATTGAATTTATCTCATTTTGAGTGATTATGGGAAAGGCAGATGTAACTGGTTTCCACCAAAACAATCACTATAATACAAGATGACATCGATTCAACAATCTAAAATATTGAAAACTGTGCAACTGACAGAAGTCTTGAAACCCAGTAGTAGTTTTATAGTATGTTAAAGGAAACCGTACAACTTCAATCATTTAATGCTTTAACATCTGCCCAATAAAAGTAAAATTATTTCATAAAATGAAATGCAGACAAGTGTACATAGAGAACCTTTGGTAATGAAATTAGTGCAATTATTTCATGAGGTACCTCAGTTTTAAAAGTACCAATACCAATATCCTGTTTGATAATTCACCATTCAGGGTGAAAAAGAAACAGATAACAAAACCAAACACATATAACGGAAAACGTAAAATTAGACCGTGGCTTTTACAAAGATCTGTCACATGTATGTGCTGTGCAGTCTGTCCGTCACCATTCCAGCTCTTTACATTAACACTCAAACACCAGTAATTTATATTAAACCACTGAGAACTGAGACATGCTGCAATTTCTGTCTGACTGCAATAATGAAAAGATACTTGAGGTTCCCTTTTATTACAAATCCTAGTCATAAATAAAGAACAATCTCCGCATCTAACAATTAGTAAATACAAAATTGAAAACAGGAAAGTGCTTGTTTCAAAAGAACTGAATTATACAGAACATAAAACTCAAGACATAACATATTCAGCATTCAAGCATCACATCTCTTGATTGTCTAAGAAATACTTAATAAAACTGTCTGAGGAGTCTAACAGAAAACAACTATTGAACAGAACAGCTTACTAACTGGTGAGTACGAAATATGTTTCACTGTGGTCGTTCAGGGATCTGACCTATTAAAGTCAAGTGCAAACTTAGTTAAGAAAAACACAGACCAAAGCCTTGATAACTGCACATGGTTAAAACCCATAAACCCTGAATGCTCAGTGCACAAATTATTTGTCTTACTGCCAACTCACTACTAACAATTCAAAATTTTGACCTCTGAAAACTTACAGTTGAAAGTAATGAAGAAATAAAAATATTATACAGTCTGTAAAATAAACACAAGAAACCATTTAGCTAATGCTTAAAAGGATCATTTAAGTACTTATAGAATTCTGCCTGTCTTCCAACTCATTCCAGCTGATATGCATGTCGTGGTCGTAGGGTAGTTATTGAAATATTCAGTAATAATTTCTATTATATTAATGAAACATTTTTAAGTTAAATGCAAAGAGAAACTGTAGCTGTCTCTGTAAATAAACCTTATCCAGAGTAGCTGTAACTCAGTTTGAGCTCTGAGATCTAGCCGCACAGACAGCGGTGTTTACACGCAGCACTGGAGCCCTGTTAAACGCAGACACCCCAGACATGACCCTACACTTCTGTCACTCCCTCTTCGTTTTGGTGTGTGAAGAAAGCTGGACGACTGTGGGAAACTCTGCCGCTGTGTTTTAACAGTCGGGTACGGACTCTTCCTCTAACAGCACGGTGGGGCCATTCCTTACCCTGCTGCCAAAGTCCAGACAGGACAGTCCCAAGGCGACCAAACACTGCCAAGCCTGTGGAAACAACGTCAGGGAAAAGGCATTATGCACAGATGAACTGCAGCGTGGAATGGTGGCCCACTGGGTATGGGTTCCATTCCCATTCCCGGGTCTGTACGTGTGCAGTTCCCCGACGCTCCCGGTGTTTGTGCCAATTTCCTCCCATAGTATAAGAAAATTTCATTTGGTTTAAGGTGTGTCATTGTGGGGGAAATACCCGTATTTCTTAATTTGACAGTATTTGTTAAAAGCTTTGGCTAATGACCCCATGACCTCTGAAATACACGGCTTGTTTAATCTATTTTCTACGATTTTGGGAAACTTATTTTCTCAGAATACGGTTTCCCAGTCCGACATTTCCCCATGAGACACACTGACGACACAGTGCCCATCGCCGTCTTCATCCAAATGGGTCGAGACCCTGCGTCTTTCCTAGGCTGTGCTCTGAACCCAGATCGGTTGTACATTTCTTGATGGTGCAACTTATGGCTGGGCGATATGGCTAAATATTTTATCATGATAATTTTTTCCCATGTCGGCTAATATCGATAATTATCACAGTATAATTCGTAAATCGTTATTTTCAATAATAATGAATTACTTCTTTACTTTAAGGCTGCATTTATGCTTACAATTGTCTTAGGATTGCCTGTAGGATTTAGTGGATGATGGACTGAATGGACTGCAAACTAAAATCTAATTTAAATAATAAATCATAGTCATTTTTTTGTAATAGGGAGTAACCCTAGTAATACACTGACTGCACTTTATCACTGGCTTTTCCCCTCCGACTACCTCTCTGCTCTTTATATGGGCAGCTTTGACATTGCTAATAGTTTCCACCTGTCTTATATTATTCAATAAAAGCCTCTGTTCCATTTCGTACCAATACGGGACACGACTGAAAGTTGCAGCACTAATTGCAAGTGTCTGTGACTCTAAGCGCTTGCATTCTGTATGTTCTGAATGGAAATGCTTCTAGTGGTGAAATAAATTAGTAATATTTCCAGATTTAGTCGGTGCACAGCAGCAGTCTGTTATGTGTCGTAGGCGTCTTTAAACCGCCAAAGTCCTGCCACGCCACCGTCGTCTTTTTACTGGTTTATCCACAATATCTCCTTTCTTGAAAGTAGTTGTGACTGCTGTGCTGTCTTTCCCATGACTAACACGTCTTACCAGCACAGTAGTATAGTATGTGCTGTGCTCCTCCGTTAACTCAACAGACCTTGCTGTGCGTTTGCTGTGCGTTTGCTGTGCGTAGGCTGTGCATTTGCTGTGCGTTTGCTGTGCGTAGGCTGTGCATTTGCTGTGCGTAGGCTGTGCATTTGCTGTGCGTTTGCTGTGCGTAGGCTGTGCGTTTGCTGTGCGTAGGCTGTGCGTTTGCTGTGCGTAGGCTGCCCATTCGCGAAACGCTGCCATCGGGAGCGGGCCAGATTCTTCACTCCGCCCCAACAAAACACGGCCGCTTGTATTCTTCCTAGTGTTTGTGAAATCTCTGTGGTTTATTTCTCATAGACTTAATTTTACCGTGGACTTTCATTTCGGATTTCTCTGGATAACCCTTGTTGGATGGGTTGCTTGGGACTTGCTCTCTCTGAGTTGCTCTGTTGTTTTGACTGTGTTGTCTTTCTGCCGCCTGCCTGTTACATTATCTTATTTATGCAATAAATCCCCTGTTTGTGTTTTTACGGCTGTGTCTACGCTTGTGCTTCACTGCTGTTACTGACAGAGGAAGTGACATCATTGAAAAAGGTTATAAATCATACTGAACTGATCATGCATTTGTCACACTGACATTGAGGAAAATTATATCGTGATAATTATCATTATCATTTTATCGCCCAGCAATAGAATAACTGATTCCTCGAATTACAGAAAAAACTTTCTGGGGAAAGGGGTCCAGCAGATAAAAGTGCCGTACAAACATGGACATCAGTTGCTCTAGAGTGTAGAAATAACCAGGAACATCACCATGGAAACATCTCCAGGTATGTGATTAGTTCAGTAACAATAGTAATTGTGCCATGAAGTCAAATAGAAGATAAACACTCATGGTACTAGAAGAACAATCACTGTATATTATCTGCACTGGCAAAATGGACGTGTTGAGAATAGTTATCTTCTTTGTTTCTTTTAAATAGAGGTTTTGAATCATGTCAGGTGTATGATCCACTCACCAAGTAGACCACAAAGCAGAGGTATGCCACAGAGAGGATGGAGGCCAACACGTAGAGCAGAACACTGTTTAGGGTGGTGACATAGACCACTACGAAGTACATGTTGATGGCGCACACCAGGAGGATGACCGTGCCTCCAGCAATCTTCCAGGCTCTGCACGGGAGAGAAGTTCTCAAGCATGGGAGGGAAGCTCAACTTTAGGGTTAGAGGCCAGAAGTACTCATGGGTGGGGGGGGGGCGGTGGGAGTGTAGAACTCAAGCATGATGGGGCAGAAGATCTCAACCATCACTTTTGGCTATCTTCTGTTATACTTACATTCCATTAGCAAACTCATTCATGAGAGAAGACAGGCTGGTGAACGTCAATATTGGGATCAAAGCAAACGGCAGCTAGAAAACGGAAGGGGAGAAAGAAACCCGCTCGAATGACTCAAAAATGACAGAAAACCACATTCATCCACGCCGGAGAGGCAGCGCTCCAACCTGCATGCTCTGCAGCACGTTGAGGAAGTCGTTCATGCCCGTGAGGCGATGCACGTCCTGGAAGATGGCCACCAGCAGGGTGGGTGTGATGGCGATGGAGCGTGTCAGCAGCACCCGCGCAAAACGGGACCAGCGCAGGTTCAGGAATCCCTGAGGCGGACGCCAGATGGAAAGGAGTTAAAAACCCGAGCCAGTGACCAATTTAGCTGCGTCCCGCTTTGGCGGTTCCCCCTTCCGCCACTGACCTCCATGACGAACTGCCCAGAATAGGTCCCAGTCATCGTGGAGCTCTGCCCTGCTGCGAGAATGCCCAGCGCCCAGATGTACAGCGCCGCTGGCCCAAAGAAGCAGCCCAGAACCACGCCCTTCCAGTCCAAAAGGCACGGGGATGTCAGTGTTACACACAATTCCACAGTGATAGGGCTGTCTGATCCCGTCGCCATGCCATGGAGTTTATGTGCCGCATGTGTAATAATCACCAGGGCTTTTCATGATGGGCGAAACACTGGCCTAGACACCAGCTTCTCTATACGGACATTTATTTACGCCGACAATTTGATAAGCAGATTAGTAGTATGGCTAAAATATTAATGACGATGCATTTTGTGATGCCCAAAAGTCAGTAGTCCATATAAATTGGGTGTCACGATATGCATCACATTAATATTTTAGGCGCACTACTAATCTGCTTATCAAATCGTCCAGATAATACTGGAAAGCTGGCGTCCATTAAAATGTTTCGGCCGTCACCTGAAGCCCTGGTGATTATTGCGCAAGTGCCCTATAATTGCGCCTACATCACGATGTGATCGGGACAGCCCTACACATTGAGTAGGACCCTTTAGAGAACCATTTGCTTACCCCTTTGTAGATGTCCACTTCTAACGTGCCGTTATTTTGGGGGAAAAGGGCAGCGTGTGGGCTTCCTGTCTGGTTACATTTCTCATGCTGAAAGATGGGGGATGCAGAGATGATTGGCCTGTTACTTGCAGGAAATGGGGCAAACTGACAACTCAAGTGATGACCTGGGCAGAGACTCACCACGTAGAGGTTGGTACGATCATAGAAGGCCTCGGCAAAAACCGCCACCACGAAGACATTGATGAGGAAGGACACGAAGAGCGCTACTGCTGACTCTATGAAGAAGTATTTGTTGGCTTCCTTCACTTCCTTCTTGTTGGTTCTGTCAACCTGGCGAGACTGGAGGGAAAAAAAAAAGAAGGAAAGAAACTGAGAGGGACCTGCTCTGTGGGAAGGAGCTTCCTGAGAGATTCACAGCCTCGCTGAGGAGTGGCCAAGTTACTCCACCTTGACCTGCAACTATTACATGCTGTTCCATGCAATCAACTGTGCTCCGGCCTTGAAGCTACTTTCCGTGACCCTACCACTGATTTTCCCTAAGCAGCACATGAACATTCCTGGAGGCCTGAGGCCTGGTACCTTAACGAGGGCAGAATGCAGATAGATGTTGTGTGGCATTATGACAGCTCCCACGATTCCCACAGCTTGCTCCAGCTGGACAGGACCACAATCCTTGCAGTAGGGCATAAACATCCCCTTCAGCAGTTCTCCTTGATTCGGTCCTACAACCACGTACTGCGGAGATGAATTGAGCATATGGACGAACATTAAAAAAATATAACAATCAGGTCAGTTGGCCGTTCTGGTCGTCAACTGAAAACTCAGTTACCTCGTATCCAAACGTGATGGCCATAATCGTGATGAGAAATCCGAAAAAGGCCTCGAGTTTCCTCAGACCTGATGTCCAGGGAATCAAATGGGTGAGAGTCTTTTAAGATGCTGAAAAGGTACAGAGGAATGGTGAGGTCTCTAGATGGGAGGGCCACCTACCGTACTTGTCCAGAAAGAGGAAAACGAAGGTGTCGAAGATGGTGATGAGGACGCCGGCCCACAGCGGGATCCTGTGAGGATGGAGAAGCATGGCTCAGCGTCATGATCTCGTACCCGATGGCCTTGCCTGCTGCTCAGGGCTGCCCCGGCGATGCCTGCCTACCTGCCCGCGGAGAGGAGGTTGAACGCAATGGCACAGCCAATGACCTCCTGCATGTCCGAGCCGATGATAGCCAGCTCAACCATGAGCCACAGGATAATACGCGCAACCTGAGGGTGACAGAAAAACAGCCACTGAATCGGACTCGAAACTCATTGACTAATGACAAACGCGCAGAAGGAATTCTACTTGGTGCAAACGGTGCAGACGTAAGGATAGACAGACATGGCTAAACAGAGAAAAATACAGTAAATACAATAAATATACAGCATATAAAGTCATAATCATTAGATATTAATATGCAAAAGAAAATTTTAATGATTATAATTATATGAAAGCGTGTGAACTCACTAGAGGGTAAAAGCTGTAAGACGACGAGTCAGTGTAACTTTAAGAACGATCTAAAGTAAGGTCAAGACGCCGGTGTGAAAACCTCACATGCAAAAGGAGCAAAGGGATTTGCAGGTAACTGTCCTCTATAGGTTCACTTGCATGCATGAATGAGAAAGACGCATATATTCAACCAGAAAGGCATAAGACAGAAGGGAACTCAACATAGATAAATAGTAGACCAAGTCTCCAGTGCAGCGTCCAGTGCAGCATCCAGTGCAGCGCAGCATGACGTGAAAAGATACTAAACAAACAATCACAGCACTGTGTACTACCTGACTTTATTATTATTTTTTTTTTTTACAACCACCTGTTGCTTTTTCAGCCCAGTCTGTGTGCAGACGTCAAGCTGGCGTGCCAGCGGCGCAGTGCGGACTTACGGTGGGATACTGCCTGTTGCAGACCTCCGCCAGGTGCATGCCGGTGACGACGCCCAGCCGAGCCGCGAGCCGCTGCAGCAGGAGGCCGATGACGGTGGCGCCCAGCAGGACCCAAAGTAGCTAGCAGTAACCAACGCACAGACATAGGTGTAATCGGTACGTTAGTAAATGCAGCCAGTACAAAGATGGAGGAAAGAAAGGGTACCTTAAATCCAGCTTTGGCACCAGACTGCAAGTCAGATTCGATGTTTCCTGGGTCCAGGTACGCAATGCTCATCAGGAAGCCAGGTCCAGTGAAAGCCCACAGCTTCCGAAAACTGAAGCCCATCTAAGAGTTTTGAAGGATATGTTGCATTGGCATTGAGAGAAGCATTCATCATCAGCTGTATTCATTGATAACAACAGAATGATTACAGTAAATTGGATCTCTATCTGAAAAGCTGCACATGCTAGAGGGCTGTAAATGGTTCTTCACACTTCTTCTTCTTTCTTAGTACCTGGCCACCATCTTCAGGAACAGGGATCTTCTCCTCAAAGTACGTGGAGAAGGCATCATCGTCTGTCGCCGGTCTGATGGAGCTGTACACCGAGTTTTGAACGGCTCTGTTTTCTTGCGCCTCCTCTGCACCATGGGGGGGTGGGTGAAGGGGACAAAAAAAATATAGACGATGAAGCAAGGCTGAGTCAGCGCTACTCCTCACGTTAACAGTGACTCTTTTAACGTAGACAGCGTGCACAGAAATAACGAACATGCCTTGATGTCACTCATAAGCAGCGTGTTTTGGGTCACCCTCTGCCAGACAGAATGAAGTAATAGATTCTTGCCCTGACTTTCATAGTAACAACTTTTACAAAACGGAGTGACCATCAACATGCCAAAGTGAGGCTAATAAGTATTGCATTCCAATTGGAAAGAAGTTTAGAAAACCTTTAAATAATGAATAATGCCCCCATGCTCCAATTGAGAAGCTTAATCGGTGTCGACTGTTAATCGCAAAGCCCACCGGCCTGAGTTTAACCACCTGAGCCACCCAGTTACTCACGGAGCCGGGAGCGCTCGCCCATCCTGGGGTCCCGTGCTGGCAGCTCCCTCCGCCAGGCGGGCACGGCTATGCGTCGACCTCCACCGATCGCCACCTCCCTCTCAGCTCCCCCTCTGCTCGTCTCATGCTTTCTGCCTCTAGCCCCAGCCACCCGCGCAGCCCTATATTTAAGGCCAGCCTAGCCACAAGCAGAGCTGCCACCCACTTCCTGTTTCAACAGCCCACCGCGTGCTGAACTCTGCCTGTCTGCACTCCCACACATACCTGCATCAGAACCATTGACCTCTTTCTTTTAGAAGTAAATCAAGACCAAATTACTCTGCAGAAATATTCAAAAAAATGTACTGAAGCCTCCTACAGCTTTATTTATATTTATGTAGTTTGGTTAAATCCAGCATATGCAGTAAATTAAACTGTCTCTTTCAGGAAGTGGCCTATTTCAGTTGGGCACTGAAACATACTGCATGTGATTACATATTACCATAATTATACTATTACCATAACTGGATGCTACATGTGTTTATAAAGTATTGTCAATACAAAACAGCCTTTTGTCAAAAGAACTGCATAGCACAACTTATCATATCCAATTAAAAATGACATAGAAATATAGAAATTGCTTTATTTCAAGTTATACATATTTCAAAGAAATCAATACAAAATTTCCATGGTGCTGACAGCATTATTCAATTAAAATGTCTGTTGCTTTGAATGTCTTTCCTAGTCCTTATTAGGGTGACCAGATAATCCATGTCAGGGAGACACTTTGAGCTACTTCGGGTTTTACAAACTACCTTAAAGCTGAAAGGCTCCTGTGCTCGGCTAAATAGTTCAGCTCTTCTTGTGCTTTGACTGGTTTGTTTCTTTAACTGAAAGACTCATCCAGCTGTTTCACATTAGCATGACCAATTAGCACACAGCGAGAACTCAGTGCTAAAGTGAAATCCAGGTCCTTTTCATTGAAATGGTAATTTACAATTCCTGTCCTAGCTCAGAGTGTCCTCCCTGACATGGATTATCTGGTCACCCTAGTCCTTATCAACAAGCCAACGTGATTGTGTCTTGAACGATAACACTGAATTCTTTTACCTTCTAGGAGATCCGGCTCCTGGTCTGTGTTCATGAAGACAGAGGACAAACGGGCCAATACTCAAGGGGACGATGGCTTCACCGAAGGGAAACAAACAACAATCAAGGTGCAGCAAACAGAAATGCATTCATATCTCCAAATACAGCATTTTAATTGGAGCTGTGGGGGGGGGCGGTTCAAACTTCAGTAGAGAAGCCAAGTGATAGAGGTAAAAGGTTGGAGAATATTGATGACACACGAGTTTTTTTAAGGCAAAACAAAAAAAAAAACAACAAAAACATGGTGTGACACAGCAGAAGGGAAAATCTGCACCATCATTATGATGCTGCAAAAATCGGAAGAATGTGGTACCATCAAGAGAGAACATTTACAAAACAAAAAGTAATGAATTCAGAAAAAGGGAATCTGTGGATTTAGAGTCGACTTTGTGGTTAGAAAGCCTTGGTTCCTTTACTGGCGAATTTCACTTCCCTGAATGCAGAAAAGCAAGACACGTTTTAGTGAAGCAGCCACCGTGACCAATTTAAAAAACCCACATACTTTAAAAGGAGAGACATAAATGAATTACTGAGACACATACTTATATAGTCACCTTTTTCGGGGATGGGATGGAAGAGAATACTTCCAGGTTTACTTGCTGCTGTCATTAAAGCAAACTCTGAATCATCTCTGATGCTATAGGCCTAGCCAAGAAGAATTCAGCAACCACCCAGCAATCTACTGTATTTCACTGTAGGTAAACCATTATATCTATACATTCATCTTCTAACCACTCTTCTTGAATGGGGTTGTGGGGGAACTGCTACAGTATCACATACGTAACTTTTGAAAAGTACATAAGAGGCAGTTCCCACTTAGGTTTCTGGGCTGTCTCACCGCATAACAGGAACCATGACCTTTATGCCAAATAAGCATGGGAGACCCAAAAAGCTTGTAGGTTAAACTTTACATGCAATTCCTCATGAATGTACACTGCCGGCCCAAAACAATGGAGGATGAACAGATCATTTTGGTAGTTCTGGCTGCTGTATATACTGGGGGGATCTGTCCAAAAATACAGGACACATTGCCTCCTGTATTAGTTCAAAACAGGACACAGCATTTTATTTATATTTTATTTATAGAGCCTGAGACATGTTTATAGTTCTTTATTCAATCTGGCCAGCAGATCGATTTTTCATTTTCCACTGAATAAAAATGTTGTAACATTGTTTCACTAATAAGCGCTGACAACTTTCACTGATTATACCATTCTCAAGGTCACACTAAAGTTACTTTTGCGGACTTGCAGTCAAAGCTCAGCAATTCAGTACCTTTGCAATACACTTTCAACACATTAACACCACAAAAAAATTAGTTTTGCTCTCCTGCTCTTCACTCCCCCTTTTTTTCTATGGTCTCTGTGGTCCGTGGCCTTCAGAGTATGATACTGGGAGAATGTCATGGGAAGTGCTGTCTCACGAGACACTATTTTAACATCACGCACCGCATGACTCTGTCAGCAAAATTTTACACCACTTCAGCAACACAATTCATCAAAGATTCCCACCAACACAAACACGCTTCATTGTAACATTATCGTTCCTTTAGGTGATTAATGTATTATACTGTGTTCAATAAAGACGAGTATCCAAGCCAAAACCAACTAATTTATGTTTCTTACTAAGCAGCAGCGATTATGAATTTGATAACATACACTACCGGTCAAAAGTTTTTCCGTTTCCTCAATTTTTCCGTTTTTTTTTTTATTTATTAAAATTATGCAGTTTAATGTCTCATTGCACTCTGAAATGAAAGCATAGTACAAATAAGCAATTGGAGTTAAAAAAGAAATCATGGAATCAATTTATTGACCAAAATGTATTCTAAACTTTTGACTCATTTTTGTAGCAACACACTACTTTCTGTAGGTACAATGCTGTTCAGCTGATGCTCACGAGGGTATGGTACCACAGTGTGTTCCAACACTGCTTTTTTTTGCTGTTGTTAACCCATTTTGTGTTCCTTGAAAAAGGCCTTTTTTATAATTCTGAAATGTACATTATTTTTCAGTTTTAGGCAACCTTACCTTTTTTTTAACCTCTTGCAGTTCACCACTTACCTTTGTACCATTTCAAACTATTCATTGGACTAGAACGACTTGAATTGCAATAAATTGGGGTGTTCTAAAACTTTTGACCGATAGTGTACTTGATGATAATACATTTTATTACATAAACAGTATATATTTAATACATTCTAGAAGAAAAAAATAAAAGAAAGTTTCCATTTTTCTCAACTGTAATTGCCATTGGAAAGAGACTATTAAAATATTATTTGTGCTTTCAGAAGGACAAATGCTAAATTGTGACAGAGGTCACAACCAACAAAGCTGTGTTCTGACTTGTCAGAGTGGACATCACATTGTAACCACACGCCACTACACACTTGTGGGCTCCACAATGATATATAGAGGATTGTGAAAAATTATGAGTACGTAGGCTACAGCCTGTAGTTTGGGACAAGGCCATAAACCAATGCATTGGCTATCCATTCATTTGAGGTGCAAACGTCTGATCAAAACAAACTGACAAACAACCAAACTTTTTAGGTGTCAAAAAAAGAGGCAACTCATACTCATCTCCTCAGTGTAATCCACAGTCATAAGCCGTTACATGCATTTCAAAGCCACTGTGTCATTTATTTCACCTCAGTTTCAATGTACGTATTTATTTTTGGAAGGCAGATGTTTTGAATCAGAATCATATGATGTTGGAGGGGCACAAATATCTTTCGCACATATCTGTGCCTCGGCATTTCACCAGAATTTCAAAAAGCATTAAATGTGAACAGCATTGTCTGTTTTGGTAGTTAATGAACACCGACTCTTATTGTAAAAATGAGAGTCTGTTTATTGCTACCTTTTAATGGTACCAATCCTTATAGAGAATCATATTATTAAAGTACTCTTAATGGTACTGCCCAGACGCTGTCCTTGTTCAAGAGGAAGTTTGTTGGGTTATTTTGACTATGTCCCTCACATTTGGTACTGCCCTGTAGAGCAAATTTCCTCGACTGTATGTAAAATTATCCAAACTAACTTCTAAATGTGCACAAAAGCAGCAAACATTATGCTTTTTACAGTGCTTCACATAAACTGCACTTGTTTGTTCTTTGAAACTATATCATAATTTTAATAATAACCAAACACAGAACATAATCGGCACGATTCGGCTCAGATTTGCCCTCTACAAACAACATTTATTTGTATTTGGCTGGTATTAATTTCCTATGAATTTCAGGTAAGGTCGTGTTCTAAAAAAACATGCTTTTTCTAAATTAGTTTAAATGCAACGGTCATTGCTTCTCACCTTTTATACTTACTATTACAGTGAAAGCATAAAGTTAACAGCATTAATCTGTCTGTTAGCCCGATAATGTGCAGAAAAAAAAGTGTGCAGAAATAGATGTAACAGAAGGAATAACAATAGTGGAAACTCACAAAGGCAGCATGTACAGTTTTTAAACTCTCCCTGCCATCATAGCCTCCTAATCTCCAAGCAGCAGTGCACTACATCACACCCTATCTCCTTTGCCAGCCTAACTGAACAAAACCCTCTCACGCGCCCAAATGCAAGTAAAAAAAAAAAAAGACTTGCAATCTAGAGATGAAGCATCTAGTTTAATTTAAGTGAGTCTAAGATGCCCTTGCCTTCTACATAAGAAAAGACGGCTGATTTTCAATATAAAAATGTATACTTAATTGCAAGGAAAATAAGTGTTATATATGCAGTTACTGCCAAATGTCTATAGCCATATTCCAAGCAAGGATCTAAAAAAACAAGTCACCTTAACACTTTATTTGGCCATTCATGGAACCTTCACTATAATTTGAGGCATCATGACATTTTAGCAGGATGGGGGATGTAGTGTGATAACAGTGCAACTTTCAAGTAATTCAAATAAATGAATGTATTAGTTCATGACCTCCATTAGACAGACAGATAGATACGTCAATAATCCCAAAGGAAATTGCAGAATACTGTATTGCATAGTTGGAAACCAAACCTATTTCATAATGCGAACCGGACAAAGTTACGAAAAAATGTAAACTGGGACTTGTTCTTGTAGCAATGCTGACTTCTACAATTTATGACTCATAATGAAAAATATTCAAAGCATGACAGTTTTTACATGGTCAAAATGAAAGCACACAATCATCCAAATTTAACAAAAAAAAAAATTTGATTTTTTTTTTTTTTGTTACCCAGTATAATATCAAGGTAACTCCTTAACTAACTCCTTAATGTCGGGCCGTCGATGGCGCGGTGGGGGGATGGCCCTGGATGGGAAGCCTTTCCGTCGGCAAAATATACGGAGGAGGGGAAAGGTGACATTTTGTCCGGGTGGCCAAAGCTTCTTGCTACGCCACCTCCTCAAAGTAACATACCCTGGTAAATTAATCGAGGCATACCTACACTGAATATGTGTCCGTGTGTGTGTGTGTGTGTGTGTGTCCTGACAAGTTTGGCGCCCCGTCTCGCGCCGTTCCCTGCCTTGACTCCGTAGCTTCCGGGACTGTCTCCGGACCCCGGCAACCTTGCACAGGACAAGCGGGTATGGAAAATGGTTGGATGCATAACTACACTGGACATCGCGGCGATCACCACCTGGCGGACTTCAGTCCGCAACTGGACCGAACAACAATTATATCCGGACCGCGCAGACCCCCCCTGGAAGAAATAGTTGAGGGCCCCTGGCTTCGAGGCGTGATGACACTTATCAAATGCTATTTGTAACTTAACTACCAACATACCAAAAACTCTGCGAAAACAGCCAATTTATTAACGTATTATAGTATATAAAATACCAAACGTCAAAGATCAGCCCCGTCAATCGGCGAATCTGACGCCATCGCGCTCCTGGGAAACAGGAGCGAGTGACAGGAGAGTCGCCGGACCGTTTAGTACGTAACATTAACCGCAGTGTGCACTTTTTATTTTAATTCACGAGCTTTTTTCATTAATCAAACCGAAGCAGTGGTTACATTCTAACTGATTAATCAACCTCTGATTTGACGGACATCCTTTAACGGCTTAATGGTTTGATCAGTCACACGAGAATGCGACTAACCACGAGTAGCCAAAGTTTGATTGGTGCCGCTTACTGTATACTCTAACTCGGATGTATGGAAATTTTATAAACAGAAATACTGTTCAGAGAATGCAACATTGGATCAAAGTCTTACCTCCACAGCTTTATTTTCTGTACATAAATGCGCGACAACTTAATTTATATGTTAAATAAAATGTTAAACAGATAAATGAAAAGACAGGACATCAGTACACGAACTACAACATAATCATACAATGTCACACATTGTATTCGGAAAACACACCCACTTTCTGCGTATTGGCTACAAGGTTTGCAGATTTCCCGTCATTGGCTATTGTCTTATGTCAGTCATGCACAAAACCGGAAGCTGTAAAATGCCGGCGAAATGGCGTCTTTGGAAACAAGTGTGGATTCCGACAAATGCCACCTACTGGTACTGCAATCGTGACAGCGGCCTCCTTACCATTTGAAACAAAAAAACACTTTTATATGAGGTCACTTAAATAAACAATAAGTTATAGTTACAGCGCACTAAATGGAATTATATAAAATGTTTGTAAATATATCATATTTATTTTTGATAAATTTATAGGCGATATTTCAAAATATTTTGCCTGCACAATATTTCTACAAGGTCACCATACATTTTGAGTTCAGTAAAGTTTCAATACAAACATATTGCTCTACAGATGTACATTGCCTTCGTCCTGTTTGCAAGACATACAAAGACATTTAAAATACATTAATGTGCAAAAATCTTAGGCAGTCAAAAAAAATGCTTAAAGCTGTTTATCTGAGTAGTACGTGTATTTGCTCATAAAAACAGTTAATGTAACATTAGAATATATGTAAATTAACAGTAACACAATAAAACTAAGAATTATTTTTTCTGTTCTCCAAAAAGCTACTGATATCTTGTTGGATGGCCAGAAGGTCATTGCTTCAGTTCCTAAAACTCTCTTGACGGCGCCCCAGCCATTCCATATCTATTCAATTAATTATACCACCAGCTAAATTAATTCATCAACTTAATTCGTTACATAACAAGGTATTGATTAATCAAACACGGTGTGCTGAATCAAAAAAGACATGGTGTATCAGATGATTACTGGAAATACTAAAGTGGGGAGTGGTTTTTAAATGTTTGACGGACATCATAGTTATACACCAACGTAATGATCATTTAAACACAATTTGTGACTGCGCAGCACTGTATAACTATAAATGACATGTACATAGAAAAATGATTCCAACATATTCCAACTTTTTAACCTTATCAGGGTTGTTGTAAACGTTCATCTTACCCTTTGGACAGAATGCCAGTTGTTTTGCGAACACTGTTTAGGAAACTGATAGGTCAGATATAAAAGTGGATGGCACAGCAAAGCATATTTACAGAAAAAGATAAGTGCTATATCAGTGATAATCATATATTTTTATTTGAATAACGTGTGTGTTATATTCAGATATATCCAATAACAAAATCAGCAATCATTCCATAATCTGTGCGTTCCAATAATCATAACTTGCACTAATGCAAACCTAGAATAATCGTAATACTTGAAAGCACACCTAAACAATAACTTCAAATAATAAAAAAAAAAACAAAACAGGTAAGGCCAATGGTGGAGGAGAGAGTTTGATACCAGAGGGGGGATTCCAGAGGGGGGATACCAGAGGGGGGATACCAGAGCTTGAAGTAGGCTGGTACTCACCAGTACACAGTACCAGTACCTCTGTGTTTTTCTCTTCAGAGTACTGGCACTTAATATCTGCTGGTACTAACTATCAAGGGGAGTAATGGCGCTGGGGGCACAACTTCATAACTTAAATACAAAGGTGTGTATTAGGGGGCAGGGTGAATTAACCTAAATTAAAGCAGTCTCCTTTTAAATTTCCCTGATATCTATACAAATTGTCCTCGTTCAGAGTTTTCCCATTCAGTTCATGAGGTCTTGTCCTGGGTCTTAACTGCCACAACTGTCTTCCTTTTTCCTGTTCCAGAGGCAAAATTAAGTCTGGGCATGCCTGCTTTCACTTCACTATCGTTATTTTCTAATCTCCAACAAATGTTCTAGTGTACAACTCTTGGCTTGCATATCTTCCAAACAATGGGTTTCTTCAGTAAGCACTTTCCATTTAAACCTATCACGGAAAAGCGTCTTTCCTTTTTTCTTTAGTTTTAGCTTGCTCACATGCCGCCTCAAAGTACGGAGCACCTTCTATGTCATCACTCCAAACACAATTTTCTTCAGTACCTCTCTAGTTGTTAATTTCCCCTTTTTCATTTATTTAGAGACCTTGAATCACACATTCATAGATCCAAGGAGTAAAATGTATGTCTACTAATCATGTCCACTCTGGACTTTCCACTGCTACATACAGTCCCTTAACACCTCACCTTTACTCATGCAGTAGACTTTGGATTGCCTATTGCTTCCATCCATGACACATAGTCTCTTGCCTTTGGCATCATTTCCTCACTCATCTCCTGTGTTTCTTGACCCATAATGACAGTGCCTGTTGAAGTGTGACTGTCAGAGCTGCTCCAGGACAGCGTGTCATCCTCACATTGTCTCTGCAGTTCATTCTCACACTGTTCCATGTCTTCTAACCCTGTCTTTTCATGAAGTGAATCATTCTCCACCACCTGCAAACCACTGGCTCCATCTGCAGGGACAGGTTCTTTATTCTGATCTCCTGATCGCCTATTTGATCCATTTTCCCCCAAATATAAATCCTCTTGACTCTGTAACGCATTTTTTTTCTCACTGCACTTGTCTACTTCCCGGCGGCCACCCAGGTCAAACAATGTCCCGTTAAATCCTGCTTCCTTCGTCATATTTTCTTGATTGTTCCATGTTTCGCCAGCTTCTTCTTCTTCATTCTCAGAGTCCGGGGCTGTATGTCTACGGATTCGACTGACGGCATTCCAGAGGGAACAAGGTAAAGAATGACCCTCTGAAGACTGAGGAGATGCGGCAACCTTTCTCTCTGAATTTGGAGAGACGGTAATTGGATGACAGAGGGGAGGAGGCGGGGGGATACAGTCTGTATCTGTTGTATCTAAGCTAAGGGAGGGAAACCCTGAGAGTGATTCAAAGTTGAGGTAGGGGGGAGTGTGTGACAGGGAAGGAGAGAGAGAGTAGGATACAGAAGGCAACAGCAGACTTGAGACAGAGTGAAATCTAGGTGGTGAGAAAGGAATGTCCTCTGTGTAATGAGACACTTCCTGTTCAGTATGAGGAATGGGTAAAGATTCATCGCTGCACATTTTCTCAGTCACAACGATGTCTTGTTTTTCAGCATGATAAATAACTGTATACTTTTCAGACACATGTGGCATTGAGTGTCCTATGTCATTTAACTCTTTTTCTTTGCTGATTCTCAGAGTTTGTCCCAAAGCTTTAGCTTTATCCAAATCTGATAAAAACTGGTCATCGAAGATGGAATCAGTTCCTTCAAAAATGTCACTTGGGTACAGAGAGCTGGAACATGCCTGAGGAGGGGATGGAGCAGGCTGTATGCAAACAGATGCATTTGACAAGCCAATTACCCCAGGTTGGCTGGAAGCTTCATGATTAGTATGAGACAGAGAAGGTTCTTCATGATGGATAGTTTCATGCCTATAGCCATCACAGTTTTCAAATTGACTAACTCTTATATCATTCTCAGACAGATTTTGCATTGTTTGTTTCGAGGTCATTGCTTCCAGATCAAGACTTTTCTCTAGATCTGTCAAAAACTGATCATTTGAGATAGACAGAGTATCTGCACAGCTATTGAGTTGTTCAAGATCTTTTGTTGTACATGTTTCCGACTCAGTAGGAAGAAAATCTACAGATGATCTTTGAGTTGTACCATGTGTTAATACATGCGTCTGATCTCCGTTTGCTTCCTGGTCGCTGGATTTGTGGACAGTGCCCCCCAGAATTCTCAAAGGCCTCTCCACCAGTCTCTCATCTTCAAAAGCTGCTGAAGAGAGCAAGCTGGTCTTCCTCACATCTTCCACATCAGCATCTCCGTCACTCTGGGCCAATCCAGATATGCGCTTTTGATCATCTTCCCTTTTTGGTTCTTCTAGAGGTATCTCTGGTGATACATCTGTTCCACGTTGCATAATGATATTTCGCTGTGAAATATCCAAATCATGCTGAGAAACAGCACTGCTTGGACCTCCACAAAGCTCATAATTCCCACCCTGAGATGAATATATGTATTGTACTTGTTCTTTTTTTGGAGGAGGAATAAATTCCGCTCTGACAACAACACAGGTAGCATCTATAACCAGGATGCCATCACCCCTGTTGGATGCAGTGCCTTCCTTTTCTTTAACCAAGTGTTTGTTGATGAAACGCCTATTGTCTCTTTGCTTTTCATAATGGTCCACTTCACTTTGTTGTTTCAAATTACTTTTAATGCACTGAATTGAAGATATATTTATGTGTCTGGTCATTTGACTTGGCACTTTCCACAAAGGAAACTCGCTAGAGGTCGCGATACAGGGTTGCGGCGTTTTCTTTTTCGTTACAGGAGGCACATGAATCTTAGGGCACATCACCATCTTCTCGTCCCCGTCTGCTGGATTTTCCGTTTTGCCTGCGATGTTCTTTGGTCGACCTTGAACAACACTGACCAGGTCTTCTCTGTATGAAGCTACCTGCTTGTTCTGCAGCCAGGATGGAATTGAGTACTGCCTAGAGTCACAGCCCATATTCAGGCGAGAAGTCTGACTTGCAGTATAAGTAGGGGGCTTATCTGGCTGTTTACATTGTGGCACTCCAGAATCAACCTCTGTCTGGGAACCACCGATGCTCTCTATCCATGCTCTCTTAGATATGTCCGTCCCGACATCTTCTTGGTGGGTAAGTGGTGCATCACTCAACTGTTGCAAAGATGACTGTAAGTGTTCTTTAGGGGAAGCAGTCATCCTGGCTACACCCTGAGACTGTGACACCAAGCACAAGCACTCTCCTCCTCTCTTTTTCTTAAACGCAGTTCTAGAACTAGCAAGAGATGGAGTTGACACCACTTTTCCAGGTTCCGCCATCATCTCTGAACATTTAGAAGGAACCAGCTGAGCAGAACCTTCTGGAGGCAACAGTAATGCAGCCACGGGTTCTTCCCACGTTCTGCCGCCAACTTGTCCCAGACTGCTGTCGATATCCATCCACTTTGTTCTCTTCCACTTTTCATAAGCTTCCCTCTCTTTTCGTAAACCTCCATAAAATTCTTGTCTTCTGGAGCCTGGGAGTGTGGGATACTTGCAGGCACTTTCCTGATGCTTGACAGTATGAGTGGCATGGTAGGGTGGTGGTGGAATGTACTGCGGAGGTTGATTAAAAACTCTTTGCTGTAAACATGGATTGTTTTCCTTTCTATCTTGCCTCCAGTTTTTTCCAAGAATTGGTGGCTGAGGCAAAGTGTGGGGCACCATAAGTTGTCTATGATGTCTCTGTTCACATCCTCTAATGTGATTATATTGTTCAAATGAATGGAATATTCTTTGAGCATCATTGCTCCTAGGTCTGCTTATTCCATCTGGGATCTTCACCCAATCCTGCACTCCCTGAGAATATGTCCCCCATACTCTGGCATCCACGTGTTTCCCCCTGGGTGATGATTGGCTATATCGGGCTGCCCTGGCCTCCATCTCAAGCTGGCTGCCATAGCTCTGGTTTGCCTTTACATCTCTCTTGTAGTTAAGAGGGGTCTTTCGCTCCCACCTCTTCCTCCACTCTTCAATTTGCCTCCTACTTTCACTGATTTGCTGTTTCCGTGCTCTCTCTATCTCAGTTTTCCTCCACTCCATTCCCTGTTTCTGATACTCACTGTAATCTTTGGAGTGAGATTCATCGTTCAGAGCACCCGGGGTATAGGACACTGGCTGGTCGGTCCAGTTGGTGTAATCCCGCAAAACTCCACCCATGCTGGAGCTTGGAGCTGTCCACTTGTCACATTCACGGCTGAAATTCTGTGTGCATGTCGGCTGCTGCTGGTAGGCTGGTGAATGCCGGAAATCTGATGTATATCGTTTGTCTTGGTACCTGGGGGAAAACATATAACAGCACTTTGTTTTATATTACTCTGTATTCCACTAATAGTGTACTACCATCCTGCAGTGAACTGTAATTTTCAGCTGCAAGACGTCTATCAATTCCTAGGAGTCCCGTCCTGATTCAGATGTCATTTAAATAACTCATTAATAAAAACTTTCAATCTGGGATCTAAGTCATACTGCTCTACCACTATGGTTTCATAGCCCTACCCCATGTTATGCATAAAAATGTTTTTGAATGTATTATTTTGGTATTGCCAAAATACCCATCAATCCATCCAAAAATATTTTTTAGAAATTAACATAATTACATACACTGATAATTTTTTTTGTTTTATTTTAATTGGTCAAAATTGGCATACTGCATTCC
>JAODLC010000091.1:1850888-1863684 GCA_026781145.1 Hippopotamyrus pictus | reverse complement strand
TTACTAATTTAAGAAAACTAAGAAAACATTAACTTAATTCAAATCATACAGTATATTGTCAAATTAAAGCCATAACGTACTAATGGTGCTCAAAATAAATTTCTCGTGATTAAAACTTTTACCAAATGTCACTTTCACTTCAATGTCAAACTCAATCATATAACTTAAAGCTCGGTGTCACAAATTGACAATTATTCTGTTCATTACAACTGCACACGATCACGCTAAGTCATTGATTTCAAATTTGCACAATAGTTCTGGTAAAATAAAAAAAAAAAACTTGTTTTAAAAAAAAATGAAATAGTCCGTACCTCAAGGCAGGATGAATGCGTCTGTCGATGCTGGGGAGGGAATGGCGCAGCCCAACACCACTGAGCAGCAGTCTGTTATTAAAAGTCTCATTTTCTACCCCCTCCCTCCTCCCCATCCATCACAGCTAGGAGCCTCCCTGTTAAATGCTAAAGTTCCTACTAAAGCACATTTTTAATTAAGTCCAAACAGAACGTCATCCAACTTAAGTCTTCTCCCTAGTACCTCCTGGCTTGAACTAACAAAGCATTCATCTCCCACTCTTAAAAAACATGCAAAGTTTGACTCTAACAAGTGTTACATTCATCCATCCATCCATCCATCCATCCACTCATACACATCATTTTTTTATTACTCTTCTGATTGGGGACACAAATGCATTATACGGTTAGTTTATTTGGCAGAAGGCCACAAATCAATAAAAAAAGAGATGTCATGGTTTAAGGGTAGAGGTGAAACCCAGGAAAAACGTCTGCTACCAACTAGATACCTAAGAGGGATCAATCTTGGTCCAGATCCCACAGAGTTACATAGAAGGTGTCAGTTTTATGTTTGTTTCTCTTAATTAAAGAGAGTTCTGCTGAAAAAGTGCCTTTTTCCCTTTAACAGATAATCAAGAACTGGAACAGCAAAAAAAAACAACCTATAACTGTTGACAATGTAAAATGATTGTGGGGAGAGGAGCTGAGACACAGACAGAAGAGATAGGCATCTGTTTTGTCGGGTGAGCACAAGCACAGCTAGGGGGCAACCATTTCTTTTTCTTCAAAACTCTCCAGCGGAACAAACAGGCTTTTCACACCGAACAGCAACTCTGCACATCAGCAAAAGCCTGGACGGCAGAATGAGGCGGCGGAAGGCAAAAAAATTGTTGGTGCTAACAAAACGTTTTTCAGATCGATAAAACTGCAATGTGGTCTTTTCTTTCTTTATTTCTACATCATTCGTAGTTCAATTTGTACAGAAAGAAGCTTTAAAGACTTAAGTCCTCTTATTGGTGCTGTAGCACGAAAACATTACTTCTGAAAAACAAATACAAAATCAATAAAAAGTTTTAATTATCTAAATATGTTGTTAAAAATCCACTATATATGGAAGACTTTAAACAGCAATTACAATTCTCAAAAAAGTTTCACAGGTTGCATTCTATTATATTGGGACTCTTGCTTCTAGACCATCGAGTGCTGCTGGCACAATTAAGTGTGACTCACACGCGTTGTTTCATGTTCACTGCCTTTTGCACCACGTCATTAGCAAGACTTCATAGTTTATTTCCATCCTTTCTCAGGGTGGCACAGTAGATGCTTATATTCTGCCCTGTGTCACTATACACCAGCTGGCAGTCAAACCTCTGTGGCAGAATGTTCTCAAAGAAGTCAGGGGTGCCGTGCTCCTCGCGCATCTTAGATGAAAGGTACACAGCCGCCCCCCCATCGCACAGATGAGTCAGTGTGTCCAGCAGTAAAGTATAGGTTTCTGATAAGTACACGATGTCAGCGCCCAGAACGAGATCCCAGTCTGTGGCAAAGTGACGATGATCCAATCCCCAGGACAGAGGAATTACTGTGGGGGGGGCAGAGGGCCACCCGCACTGGGGCATGTTTGCGGACACATTGCTTTCCAGTTGAGGAATGGCATGAGGAAGATCAGTCAAAGTCACGGATGCTCCTGTAATTAAACATTATTGCATTTGATTATTTTGTCAAAACGAGTCACAAGCAAGGAAACATTAAAATTAAGTTCCCCACACATTTAAATCTCATACAACTATTTCTCGTCACCATACTGAGCATATTGTCAAGGCATGTCACCATAGGAAAACAGCATTATTTATCAGTTTCAAAGCATCACCTCTCTTTAAACAAGTATGATCACTGTTGAGCAGAAACAAAAATTAAGTATCTAACGTGGTGTTTCCCAAACCAGTCGTCAGAGCACACTGGACGGATCCACATTTTTGTTTTATCCCAGTTCTCAGCACACCTGTAAGTTACTCAGAGATTCAGAGCTCCTGAGAGGTGTTCTTGGAGCTGGGATAAAACAAGAATGTGGATCCGTCCAGTGTGCCCTGAGGACTAGTTTGGAAAACGCTGATCTAACGTACCCAAGCGTGCTGCCAAGATGCCCACAATACCAGTTCCGGCTCCCAGCTCAATTACTCTCTTTCCCTTCAAGTCAAGCATTTTTTCTTCCAAGTAGCGACAGAGACATAGTGCCTGTCAGGTACAAAAACATACTTAGTACAAGTCATTCTAGAGTTTTAATAATCGACAGTATTAAATTTTTAACTGTTGTAACTGTTAACTCACAGCGTCCCACACCGGCGCGGCCACGCCGAGATTAGCGCCGAACAGTTGTCTTATCTTTAACTCGTGTTCTCCGAACCTGTAAGAACTATCCTCGGAGAAAGTTTCAGCAAACAATCCGTCACAAACGGGAAACATATACCCTTCCTGATCTTCCGTGAGGTTCATTGTAATGTTATAACGGAGAGGCCCGTGGGTAAATGTCCTCACGTGTCACAGTGTTTTTACTTGGCTTGCAATCACTTGAAGCTAATGTGTGAATATTTGGTCACGAAATGCTGTCATCCGTCATTTACTTTGAGTACAGGTTACATTCGAATGACATTGACTGTACATTTTTACCGCTGAAATGGCAGTTCGTTCGTTATAAAGGGCCAGATCATCTTTAAATTCCGATCACGACACGCACACGCGTCACACTTTAATGACGTCAGGTAGAAATCGTCCCTAAATCGTCGCTTTGTTTATACATAATCAAGGCCAGCGCTTGATATTAGCTGGATTCTTTATTTAATAGAAATGTGTATATAGCCCATGAGACAATATCACGCACTTTATTTTACCCTTTCATTGTAATTGGATAAACGGATATTTAAAGTGGATTAATGGATGGATGACTTTATCGCTATTTAGGGTGACTAGATAATTCATGTCAGGACACATTGATATTGGACAGGATTTGCTATATATTGAGTGGTCTGACTCCTATAATCATGCACGTGTCACCACGTTTAATGTGTAACAGCAGTCAGGGAAACAAACCAGTCAAAGTTTTTAGCAAAGCAGAACAGCCTTTCTGTTGTAAAGTAATTTGTAAAACCTGAAGTATCTCGAAGTGTCCTCCCTGACATATGGATTATCTGGTCGCCCTAAGCCCATATTGGCAGTATAATGTCAACAAGAGGTGACAAACAGGGGTTGGACAATGAAACTGAAACACAGTAGATATGCTCTTATTATTTAAGTTACAATTTATTTCTCCCAGCAGATGGCGATAGCAACAGCGGAGCTTGAACATTAAACAGACCTCCAGTAGGATGCTATCTAACCATACATCGTTAAATTCGAATAATTATAAGAATTCTGTAACGAAAAATATTTAAAAGTATTTAAATATCTCAGAGAATGCTTTGTTAAATGTTCAGGATGGATCAGTTCAAACATTGTGCTGACCTTTAGGAAACATTGCACATTCCTTGTTCATTTCTTTCCTGCTTGGTCCAAACGTGTCACTTCAGTCTAATTCTAAATGGAGACATTTTTACTAAATCATTTGATTATGTAATTGTTCACTTCTAAGTTACATATTTGGAAGAAAGACAGACTGTCTCTTGGATGGTTGACCCATACGCTGCATCTGTCTGTCAGCCCACATTTACCTGTGCTGGATTGCCACAACCCCTCCTTCACACCTCTCCACCACATCCCCTCCTTCACACCTCTCCACCACATCCCCTCCTTCACACCTCTCCACCACAACCCCTCCTTCACACCTCTCCACCACATTCCCTCCTTCACACCTCTCCACCACATCCCCTCCTTCACACCTCTCCACCACATCCCCTCCTTCACACCTCTCCAGCTTTTAACATAGAGCTCATGGCTGTTTAGAAACTGACCCACAGTCAGAGTCAGGGCCCATGGTCGACTGCTGTAGCACAGTAGCACTTATGGGGTTTGTGGCTCAGGACTGAGGGGTGAATAAAAAAGGAGGGAGACGTTGGACCTGCTCTGACCACTGGTTGGATGTTAAAGGTAAATATAGCCTGTTTGAATGTCATGGGGACACATAGCCTGTTTGTTTGAATGTCATGGGGACACATCGCATGTTTGTTTGAATGTAAAAAGCATACAGGAGTGTAGATTTGGGTGTAGATGGAAGGGAGAGGGTCCTGCCAATATTGTGGGAGTACTGCATGTGTATGGAGGGGTGAAGGATTTCAGTGTTGAAATCAAACCTAGGCCCTTGATGGTATAGATTGCATGTTTGTTTAAATGTTAAGGGCATGCATTACATACTTGTTTGAATTTTAATGGCTCACATTGCATGCCTGTTTGAATATGAAAGACATACATTGCATGCTTGTTTGAATGTTTGCATTCATGCATTGCAGTTTTGAATGTTAAATGCAGTGATTGCATGTTTGATTGAATGCTAAAGGCATGCACTGCATGCCTATTTGGATGTTAAATGCAGTGATTGCACATTTCATTGAATGCTAAAGGCATGCACTGCATGCTTATTTGGATGTTGAAGGCATGCACTGCAGAAACTATAGTGCATTTAGTAATGAAAACAGCAGAGCCTCTCAATATCGTATCAGTGATGTACAAAAAAACAGGTCAGTGTACTGGGCAACATTCAGGGCTCAGTTTAACAGGAGTTTTATATATTTTAAATGATTTGATGATAAAAAATACACACACATCCATTCATCCAGCTTCCAAACCACTTTAGTGAACTGTAGTGAGTCTGCAGGCCACCTGAGGAGAACAGGGCATAAGACAGGGACCACCCTGGATGAGATGCCAGTCCATTGCAGGGCACAACCACTATATGACCAAAAGTATGTGGAGGCCGTTTCCTCCAAGTTGTGTATCACTGGGCTCCGTCTCCCAGCCCCAACTGGAGACAGAAATGCAAACGATGGTGCAATTTCACCAGGCACCAAAAAAAGGCCCCTAAGCCCAGTCTGGACAGTCTTGTGCCCAAGGCGGCCTCCATTCACAGGCCTATTCGCCCTGCACCTTAAAACTACACACACACACACACACACACACACACACACTCACACACACACAGCTGGGCCATGGAAGAAACCCGCACAGAGTGAAATTTAACTGAGTCAAATGTAAGCACTGAAGTCCAAAGGTTTATTTCCAGTGCCAAGAGAAGAGACTGGGGGCAGAAACAGTTGCTTTCAGCCATAAGACATGGAAATGTAACTGAGCTATTTTCAGGAGAGTTATTACTGAAATGATTATTAGTCCACTGGCTCAGCTATGCAAAACAAATTGTAACCTGAAGCAACAGCAGGGGCGTGTAGGGACATAAACTTAAAACCTGATTGGTGGTCTGTTCACGTCCCACAACCAGGCCAGCTGCAGTAGCCTTGAGGAAGGCATTTAACCTGAAATAATTCAGTTAAAATATATAGCTGTACTAAAGGGGTAAACCTGAAATGTACTTCAGAGGGGCCAGCTAAGCAACAAAGTACAAAGATTATTAGTGTTACTGTCCAAAAAAACATCCATTTATAGGTAAGGCAACCAAAGGTCAAAACAGCTTTGACAGTCACATCTTTTGTTAAATGGCATAAATATTAAAATGTTCTAACATTGATACAATGCAAAATAAAATACTGCAAAGATTACTCACAGTTGCTAACATAATTCTTTCCATATGACTTACATTTTCATTCATTTTTATCGAGAAATGTCAAGATAAAAAAGAATTAACAGTAATCCTGGCTGGACTGCATTTCATGGAAACATCACAGTGGGATTTGGGTCATAAATACACAAAGGATGTAAATGATTGCAGTTAACGGCTTCTCAAAGGTGTACAGTTAATCAAAGGCTTACAGTGCCAATATCTCTGTCAATATCGCCTGAGAGACAATGCGAGTAAAGCTGTACAAAATCTAAAACACACTCTCACGTTACAAAACTTGTTTATAACAGTGGATGTAGGTTCATTTCGTCAAAAGACTTACATCCCTATGGTTCAGCTGAACTGAGGATCTGAAATTCCTTATAGCGAATGCCCTGCCTTCGTGAGACATGCAGATCCCCAAAACCCACATAACACTCAGGACACTGGAAACAGACACTCTGGTTTCCACAGGTCTGGACTAACATTTCTTTGACACAGTTAGAGAAACTATGTACCGTACCTTTAATAATTTCTGTTTTAAAAGGGTTCAGCTGATTACATCAGCCTATAAATAGACTGTTGGTACTGGCAGATAGTAGTAGTACTTTAGCACTTTCTGCTAAAATCCCAACGATGTTTGGCAATCCATCTGCTCGTGGACTAGGGCCCGGACACTTTGAGGGGAGTTCCTCTTCCTTGTATTGGTTTTTTTTAAGGATTCATAGTTTTTAACCCTGTCTAGGTTTCTGAAGCATCATCATGATGTCTGTAAACATGGAGGCTAGTTTTAGCCAGAAAGTTCTGCCTGTTACTGGAAACTATGGTGACCCTGGCTATGTCAGAGACTCTGTAACTGACACATGATGTCATGATGTCTCTCTCTCTCTCTCTCTCTCTCTCTCACACACACACACACACACACACACACACACACACACACACACCTTGCTCCAACCCCAAGTCACCTGATTAGGAGGCCGTTTCCTCCAAGTTGTGTATCACTGGGCTCTGTCTCCCAGCCCCAACTGGAGACAGAAATGCAAACGATGGTGCAATTTCACCAGGCACCAAAAAAAGGCCCCTAAGCCCAGTCTGGACAGTCCTGCGCCCAAGGCGGCCTCCATTCACGGGCCTATTCATTCCAGGCATCCGATCCTCGACGTAGGCCAGTCTTGCAATGTCCACGGCCATCCTCCAGTCAGCGTTCTATGAACTGCAGGTTGATCTCGCTCTGTGGCACCAGCAAGGTCCTGGTCATGGGCTGGACGGTTGAGCCACGTGGATCAGGTTTGACCTCGAAGTGGATTAGAATCTACAACAGATGAGGAAGCGATTAGTAGAGGTGAGTGTGAATGTGTGTGCGGAGCATGCAGCGGTTTTAAATCGCCCCCCCCCCACAATGAAAACCCGGCTCGCACCCGTGCCAATGCCAGGTAGAGCTCCAGCTCCGCGATGCGGCGTCCGACGCAGCTGCGCTTGCCCACGCCGAAGGGCAGAGAGGCATAGGGGTGGTGATTCTGCTCCCGGCTCAGCCAGCGCCGGGGAAGGAAGCTGTCCGGCTCAGAGAACGTCCGGGGGTCACGTGACGTGGCGTACTGGCATAGGGTAATGAGTGTCTGAAGAAAGGAGAGGGAGACAGAGGGAGGGAAAGAGGGAGGGAAGGAGAGAGAGCGCGAGTGAGAGAGAAAGAGAGGCATATAGGTAGAGGGAGACGGAGAGAGGGAGAGAGCGAAAGAAAGAGGGATTGTGAGAGACAGAGCGGGAGAGAGAGAAGCAGAAAATGTTGTTGGGGTAGCAGTAAGACACCTTTTCATTTTTAAAGCAAGCAAAACCTGAAACGTGAGCAGGTAACACCACCAACAAGAGAAAAGCCTTACATTTCTTGGGATGAGGTAGCCTCCAACCTCGATATCTCTCTCAGCAATAACTCTGGCATTTCCAGGAATTACTGGATACAGTCTGGGGGAAAAAAAGCACCCAACACTGTATCAGTATTGACCAGCATTCTGTTTTATATGAACTGAGCTGCCTTGACACACACCAGGAGACATGTGATTGCAAATCACCAATCAGCACAAACCGCATTTACCCGCCATATCAACGTGGATGTGGCATATAGCAGACAGTGAAGCAGTGAAGATGGAACAGACTGCAAAATACGCCAATAACATCTCACTGATTTCATTGGGTCTTGTTTGAATTACTTACTCTAAATAAAGCAGTGGTTCATATGACCTTCAAGGCTACTACAGAAAAATTAAATGATTTTTGTCGTTCACTTTGAGTTAATTTGAGTGTGAATGCAGAAAGTTCACTATGTTAGTAATACAGGTTTTTTTTTTACGGTTTTCTTCATAAACTCTCAGAAAAATATGTAAAAGTACATTTGCTTGTCACTGGGGCTGTACCCTTGTAAATGTACCTTTTAAGAACATCCCAAGGGTACAAACAGCATTAATGTATATCGATGGTACAGAAATGTTCCTCAGAGTCCATTAAAAGGTACATTTACCTACAGCTAAGAGTACAATTGGCCAGCCCTTGAGGGTACAGCCCCAGTGACAAAGAAAGGTAAAATTTTTTACCCTTTTTTTCTGAGAGTGTAGACCTTCTGACTTGTAATGAAAACTAAAGGAAAGCAGTTTTTACGTCTCACAAATTCACGCTGACATTAAGTCACCTTGAATCACTCCCTAGGACTGGCCTCACCTGAGCACTTCCTTCACCACAGCCTTCATCAGCGGCATCTTGCTCACGTCGGCCGCACTAGGGATCTGCCGGCCCCCCAGGACAGCCAGCACTTCACCTCGCAGGGCGTCCTGCACATCAGGGTGGCGGGACAGCTCGTACAGGGACCAGGACATGGTGCCGGAAATCTGAAACCAGAAGAGCGCCGGTTAGCAGAACCAATGATGGTTCTGGGCCAAGTTCTGGGCCGGGTCGTACAAAGCAGGTCAGAATGACTGCTGGAATAACAGTAGGAGTTACTCTGGTGGTGGGGGGGGTGAGTATCCCTCACCTCATTTCTTTGCTGAAGAGATCCGATCTATTATTCAACTTTCACACAATAAAATTATAAGCTTCCTTATCAAAGAATACTACAGAGCTTCTAAGGGGACAGGTTTGGAAACATTCGTGAGGGAGCGGAAAAACAATTGTGGGTGAACGCAAAGGTTTTGCGAGGGAAGGCAAATCTTTTGACGATTATTATTCTCCAAACCTGTCCCCCTAGGGACTCTGAAGAATACAAGGTTTTTCATTCTCACTAGAATTACAGAATCTTCTCATACACTTGTGTCAAAACAAATGTGATCTCACTTAGAATCTATACAATAATCCAAGCTATGGACTTTTTAAAGTGTTTCTACATAAAAATGTATGTATCCATTTAATATATAGGATTAATTTAAAGACTTGTACCTTAATGTAACAATATATACAGTAAACCCCCCCATCATGGAAGTTACATTCCAGACTGATCAGCGATACGTGAAAATCCGCAATACAGAAAGACCATATAAATAAATATTTTTATATATATACTCTGTCTCCCTGTATATGTAATGTATTTTTAATATATATACTCTGTCTTTCTGTATATGTAATGTATTTTTTATATATATATATACTCTGTCTCTCTGTATATGTAATGTATTTTTAATATATATACTCTGTCTCTGTATATGTAATGTATTTTTAATATATATACTCTGTCTCTGTATATGTAATGTATTTTTTATATATATACTCTGTCTCTCTGTATATGTAATGGAATATGTAAAAATGGTTAAGGTGTCTTCCTCTGGTGCTTAGGCTCACTACTAACAAAAGACTTGGAAGAGGCAGGGGGCTTGGGAGCCATCATGGGGCTTAAAACAAAACGAAAAGTTCACAAAAAGTTTCCTCACAGCAATCGGACCACAAGCAAGGTACGCAACATATGAAGCGTCGGGGAAAAATCCGCGATATAGTGGGGGCGCGATAGCTGAACCGTGATATTGCAGGGGATCACTGTATACAGTACATGTCATACATAATCAACTGCTTGACTTTCATGGAAGGTGTTAATCACTGCCTTTGCACTGCCCCCGTCTGTCTTCTGAAAATAAAAATGATTTCTAAATACCGAAGAAGAATCATTTATAAAATATGTATGAAAGGTGTTACAGCAAATGCTTCTAATGGCTGTAAGAAACATTAGCGGGCAGAAAGAGAAAGGGCCCTCACCGTATCTACACCAGCCAGCAGCAACTCGGTCACGTTGCTGTAGATGGTCTTCATGGGCAGTTCCTGCTTGGACAGGAAATAAGTCAGGTACTTCCCTTCCACCTTCTCGCCACGGGCCAGCTTTTTTGCTTCCTCCTCCAGCCGTTGATCAATGTGACCTTTTGCTGGAGAGAGAGAGAGAGAGAGTGAGAGAGGGAAAGGAGCAGAGAGAGAGGGAGAGAGAGAGAGAGAGTAAGTGATTTTTAATACACTGAGTATTAATCATGGTGTCCCTACTGGCCAGCTATGAACAATAGCTAATGTGTCTATGTGATGATTGCTCATTTTTGCATATTCACATTTTTGTTACTTTAATTAACCTAATCCAAATGACTAGCCTAATGGTATCTCTACAAAATGTCTCCCATAAATTTATATTGTGTATTATTAAATAATTATTCGATTAAGAAATGAATATCATTAAAGTGTCTGCCAAACTCATATATAACGGCACATGGCTTTTCATCACGACAGTTATCTCATCTTGAGCTTCATTCTGGTGCGAATCTCAGGGTTTTTCTCCGCTCAGACTCAAGGAGAACCGGTCAAGAGCAAGCTAAGGAGATACTTCAGATCATCACCCACCGAAGTGAAACATATAGTCCCAGCACTGACAGAAAGTGTCCCATGGCTTGGAGAAGATGGACTGCAGCCAGGCTGGCATGGCCATGGTGAGCAGGGTAAGGACAAACATGGTGTTGATGGACTGGATGAAGCGGTCAGTCTCCGGGGGGATGAGTGGCTCCAGGCAGCCAATCCTGGACTCAAACAGCACAGAGGAAATTCCTAGAAACAGAAGGTCCACAAGAGGGCACCAAGTTTTATTGCCCCATTACTGTCTCACATCACTCACTTCCTAGGGTACCTTTCCCACAAGCGTGGTCGCTAACGGCATTAGCAACTTGCATAGTTTGAACCATGCCACTGAACAGTTCCAGCTACGTAGGCTGCTAACAGCAGCTTTTGGGAAACATACCCCTGGTGGACAACATAGCACCTGGATGCCAAACAGCACAAAAGTTACAGATCAGACAACGTCTGGAAGCCCACGTGTTTGCAGGAGCGAGGGAGACGTGGTGAAGTGCACTCACCCTCCAGGCCGAAGCGGTAGAACTCGTCGGCGATATCGGTGACGAGGGCCTGGGCGTTCCGTGAGCTGCGCAGTCGGAGCTTGGCCAGCAGGTCGCTCACCACGCTGTTCAGGACGGTGTCGTAGGCCCCCGCCGCCTCAGGCCTCAGCATGTGCTTGGCCAGGAGGCTGCGCACACACTGCCACTCCTCCCCCTCACTGTGAACACGGAGGAAGAACGGGGTCAGCTCCCACTGAGCTGGGCTTTAGTTTACGTACAACGTACACAGCAATGCATAGATTCTGCATACAGTCTGTCACTACTGGATGCCCAATGCACTTGTCTATAGACTGACAGGATACAGTGCAAACAGGAGTGAAGGACCACTGTCTAGTGCCAGCACAACAGAGTACAAAAGGGTTAAAAATAACATACAGAGCATACGGGCAATACGGTGCATACAACAATCCTTACAGTGCAACAACTGCAGATTGCACTGGATAGTGATAGTGGTATATGTGTGTAATGTGCAAAGATGGCAAGTGTGCATAACCATAATCCAGGAACACATCACTAAGTGGGAAACCATGTGACATGGTCAAACACCATGAAATCATTTTCTTCTGGTCCACCCATACACAACAGATCCAAGTAAATCCCAGTATGCTGCTTGGTGGAATATTTTAACAACTGGATGTGACAAAACGCAGATCGACAAGGGTATTCAAAAGTATGTTCAAGATTTTTCATAAAGAGAGGTTAGCAGATCCTAAGGAAGACATCCTCAGACGAACAACACATGAAAACAGCCTATTACTCTCCAAATAAAAACCTTGGACCAAAAGTAATATCTAAACAGTCTTCATTAACTAGGAGAGGGCTTTCCTCATGGAGGGTGGAGATGAGGTCAGTTCTGTGGAGAGAAATCTGAACAGGAAGATCAAGGAGAATAACAGCACGATGGAAGGCTTGGAAAGGAGTCATGAAAATCACTGGCTACAGCAATGGCTGTAGTGAAGATGGGAACCAGGAGAGTTAAATCCATCCTTTAACAGGTGTGACAAGGGCCAGCTGAAGGGCCTCACAGAGTCACACCTGTCTACCCTCCTTTGCGACGAGTCCCCCGTACATCTGTCTCATAGGATGGCTCTGCTTAGGCAAAACGGCATCTCCTGATGACACTGACACTGGGGTGCTTGAAGGGGGGGGGTTCTGAGATACGTGATTATCCTGTCCCTCTGATTAAGAAAACTGCACCCCTCTAGAAAATCTCACGCATAATCCCTAACCCCCTAATGACTACATATCAGTGGTACTGACATCCAGGGGCAGATTAAGGTGTACAGAGGCCCCTAGGCTACAGTAGTCTGTGGGCCCCCCAACCCCGCCCCGCTATATTTTTTACTGGCCAATGGGGGCCCCCTTGCAGGCTGGCACACGTGGGGCCCCTAGGCTTAAGCCATATCTAG
>JAODLC010000091.1:1825864-1838908 GCA_026781145.1 Hippopotamyrus pictus | reverse complement strand
GCACTGGCCCTGGCGATGGCACGGCAGTCACGTGACCAAGCCCCCCCCCCCCATGCCCCCTTACCCCGACTCGTAGCGTGTAAGCGTACTCGGCCAGCAGCGTGGGACTGACGATCCTCCACTTGTGCTTCGTCTTTTTGAAATGAGGATCCGGGAACAGGAAGAACATCTTACTGAGCTGGGCGACATGCACAAGAGTCACAGACGGAAATGAACGAGAGTCACAGCGACATGCACAAGAGTCACAGACGGAAATGAACGAGAGCCAAAACATCATCACAGAAGCACCCCGTGATTCCCAGTACACGTGAGACATTACGTCTTGCCCCCTCCCCACTCTGAAAGGTGCTCTTCGCTCAGAACCAGCAGGACTGATCTCCGGTGTTCCCAGTTTGCCTGCCTGGAAGCATTAGAGCCGAGATGATAGGAATTGGGGTCCCGGACCCCCAAGTCAAAGAGAATCTTCAATTCCACAAGGCTGAGGCAGCCCTCAGAGCAAAGATAAGCCTGGGGAATCTGATATAAGCAGGAATAAACCAGAGAGCCCCACTTACTCACCATCTGCAACTGGAAAGTAAACTCACCACAGTGACTAAAATTTGCATGACCGATTGGTGGAAAAAATGTATACAGGCAGTCCCCAGGTTACGAACGAGGTAAGTCAATTTGTAGGTACGTCAAAACAAAACAGTACAATAATAATCATTAAAGTAACAAAATACGGTACTGTACATCAAGCTGACAATCCACAGAAGCTATGCAATGTTTTCATGTGACAATGTAGTGTGCATTTATCACAAACCATTGTATTTAACCGAAAGTTTAAAGTAAGAGGTTTTACAGCAGTCCGTCCACAAGTTATCCGTACGTTGGATGTTCTGAAAACTTCATTCTTTGATTTGACAGGCATTTGCCAACAAAAACCCATGCATGAAAAACCTGCAATCGACTAGGAGTAACAGAGGCATTAAGCCATTAACTACTGAACTGGCCTGACTTCATCAGGTGTGTGTGTGCGTGTGTGTGTATGTGTGTGTGTATGTGGGGGGGGGGGGTATTGATTACCAGTTGGTCGGGGAAAAGAAAGAGATAGAAACTGTATCGCACTTCTATATTTTCCATGAGTAATTCCGCTAAAGGGCGTTCTCCTGTCCAAAGCTGTTAATCTTGTGAAAAAGCAAAGGGAGAGGAGTGACAGGCTTGTGCTGCGGCTCCTGTGTTTACGCCCCAAGGTGGCTGGAGCCGTCTGAGACGGGCCGCGGGAACAATGCGAACACTGTGAGGCAGGGCTAAGGCTGAGCGACAGCTGAGGGCCGCGGAGAGAAACAGAATCCCGCCGCCACTGACGAACAGAGGAGAGATCTAAGTGATGGAGGCATTATACCTTACAGCTGTTTCAGTGCTGGGAGGACAGCAGAAAGACGTGCAGGTAATTTGGTCTTCTGTTAAAAAAAAGAAAAAGAAAAAAAAAAAACCACCACAACCACCTACACATGGAAGCAAGTGGCGAACGGCACAGAAACGGCAGTTTCCGGTCTTCTTGGAAAAAGATTCCCACTAACGGTGGAACAGACAACAGACGTTAAGCAAATGTGTTAAGCAAATCTGAATACATCTACACTGAGCTTAAAAGACCTTCCCTGGGGATCCCAAACCAATCAGGGACTGATCTAGAGGTGCAGCTGAGCTGGAGAGTTGTCATGTCAGGCTGCTGTGGCTCACTGTCCAAGAAGGCCTGACATTCTCACCCCAGCGGAAGATGAAGCACCAGTCCAAAGGCATTTCAGCAGTCCGGGATCAAAACTGGACCGTCACACACAGCGCCGCGCAAACCAAAAGGCAGCAGGTGAAAGAAAAGGACGTGCACCCATAACCTGCAGGTGTAATTCCACTCAGGTGAATCTGCTGTGGTCCCGTGAGTGAGGAACTTAACCTGGGTTTCTCAGGCAAGACCCATCCATCCTCCACAGCGCCAATTCAATCCAAGGTGAGGGCAAGTCTGGAGACTCCCACAGAAAGCACAGGACCCTCTGCACCTGAGCAAATCTGCCTAACCTGCATGTCTGGGAGCTGTGGAAGGAGCACCCTGAAGAATACATGGAAATATGCAACACCCCTCCATCTCTCTCTCACACACACACACACACACACACACACACACACACGACAGGAATCACACACGACAGGAATCACACACGACAGGAATCACACACGACAGGAATCACACAAACTACCCTGCAGGTGTGATGCCACAGTGCTGCACAGTGACCCATCACAGCAAAACAGGTAAAACTGGCAGCTCACTGCTGATAACAGCTTCATCTATGCAGCGAAATGTACAACCACAGAACTTAAGGCTGCTTCCATCTGCAGGCTCTTTATTCATTAAACACTGGATACAGGATGTTAAGGGAAAAGAAATGAGGTCATTTTAAATTCCAGTAACTTTATGCATTTACCAATTTAAACGTATCCGTTTCGATTCGATTCACTCATACAGTTTCCAATGGGGGGGGGGGGGAAATCACAGGTCAGCAAAAGTTAAATATCCTTCTCCTTCCACAAAGCACCATCCCCCCATTCAGACTGAAAACTGGAGCATTAACCTACATATTGCAAAGAGGTCTGTTTATCTAAGAGTTTTCCAAAATCCCAATGGATAATCAACTTTTCCGTTTATCGAGCATGGGAACCATTCTGCTCAACCCTCACGAAGCTCTATTTGGAATTAAAAGCTCAGAATGTTGTAACTGGGTCTAGAGGTCTGAGCCAATTACACATTAACAGGAAAGGCTGGACTCATGGGTCCAGGGCAAACAAGGCAGAGGCGGGGCTAATCCTCCAGACCACGAGGTCACACTTATCTGAGGCTATTCTGTTCATCGGTCTTCAGACATATATTGATCTAGCATCAGATCTGGAGGGATGCACCAAAGCTACGAGAACCACCTCATCCTTAATTACAGGAACAGCAGTGCCACAATAGCCACAGCTCTGGGCTGCTGCGAAGATTCGGATCATCATTCCCCAGATATTACAGACATAGTGAGGAATCACAATTTTAAGTACAGACTGTTAGTAAACATGCCCTTTACTTTAAGCTAGTTATATATCAACAGAACTGTATGTGATCGTTGTCTTGTCTTGACTATGTCTGTACCTACTGCAAGTATGTTAGCATTGACAACCAGAGACCGATTCCCTGTGTGTGAGAACATACTTGGCCAAATAAACCTGATTCTGAATCCAGACTGTGCGATAATGTTTTAAATATCTGCTTATACAGTGGATGCAAGGCTGCCGCAATTAGAAAAATGCTGGCAAATGGGAAATTCTCCTTTGGCATAATTCTGCTAAGTGCATATTCTGTTGGGCAATGCAGGCGTGATTCTCTGTGACAGAAGTGCAGCATTTCCAAAAGACTCATCAGTGCTATTGACCAACAGGAACAGGAAACTGACTTCTTCCGCCACATAAACTGTGCCCCACTTTGGTCAAACCCATCCGCATCACCACTCTTCTTTAGCAACGTCCTTAGCTTAACTTAAACCGTGCTTCACCACCCGGTCCACAGACACCCCTATCCAGTCCACGTTTTGAGTATACTTTTCAGTCTGCATTCCTCAGTCAGGTATTCAAGGGTTTTATGATCAGGTGATAAAAAGTGGGTGTGTGGATGTAGGAACAGAACAAAAATGTGGACTGGGTGGTGGTGGGGGCGCACTGAGGAGGGGATTGAGAAACACTGAATTAAAGAGAACAAATTTACATAGAAGCTTGATCGTCATGTAATGACAGATAAGGGTTTGGCATAAGACACCATCGTGCAGGAAAAAGCAGCAGCAGACCTGGTCCTCACCTGGCCCTTAGCAAAGTAGTTCGGCAGGTACTTCATAGCGTTGCTCCGCAGACAAGCGATGTTCTGGTACCGACCGGGTTCTGCCGCACGGAGCGAGCGGATCCGGTCCTGAACATAATCTGAGACCTTGACTCGAATTTCCAGACCCAGAATCAGCTGGTTAGGGAAAAGCAGGGAGAGCTCCACTGGAGAGAACATCAGAACGACGATTAGACTGAGGAGCCCGAACCTGACAGCTCATTATAGGATTAAATTATTCGTGTTTCAACAGTTAAGAAAATCTGATAAGTAAGCTTATTTAAAAGTTTTGCAATAAACTGAAGAAAAATGAAAATGATTTCATAATAATGTTGAAATGTCGTTAGCCAACCACTGACTCTAAAGCTGATGTGTGGTAAAATAGTGAAACTTTAAGTGTACTATATTAGACTATGTTACCAGTTTGAGAGTAATTATCATGCAGTTACAAACAGTCCATAAAACATCACAGCCACGTCTCTGCGGACAGACAAACGAGACTCTCTGACAAACCTAACCAGTAATAACTAGTAGAGGTTTAATATGCATACAACCCATATGTGACCAATATGCTCAAAGTGCAATTTGCATAAGAACAGTCCTGTACAAGTAATATCAGCAAATTACCACATTTTAATATCGTTTCTAAATGAGGTACTTTTATGCTGAAAGGCAAAATTTTAGCTGGATATTTCAAACGTGAGTCAAAATGTTAACAAAACTGGACATGGGTGGCAGCCAAATTTGAAATGATGCAAGTAAAACAGCTACGGTTCCCGTTTATAGCCAAACCATCGGCTCCCTCTGTTGGTGGTCTGAATAAAAAAGAATCTTAGAGGTCCATGACCCACAGTAACACGGTTTTCATCAACACGTCTCACTTAAACGTTGTTCAAAACTCCATGTAGATTACGGTAGGAATGACCATACCGGTATCATTTTCATAAAACGCTTAGTTTTAGCACTGAATCTAAATTTAATGTAAGACATAAGACGGAAGAAAATTATTTACCAAGAAGTCCGCCGTAACCGCATCCAATATCAGCAAACTCCACACGAGCGCCTGCTTTTGCGCTGGCGTTTCCAGGACCACTGAAAAACTCCGGGTACAGTTGAGACCAGTCCATCTCTTCTGGGCACAGCGGACTGAAAACAGCAAAGGCAAACAAAACACACTGTGCACAAATTCACAACCAAAGTGGAACTTTTACAAAACTGAGATAGATGACTTAGAATGGGTCAGAAATTTATCAGTAAATTGTTAAATGGTTTTAAATTGCCATAACATCGCCAAAAGATGACAATTTTTTTTTAATTTAGGAGCTAATATCGTATTATGAATATCAATAAAAAAATCAAGTGGGAGAGAACCCCAAAGCAACTTTTCATTCCGTTTCAGAACGGAGCCAACGAACAACTCACTAGTCAAAGGTGTGATCAGCCATGGGATTGGAATGGGCTCGTTGTCTGTAGTAACGCTTCTGCGGCATTGACACGCTCATTTTTATATGGCGGGAAAGTACCTTCTTACCTAAGTTTTAAATAAAAGTATATAAAAAAAATAATAAAATACGGCAATATATAAGCACCTAGTCCACACTCTAGGCAGCACGCTGCTGCATTGTGTCGCTCATTAATGACGTAACGTAGACGGGCCAATGTCCGGCCTCCTTTCCTCTGATTGGCTACTTTCTTCACTTTAATACTGAGTTTATATCTCCATGTATTTTCAAAGCGAGAATATTATGCTTTTATTACATGCTTTGTTATTAATGTTAAAATTATGTCATAGATTTCAGTAACATATTGAAATGATTGATCTTAATTATCTTGTATTTAACGTAATATTACACTAAGGCTATGCACAGTGAACGAATGGGAGAAAAATAAACCTTTTTTTCTGAGAAAATTGAGGCGGCTTGGCCTTAGCACAAGAATAATTGTGATAATTCTTTTTTTCATACCTATTTAAAATTACGTGATTTAATATACATCGATCTGTAACATCCAAACCAAACGATTTATGATCTCACCCAGATAAACGGTTTGTGTAACGGATATTGCAGTACTTCTGGAAAAAAAACCTTCTAAGGTCACTAGTGTATTAGACTACAGCTTCAAAAAACGCATACTTGAGAAACACAAAACACAACAGAAATAGAATTGTTCGATATAAATTATCATTTTACATTTACGTAATTTTACTTTAAGTATGCGTGCGCATAATTGTTTTATGTAATGATGCATTAACCGTGGCATCTCTGGGGAGATTTTCTTTTTGTCCCTGTGTACTTCTTTATTTTAGGCACTGTTACAAGATGTGAGTTTACTGGTCCTGAAATCTGTTATAAAATGACTCATAGCTGACTCTGATCTTGATGTACCTAAGCTTGCTTATGGTGTTCTCATAATTACGGTAAATATTACGTACGTTTAGTCCTCTGAAATTTATATTTCAAAACATGAAGCCGTAATTGCCTCTCACGTTGCTTTTGGCGATCAGATATTCAAAAAATGGTTTTGGTTTTGTTTATCATAGCTTCGAGATCGTGTACAATTCGCCGAGGCTGTTCGGTTTATTATTAACCGTAACACTGATGTCACTTTCCTTTTTCAGGGTCACCATCCACCTAGATGACTTGGCACAAGAATGGCTTTAAAATGTATTTGGAATTCTGAATGCTTATGCTCGAGCATGAGGTACTCCGTGGTTTGAGGCACTCAGACAGTTCTTTGAAGTGCGGGATAATAACGCCTTCAAAAAGCAATCTTGTGGAATTAATCAATCAAAATGTAAATAGTCTGAAAAGCAAATAAAGCTACAAGCATGATGAAAGTTAGTGAAACAAATTATGTGTTATTATTCCTGTGATCACAGGACAATTCACAGCCTTAAATTTTGGGTAATGACTGGAGCAAATGATTTGTGTGGTGCTCATGACTCCATCCCCTGCCAAGGTAGCAGCCCCTTGATGTTGACAGGTGCTAAATTGAGGTTATTTTGTGCTGATCAAGCTGTGAATGCAGGTATCACATTTGTTTTGTGATTAGTTTAACATTCTGATATTGTTTGTGGAGGTAATATAGCATCAACTTTACAGAAATTCTACAGATATCCTTAAAGTTCTACACAAAGCAGTTTGCAACAGCATATTTGAAGGTGTCAATTGTAGTAATGTGTACAAATTTATTTTCTTATCTGAATTATGATGTTAACATAGACCTCCTCAGTCAGCATGGGAAATTCTGTTCTACCACCTGAATGAACAGGTTCACTAGTCCTGTTATGTCTTAGAACTCTGGGTCCTGTACGCCTCTGTACTAGATCTGGCCAGTATGGTTCTACACACCCATGGCTTCGACTGAGGTTCAGGGTGTACATCTGCTGAGTGAATGACATCACATACCACGTGTACCACTGAGTTATACACACTGGTCTGTGCATATTGTTTTTTTATTATATCTGAAGTTCATACCATAATAATAAGGACAATGACAGCTGTGACAATGTACATAGTACAATCATGTTTATAGCCGTTATCAGGTTAGAGACTGAAATGAGGACAATCTGGGCATAAATTTGAGTAGGAATTAGGACATTTTGGGTATATAATGCATGTTTAATTCAAAGCAAACACTGTTTTGACAAAAGTTATTGAACATTGCAAATAACATAAACTCAGGTATTTGTCTTCAGATAAAACCCCCCCATAACATCCGACACACCGTGGTTCTTTGTACTCCATCTATGTTAAAGGAAACGTTTCGTCACAAATTTAGGATTTACAGCAGAACATGGCGAATACTGCAAGCAACTGCAAATTTAGATATTTTGATCTTCTTCTCAGGATCTGCTGCAGTAGGTATTGGTTATAATACTCCAAACTGTAATAAGTGCTGACTTTTGCTTGAGGTATACATTTAAATGGTTTTACCTAATCAGCACCTAAATAATCTTAATATCATTACGTTAAAGTATATTATATGCTGGAATTATATGTCATTTATGTGCATATCCAATCAGCCAGCAGTTTCAGTTTGTCAACTGAAAATTCTTACCATATGGGGTTTATACTCTTAAAGTAAACAACACAGCACCCTGGAACATTCTGAAACACAAACAGTCAAGGCTAAAGGAGCCTCAGCACAGGGCCACACAGTACAGTCAGGTCAAGATGGCATTTTTATTTATCATGTCATAAGTGCTTGTTATTAGCTGACATGTAAATGAATAAATTCCGGATACAAATATTTGTATCAAGCACCGTTGAGCTTTGTTTCATCTCAGGATAGTTTGGGTTATATTCAGGGTACGTTACAGCTTCAGGCTATAAGAGTGAAGTCTTCCAAATCAAAAAAGAGAAGAAAGACGGACACTGCTTTGAAGGTATTGTAAGCTACAGCGATGATTCATTGATTCGGCAATTATTTTCCTGCAGCCCGCCCCTCTGTGTCGGCGAGCATGAATCTGAAAAACAGCAAATTGGCAGAGAGAGAAAGACAGAGAGAGAGAGAGAGAGAGAGAGAGAGGGATGAGAAGAAAACAAGAAAGTAGCCACCCCCCTCAGACAGAATTCACGGTGAGATGTACAGATACCCCTTATTGCCAGGTTGGTTCACACGTTTTCTGTTTGTGGAATATCGCAGTTATTGTTCAAGACTTCTGTAATTTTATTGTAGGTTAACTTATTGTTTCTCGGACCCCTCGGCTGCCTTTGCGCGGGGAGAGTTCAGGGGTCGTCAATGACCCCCTTGCTATGGGACGGAAGTGTGACGCGATTCCACACGGAACCCAGCAGCATGGGAACGGCTTTTGGAAATTTTATAATTGTTTTACAGTGTGTTCTCTTATAAAATCAAAATCAGTAACAAGTAACAAGTAACAGTTTAATAAAAAACAAAAACAACAGTAGCCATGGAAATGTATTTTCTTGCTGGAAAAAGAAAAAAAATTCCAGCATTTAAGTTTGTCATGGAGCTGTTTGTATTTTTTATGTTCTGTTCATCTGTTTATTTGCTGTTAAAAATGCATTTTTTTGTATAAGAACTCAGGTTCAGTTTGTCTGTATTTCTTCGTTACTGCTGCGCCATGCATTCGTTGCTATGCCGTAGTCAGTGAGGGAGGCCATTTTGACAGTGGTCCATACATGCCTCCAGTTTCATACAGTGGTGACCCTCATCACCACCTCACGGTTCGCCGTGGCGCTGATGCGGTGATCGTTCGGCCGCAGCTGACTCAGAATGTGCAGGAGGGTGTAGCCACAGTGGTGGTTCAGGATAGTCCTGACACGCTGGCCCCGCCTCCCTCCCCTGACACCATTGGCTGAGCCATGTGGGTTGTTCCGAGAGGCACGCCCCCCTCCCTTGCCCGCGGAGTTCATTGGGTCCTCCAGGTCCTTGGCCTTTTCGTAATTCAGTACCTTCCATTGCTGGTTTACAGCCTGCCACCGCTTGAATATTCGGTACACAGAAGAGCCCTCGTGGACGATAAGGCCTGGAAAAGATGCATTTGGTAGACAATAATGAGAACATTTATACTGAAAACAAACAAGGGCCACCATAACATAAATATCTTTTCAAGATAAAAGCCGACACGCTCAAACAGTTCTTGTTTTCTTCGCCTAAACTGAATTGGCGTTTTTACATAATCGCACCTGAGTGCAAAACAAAAGCAGGACGCGACGTGGGTTAGTAAGGGTAGGGTTCAGCACAGGCACAGGGAACGCGCTCACCGATGCACACTATGTCCATGAAGCCGTACATGCCGTAGCAGATCTGGAAGAGCAGGTCCTGGCGCTGCCACTTGGCCGAGGGGCTCAGTGAGGACCAGATGAGCCAGGAGATGCTGGCGATTAGGAAGAGGGAGCCCAGGATGATGGCTGCGATCTGCACCTTCTCGATCACCGTGAGGGAGATGGCCTGCCACTGAAAGGGGAGGGGGGTGATGGATTGTGACAGGTTACTGTGTCAGACCATGCTATAATTCACTGTGTGTTATGCGCATGTGTCTGACTCGCGAATGGTTAAATATCAACGGAAGGAACTCGGATATGTGTGAAAGCATTAGCATTACAAGAAAATACATTTGTGTTTGAGACATTAAGAAATCAAATAAAAATTGCCAATCTGTGTCATAGCGCTTGTATGCTTGTGAGTGTGCGTGTGTGTGTGCGTGTGCGTGTGCAGCGTCCTGGAGAGCTGGCAGAGTGTGCTACCTGTAGTGGGTTCTTGGTGCTGATGGCCAGCACCTGATACTTGAAGTAGCACAGCTCGCAGCTCCAGGAGCCGCGTTCGCTGATCCAGCGGATAAGGCAGGGCTGGTGGGTGCAGCGCACTGAGCCGTCACAGCGGCAAGGGCTCAACAGCTCCCCCTGCAGGAGAGAGAAGGTAATTGCTACATGCATAGAAAATAAGGAGCCAGACAATGACACCTGACAAAGCAAACACATGTAGCTTATTCTCCAGAAATCTGTCACTATGGCATTCCCTGTCATCAGTAATCCTTTGCCCACCAAATCTGTCCTTTTAAAACGCTTATTCTTTTTTTCTTCAATAAGCCAGAAAATGCAGCTAGATCTCATGTTTTACATGTGTTCTCACAGAACAATTTCACTGGAATTTCACGAATCTGACGTGATCCCTTGAGTGCTGGAAGTACATCATGGCCCTCTGCTCGGCCCAGTCTTTTTAATCGCTGGCTTGTTGTTGCCGAGTGACGCCTCCCGTCGCCATGGCGCCAGCTCACGCTGCCGTGCCGCTGACACTGAGCGATGTGTGCTCTGCCAGCATATTCACATGCACACTTACACAAGTTCCATGTGATTAATGTTTTTCTGAAGGAACCATTAATCGCCCTTAAATTGTGCCTTTGTTAAATGGCCAGATTTAGTGTTAGCGGTGATGGGTTTAACGTCCATGCTTCTGAGATCAGAAACCGGAGTTTTCCCCATGATTCATTCACATATAATTGAAATGTCATTCATACATGTTATGAGCTCAGCCGTGCTATGGCTGACTCCCTCATTTAGAGACGCTGAAAGGCCTGTTCCTGCTTTTATTGTGCTACGTCTCCACCGCTATTCTCAGCGGTTTGTCTGGGGAGTTTCAATACGATTGGCCCCAACTTTCTGAATCTGAGCAAGGCTTATATTTTACATTTTATTCATTGAGCAAACGGTCTTAGCTGAAGCAGTGCGCATAGTCACTTGCAGAAATGTCGTACGTTCGCTGCCGTGACTGCAACTATTGACAAAAGACCACTGACACCAACCACATGAACCAATATCTTCTTAATATAACTTTTACCTAAACTGAACATATAAAATGATACTGCATTCCTACACCGAGAGTCAGAACCGCCCTTAAAGCTCCAGGTTTATGCTTTGGTCCGTGTTAGCATTCTGCTGAATGGCTTGTTCTGTGACAATTTGGATGCAAATGCACACTTTGTTTCCTGAGCTGGAGCCAAATTCTGATCATAATTGTTTCATTTTATAAACATTTTCTATAAATCTCATTGTTAAATGTATTTCTTTTGTCAGAGCTGTGCATATTTTTTTCTTGCCACTCAAGCTGTTGTTTCAGCTGTGTAAACATCCTTTTGGCCAGCATTAGGAAGCCCAATGGGTAGAAATGACAATGGAACAGAGGAATAGGTGGTATACCAAGGTATTCTGGATATACTATGGTATTTTGAAATCTTGCCCACAACATTTTCTGAGCCAATGTGACGGAGGTTTTTCAAAATACCGTATATTGTGGTATAATGTCTCAATTTCATTTCATTATCGGCCACCACAGCACGATCCAAAGCCCAATCTATTTAATCACCATCATCATTTGTGCAGACTGTAATAACTTACATCAGTTCCACAGATTGTAAGGTTCCATCACACGCTACAGGAAGCTAAAGGTACGTGGCTTCAAACTACAACTTGTCAAGATGTCAGCCATGTGGAAATTCTTTAAGCTGGAAGCAGAAAGTAGCCCAACAACTGCCTGCAATGTTTGCAAGACAGTGTCATTTAATGCAGCAAATCAAATTAGGGACTTGCAGAGACATCATAATGAAGAATACTGTGAAATCGCAATGCTTAATTAGTTGAAGAATGTACCAACGCCTACTTTATGCATATGCATATTTAAATATTTATTAAAAGATCAGATCGGGACTTGAAATCAGCAGATATAAATATTGAATGGATCAGCTTGAGGTACTAAAAAAGTGGATCAGGACATCCCTACTGGAAGGTACAACGGTATGAAAAATCAGATAACACCCAAGCCTAGAATAACATAGGAAAAGCAGGGGTGACAGCTGACAATCACAGTATAAGAGGCATTTATCCTGAGAGACAGTAACTCTATCAGTATTCCCATCAGTGTGTAAAGCACAACTGGGAGACTCACTGGGAGTGAGCAGGCAGAGCCCACTGCAGTACAGGCTGAGAGGTACAGAAAGTGACGCGACTGGACGAAGGCGGCGAAAGGACACCGGGAGACAGGAACGGGAGTACAGAACAGGGGCAGTATGAGATGTCACTGGACGGCATCTCGACCTGCATTCAGGTCCAGCTACTGCTGTCAGTAATCAGCACTAACATCTGCTCCAAATCTGCTTCTGTTCCCTCAGACAAACACACACAAACATGCTGTAGTGTGTATATATACAGAAACTCTCTCTCCGGCTCTCATTGTGAAGTGTTTCCTGCCTCCCATCATTCATGAAATAAAGTCTGTGTCACGCAGCAGACACGATGCGAAGCTGTCTCCGCCATCCAGCCACGGCGCAGCCTGTTAGGCGTGCCCTTGGCGCGTGGGAGGACCGGCTGGCTCGGTGGCTCGGGGCACACTGCTGTGGAATCTCCATCCACATGCGATATGCGTTCCACACGTTCTCCCTCTGCCTGAGCACACGCTGTCTGTGGGAACCGGGGTCAGGATGAACCCCACCTTGTGCCGCATGCTTCCTGCTGTAAATTACCATCACCCAAAGTAGACCAAATACCTATCCTCAAATATACTGATGGATTTTGATAAATGCTAAATATTAGAGCCCGACCGATTTATCGGCAGGCCGATATTATCGGCCGATATTAGGCATTTTCGAAACTATCGGTATCGGCATTTATAATGGCCGATAAATGAATATTTCAAAAATAAAATAA
>JAODLC010000091.1:1802941-1825764 GCA_026781145.1 Hippopotamyrus pictus | reverse complement strand
ATATCGGATTTTAAAACCAACAAATATTTGTATCGGTATCGGCCTTCAAAATCCTTTATCGGTCGGGCTCTACTAAATATATGGTTCCTATTCTACGATATCAATGTTTGTTTTGTTAGATGCTTTTATCCAAACCGATCTACTTTTTTAAGAGAACAGGGTCAGGCAGTACCTGAAGTAATTAGGCTTTAATGGCCTTGATCAAAGGCCCAACAGTGACATCAGTCTATTGACTGGCAGCATTTTGATCACGGGCATAAGCGTCCAAACTTTGTGAGCGACGCGCAGCTGCATTCTGCTTTCAAATCTAAATCACATTTAAAAATGCCAAAAACAAGAGTGAAACAATAAAACAAGAGTGTATAAACATTGATAAAAGGAAAAGGGGAATGAAAATCATCAAGATAAACATTAACAAATCACCAGGTTCTGCGTTTAAGATTTATTTTCCACTACACATGTTCCCTGTAGAGAATCGTTTATAGGGGGGTCAATTTTTAATAGCATAAATGTTTATACTAGACTTTTATTGCATTTCAGGGGTGGAAAAATCTACATAAGTATTACAGTTTTACAGTCTCATTTACAGCTTGAGGGTGTTTAAAATGGGGACACATTTGACTCCTTGTCCATATTTCTTACTGCGTTTTATTTGCCCTGTATGGTGTGAACAGTTACTGCTACTGTAAGGCTTTGCTGAGAAGATTTTGCACACACCACGCGACGCATAGAAGTGAGAAATCATGCCCATTTTTGGCTAAATTTATGGTAAATGCACTGACTTCTGCTCCTTTCTCATTTGCAGTCTTTAATAAACGCTTTAAGTGACAGCTTGTCATGTCCCTAGCAGGCTAACCCTAACCCCATTCTTCATCGGAGGTACTGCGGGGGTGTGTGTATGCATTTCCTGTGCTGGAGATGCACACGTGTCTGCATGCGAGAGCCGGGAGGGGGGTGGCGTGGGGTGGGGCTTCTGGAGGTGACTCACGTAAAACGGCCATTACGAGTTCACCGCTGCCGCACTACACTGGGGTGACATCTAGCGCCACGCACACGCACACGCACACGTCAGAGATGTGAAGACTACAGCGTTACTGTGATGGACTAACCTTATCTTCTTCTAAAAATAGATTTCCGTCTGTGTGGAAATGTGGGGAAATTGTGTGTTTCTGTTCATCGGATTTACTTTGTTGGCGTGGCAAACGATGTCGAAAAATTTATTCTGTGCAGCTTTATCAATTACATTTGAACCAGCCAATCGTTAACTGTTTTAGTTTTATTTTGGAATGAAACTAGCTAATTATATGGGGGGTTAATTTGTGTACAATTAAGTGCTGCTAGTTAGCAGTCATGCGTCTTTTAAAAAACATTTATCGTATATAAATTTATTTTCTCCCCATGTCCTGTTTCTTTCACAGGTGTGAGAGCGCAGTCAGCCCACTCAGATCTGTTCCTACACTGCTACCCTCCCCTGAACATGGACAATTCTATGTGCTCCTGTTTCTCCCAGCGGTTTCAGTGATTCTTCATAAGGAATTATTTATTAACGTGGAATTTATTGCCAAATCTACCCCGTAACTGTATCCGCCTGCCTCGGCTACCAAGATCACGGCGACAGCAAGATAAAAATGAGAACAGTGGCGACTGTGAGGTTTATCTCCTTATCTCCGATAGTTACTCATTTTTCCACAGAATGGGTGTGACCTTTACGGTTTTGCAGCTGTCCAAACATGGCACGGGTGTCGGCAGAAAGAGATCGTGGGAACTAGCAGGTAGAAGAGAGGTGAGCATCCCCTGTCCTGCCGATTTGTAAGCTCAGACAACGCATGCGACCGTGACGCCGTCACCTGCAACGATTGTCAGCCGAACGCCGACAGCATGGCTGCGACACTCCCGATAGCAGCTGTACGGGGGCAGCGGTGCAGGGGAGACCTGAGCACCGTGCCGACAGCCTCAAGTCGGGGACAATAGAGGGCCAATGAAAAAGATGCAGGTAAGCAGGACAGAGGCAGGGTGCCGCGGCAGTCAGAGCAAGGAGGCCGGCACGCCTACCTCACTGCCAGAGACACAGGCTGGCTCAGCAGGAGAAGCTCACAGGCTCAGCCAGTCAAGAAGCGCTGTGGGACAGCTGCCAATAGACAGCAACCCAACATATGTGGCGTGTCACTATCAGGGACAAATGTGTCATCTGTCCTGACAAGGTGGCTAATTGTGTTTGTTCTGCTTCATTGGACAAATAGCGGAAAAGTGAAGCTGTCGTCTGCAAACCGGCGTCTACCTACAAACGATTAAAAAGTTCTGTCTATTCTACGCCGCACCCCCCCACTGCCCCCCAACCCCTACATAACAGAGACTTGAAGAGAAAATTATCATAGACTGACATCAGAAAAAATTAATTAGTTGAATTATTGAATTTGGTGGTAATCAGCCTGAGCTAAGTGTCTAATGCCTATGATGAGTTCATCATTAGGTCAGGGAATACTGTATTGGATACTGTATTGGATACTACATTGTCATCTGTTTTTGTATCTGAATATTGTTTGTTTCAGATCACAATATAAAACACTATAGCTTAATTCTCTTTTTTTAACTTTAAGTACAGTACAGTATATATTTTTCATTCTGCTGGGAATGCATGAATACTTTATTATTTTTGCTAGAATAAAGACTTTTTTTTGCAAATATAACTATGACTAAGAACAAAACTGTCAGCATCTATAGAAAAGTTTTTCTATCACTGCACTTGACTGTGATTAATGGCAGTGTCTGTGAATACGCTTCACAAAACCATGAGAGCTGTGAACTAAACCTTTTGTGTCAATGTGGTGTCTCATTTAACCACAGGCCAAGAAAAGGTTTGCTTATAATTTCACCCATTACAGATTTTTCATGTTATTCTGGTAAGATTCTTTTCTCCAAACTATTTTTGTAGCGCTGAATGGAGAGCGAGCTGTGTCTGCTAGCTGTGAATCGCTGGTTGAAGCAAATGCTTGTCTTACACTCAAGTTAAACACAGCGGTAAGAGAGGTTTGCACAAGATTCTGAGGTGTGTATTCCAAATGGTATAAGCCAATGAAGTCTTGAGTTCTTCCATTGTACACTGATAAAACGACCTGTCATTACTGTTCCTGTCTTATCATATACACTAAGCATATGGTGCAATGTTTATGTCTTAAAAATTCAGAATAATTTCATTTCGTTCTGAAGTGAGCAGTTTGCGATTTGCTTAGAGGTGTGACATAATTAAGCAATTGTCACTATATTCTGTTAGTTTGTTAAATTTTAGTACACATTTGCTATTTTTTCACAGGGGATAGTGTCTTATAGCTATGTAACACAGTCTGAACGTCATTAAAAAATTTACATTTGAAAAACACGCCTTCTTCTCACGTTAAATGTTATTTATCCTTAATTATCTGTTTTAATTTAAATGTTAGTAGCAAGTAGGTTCGCCTTTGGAAAAAGGAAATGTTACTGAACTGGATTTTTTATTGCTCCAGGAAATGGCAACACGACGACAATAAGAGCAATAACATAAAAAACAGAAAACCCGAAGTCGAACAGGCGTGACCTTAAAAAGCGTTAAACATCACTCATATAAAATCGTTCCCGTTGTTCACTGGTTTTTTCGTCACTTTCTTCTCAGCGTCCTGGTTTCCCCTGAAGTGTCTCTTTGTCTAGTACCCTCCCCCCCCTTTCATCCCACTCCATCTCCCCAGTTCTTGTACATTCTCTCTCTCCCTGCATTAACTTGCTCAGGGTAATGTGTCATTCACTTGGACCACACAGGCAGAAACACACACACACACACACACACACACACACACACACACACATGCACTCATGCAATTATCACTCCATTCCTGATACTGTCCCACATGGTGACAGAAAAGGTCATCACTGGCTGTGTGTTCAGACAGAGTTCACGATGTTTATAAACACCTGGGAAGAAAAAAGCATCAATTAACTCCAGCCCAAGGTTATCTGACCAAGTAATGCAGGAAAGGTCCATCCATATCATGCCATCATTTGAGAACTTGGCAGGGAACCAAATGACAGTCTGTTCTTCTGCCCAAACGCTACTTATGCAGATAATGGTGGCCGAATTCCCACGCTGTGTCCTGCGTTTCACGGCAATGTGTGCAAATATCATGAGTAATACTGCCAACTCCCAGGTGTAAATATACGTATGTACCTGCACCAAGGTCAGTCATTCACTTCAGCCATCGATGAAGCCAAATGTGTTTATCTGAGAGGTTTGGGTTAAACTCGAGGACCCTACAGCAGACCCCCTCCTGGGATAAGAAACCAGCAAACATTGTTTAAGGTATCTCACTACCTTTTTCATAGCAGGAGATGAGACTGTAACTTGAGCAGAAAACTTCTGCATCGACAGACGTGTGTAGGACAGACCTACAGCAGGCCACTCCCAGTCAGCAGCCAATGTGCATAACTGCATGTGCTGTAGAAGCTACTGGGATTAAGCACCTGGTGAAAAACCTCTGCAGAGTCCCTCATACCATATGCCACAGAAAGAGTTAAATTAGCGATGACCTCAGGATCCCAAATTTAGAGGCGACTTGGATGGAGTCACCAGACACAACACCTGAATCGCACAGCCGGGGCTGGTCGGATGTGCAGTAATTATTGCTTACGCTTCACATATTGGTTAAACGCGTTTCAGAGAACAGAGTGCAAAGAGCAAACAGAACCTTCCGCAGCACACTGTCAGGCCTGTGTCACATGAACGCCACCCTTTGCTACCAGTCTAGTAATATATGCATGATAACCTACTCACTTAGACTAATAAGTAACGGCTCCTTCTCTGCAAAGTTAAAACAAGTAGGATAAAAGTCCCGGGCACATTCTTTTTAATCCATTTCACCTGAGTGTCCTTCTATTGTGTCCCAAGCCTTAGCGCCCTCAGCTTGACATGTTAACTCCTTCTCCTAAACGATCAAGGGTAATGGGCTATAGAATCAATAAACAAATAGAGCTGATAGCAAGAGACACAGCTGCATCCACTGGAAAAAGCAGTGAATTCAATTATGCTTGTAATGTACTATTTGCCTCACATCTATGTCACTTTGGACAATAGCGTCTGCTAAATGAATTAATGGTAAAAGTAAATGTAAAATGTAAAATGCCGCACAGACATAAAGTCTGCAGGGTGTTTCAGTGAACAAGACATCGAAAAAGGTTCTTTTTCAACCGCTACAAATTTGCATTTCATTTGGAATGATTTTTCATCAAAACATTTTTGTAGCTGCAAATGAGAAACCAGTTAGTGGTTAACTAGTACAGAGTGATCTTTTTCCCCACAAATTCACCTCTTCAGCTGAGAAGTGAAGAGTTATAGATGTGATCTTGCAGGCCTGCATGTCAAAAGCAAATTTAGCTCATAAATCAAAACCAAACTATAAATATAGCACCAAAACAGATCTGAACAGCTATTTTGCTGCTATGCTTCAATATGTATCTAAAGCAGAATATATATGGACTGCATGTGACTGAAGCAGAAATACTGTCATCACGTGTGCTGAGAATTAACAGTAAATACTGTGATTCGATTGGTGAGGAATGATGTTATAAAGGAGGACTGTGACCCTGTCCCTGGTCTATGACATCACATAACGTGGTATACATCGAAAGATCTTCATCAGCCTTTGGATGACGCTGTAGACCAGACACCTTAACTTAAATTTCAATACGTTTTGTTAGCATTCATGATAGCATATAAGCGCTGAAGTGACGACAACGACAATAATGGTAATAATACGATCAATAATAATAATAACTGCAGTCATCATAATTGGACTCATATTGCGGTAAATAGCTGAGCCAGTGGATGTATCTGTACTACATCGCTCACAGACTGCTAAGTGCCTAAAATAGCCAGGAACATGTTTTACAACTGCTCACATTTTACTAATACTCTTAGTATTTTCTTCGATCAGGTCAGACTCATCACTCATAGCGTAGCCAGTTTATGATGAGCATCTCAAGATGGCTGGTTAGTCAGAATGAAGTTTGCTTTGAAATCGGCCTTCCGTTGCAGATGGTTTGAGATTTGGGGCTGAAAATGTTGACGTGATTGGTGCCTTGGCCAGCTGGGAGCTACGTTCTGGCCAGGACCTTAGCGGCTCAGGGGAAACCCCTCATCCCTTCTGAAGCATTTCCAAGGAAGCATCTTCTGTGGTAAATGGATTTATTTATCTGTCCTTCTTGGAAAAAGGCCAAGAGTTTATACTCTAAAGCAAAACCAATTCAAGCCACCTTGCATCTCCCAAAAGGGCAGTGTCCTGCCATTTGGGATGCACGTAAATTCTCATCAGAGCTGTCATGAAGGTAATGGAATTAAAGTAAAAGTGCATATTACTTCAGGCGTGGATGCCAAAACAGTCACCCTTCCTGGCTTAGGAGGTGCCTAGCTACTCTGCCTGGGGCCCAGTATCTAAAAGCGATTAAAAACAATGGTTGTAACCCATCTAAATACTTATTAAACGTGAACGCGCCCCGGCAGTGCGTTCAGATAAATTGTTACACAGGAACTCCATCAGTCTTAGTTAAATAGTAGGCCCAGTGGCTGGCTTATAACAGCACAAACAGCGTACATGCCAGACGGTGCTCAGATAGGCTGCTGGGGTTCTCCAGAGTATTGTTGCGTGTACGCAAAAATATCAAATTAGACATAGTAACTGATCATGGAAATGAGGGCAACATAAATAAGCGCAAGAGCCTAAGTCGCGCAAAACGGGCGTGAGAAGCAGCGTGAAAAGGCGGAGAAGCGAATTTACCTGCTCCGGTCCCTGGAAGCAGATCCGACACTGCGGTGAGCGTATCCCGCTCTCCATGCTGCTGGTGAGCGACACGGCGTCCAGGCCGCCCTGCAGTCTGGCCTCCTTCTCCTCGAAGGCCAGGCTACGTGGTCGAGGATCCGTCCCATAGTACTCTTCCTCGTCGTCCCGGGAGGAACAGTCGAAAGGCGGCCACCCGCAACCGCCCATGCCGAGTCCCCGCATGCTGCTTCGCCTGTCTGCGTCTGCGTCTGGATCGGCCCGTCTCGAACCGGATCGCATCAAAACCAATACTTTGAGTTCGTTAAAAAACATGCGGATCCGATACTTAAACATCATTTACTACATATGCAAATGTGGCTGTAGGATGAGAAAAAAATTATCAGTATAAGTGCAAAAAGTGATTCATTCCGGATGCACGTTTTGCAAGCCAGGTGTGGCTTATAATAATAGCGATTATTTGTAGTTGTAATGATGGAAATAAAATGCTGTGATATTATTAATTATTTTATTACAATTACCGTCCAGCTAGAGGGCATGGGACTATTAAGATAAAATGTCAAAGTAAGGAAAAAACATGACTGCCGAGCAAATACTCGAATAAATACTCAAAAATAAACATTCAATAAATATCAAAAAACATTTCAATAATATTAAATAGAAGAAAACACATTTGGTCGCGGTGATTACCACCCTGGTGACTGTATGTTTTCTTTAACCGATGCGGAATAAAGGGTTGCTTTCGTGAACGGGCCGAAGCTCTCTGGTACCGTTAATAGGCGGCCGAAACAATAAAGGCAATATGTATGTTGAAGCGACAGACAAAACCGGACCGCAAAAAATACCGGAACGTTTCACTGGCAATTGCATATGGTTTCGGAGGACATTAGATTTGGAGATGTGTCGTCCTGGGACTACAAGGGAAAATCGGAATCCTATCGAGCGGACGGCGATAGAGGGAGAGGGATCACATGAAATGACATTTAAAAATCAGAAGATATTACAAAATCAGAAACTCCCCTCCATGTGTATGTCTCGTCCGTTGATATAATCCAGAATTATAAAGAGGAAAAGGCCGTTTCAAATCAGTTGTTATTCAAAATCATCTCTCTTTTTGTCCCTCAATGCCATCCCAGCTATCAGATCATTTTGTTTTTTTTTTTCGTTTCTTTACTGTATGTTTTCTGGTTGATGCCTCAAAAATATGTCCCTCTCCGTCCCCCCTCCGAACACCGCCGAAATCCGTTTTACAATCCAACGTGTTCGCATTTTACATCAAATCTTAAAATGCTGCCAAAATATGCATGAAAACACACATCCGTCTTCCATCGAGCATCCATGCTGATCTTTCCGTCTGCAACGATTCCTGCAGACCATGTACCGGGAATGGAGAAAAAAAGGATGCAGCGATTTCCCCGTTCAGATAGACATGATGAAACACAGATTTGATGCACAAAAAAAAAAAACAAAAAAACGACAATTGGTCCGATGAAAATAATAAAAAAACGATTTTAGAATAGCTCTGGAGGAAATATTAGTACGAAAGCAGATCCCTCGTCGACAGGGACGCCGAGGACCACAATAAATGCTCCTTCTTCAGTAGCGGCATTTTAATAATAAAAATGAAATATGTTTACCAGTGATGTTGTCCGCCTTTCGCTTTCTCGGTCGTAATGTTTTTTTTTTTGCGGTGAGAATAAAATCGGCCGTTTTGCTGCGTATTGGCAGGCGCCGCTGTCCAAGGTGCTGATCTCTACGTGACGCGGGGCCACGTGTTAGACAGCCTAACCCGGGAAATCTGAAGCAAACCTTGGTGTCACCTGGACGGGCCAAAATAGCCAGGTGTCCTGCAGCGCTTACGGGAGCGGCAATCAAGTCACAAACGTGGAACGGCACACTACGTTTTAAATTATACCTTTATAGTAAGTGCAACATATAGAATTTTGTATGGTCTTAATGATTTCACATCTCAATATGCTTTGTGTACACGCAGGGACGTAGAAAGAAGGGGGTTGGGGCATGTACCCCCCAAAATTTAATTTGGATTCATTCATCGCCCCCAATTAATAGAACTTTGTATTTAAATGATCAAGTTTTGTCCCCCCCCCTCCCCCATGTCAAACTCTGTCCTCTACACTGGCATCGTATACATTCAAGTCATATATTGCTTAGATATTATGTTATTAACTACAACAAAATGTCAAAAGCATATCTGGCTACCCTACAATTTGGTACCATTGTTTTAAACGTATTAATATGCGATAAATAGCTGATAATCGACATTCCATAAATACGCTTTGAAGGTCGACGTGTGGCGGCATTTTAAATACAAGTGCAATATGAACCGTATGATATGTCTGCCGTCATTGCTTATTTGTACATTTCTGCCGTCATTGCTTATTAGAATATTTCTGTCGTCATTGCTTATTCGTATATTTCTGCCATCATTGCTTATTCGCATATTTTTGCCATCATTGCTTATTTGAATATTTCTGCCATCATTGCTTATTTGAATATTTCTGCCATCATTGCTTATTTGTATATTTCTGGTTAGCAGAATTGACTACATTGCTGGAAATCTCGTTTGCCTGAAAATCACATCCGATCTGCTTGAATGAAGAAAACACTGCGTGTCTCTGAGGTCCAATGGTCTTAAACAGCTATTCGCTTGGTGTTGCCTGCACACCTGTAAATACCTACCCCAAATATATTATAAAAATGAGTTCTGTAAACATACTTAGCATGTGTCCACCTACTAGCTCAGTGCTTTTAGTCAGAGCCATGTTGGTCTTGAGTCCCCTGAGAGAAGTACAGATTGTGACATAGGCTGGATGGGATATCAGCTCTTTGTAGGGGTATCTAAATGCTTACATGCTACATTCATCTCAGAGCAGTCGAGTCACCTTGATAGCATGTCTTTGGACTGTGGATGGAAACTGATATCCCTCATTGCTATACATGGCCTTGTCAATTGCAAATTTGAACCTGAAACTCCAGAGGCATGAGGCAGCATTATGATGGCATAAGGTACAGTGCCATCCCTGCCTTGCCACCTGGTCTCTGCAAAACAAAACAGGCTCTTAAAAATGGAATGGATTTGCTGAGCATGAGTATCTCTAGTCCGTATGCTATCAAAGCTATTGTATGATGTAGTATGTAAACAGGCTACATGCTCCAATAGCTGCTGCCGTTGTTTTCTACCATGTGCCGCGAGACGGTACCAAAACTAGATGATGTTGCTGTCCTGGGTGCTGAAATGTATGGTGCCATCAGACATTGTTTGCTGCCGGGATGCTGAGCAGCCAGTCAGGCAGACAAAATCATATCGCTCAGGATGTCGATAAGGCGTTATCCATTTTTAATTTGGAGTGACTGCGGGAAGGGATTGAGAAAGGAAAACAAAGTAATGAAGAGGTGAACAATGAAGGCACAAGATGGGCCGCAAACATCAGGGCACAAGAATGAGGCAGAAAATGAGAATATCTTCATCACGTGATCTTAGGATGTCTTGAATCTTCTTTGTTTTGCTAACTGTACTACAGGACGTACAAGTGTCACATACAGCAGTGCTGGAAGTGCATGTCAATGGGTTAAATAGTAGAATGAGCTGTGGGCGGCTGTCAATGGTGCATAGGTTAATTATGAGAAGCACACTCAGCTGATGTCTATCTACTATTTATTGCCATCCTATAGATAAATCTCTGTCTTCGTGAGTAGAATGGTTGCCAATTCTTATTCCCATAGATAAATTTTCAAGAACTGCTCAACCAATCAGGGTCAGGGAGATTTGGAGGCACAGGGCACAAGGCAGCATGTACCCTGAATGGGACAGCCATCCATCTGCAGCCGGTTTTTATTTGTGTTTAAGAAAAAATGTTGTTTTGACTAATGGGGGGAATTTGAAACAGTCAAATGATGCTGGCAGAAATTGGAATAAATGTTCAGCTTGCTCTGACACATGGAGGCAGGCGGGCGAGTTGCCTATTTCAGGCCCACCCCCCCCCTCCCGTTTTTTGTTTTCCTAAAACGGTGAGGCGAGGTGGATGAAGAAGCTTCCAGAAGCGGGAACGAGGGTTGTGGGGCGTGTGATGGGAATGCGGGCGACGCTGGCCAGCACTTAAGATGGAGGTCACGCCATATGGCGCACGGGCGAGTACCGAGCTCCGCGGCGTGGCCACTGAAGCGTTACGAGGAGGGCGGCGCGTGCCGTGTGCTCAGAGCGCCCCGACACGTCACCGCGCCGACTGCAAACAGGCTGTGCTGGCAGCAACTCCAAAGTACAAAAAGAACCGGCTCCGAACTCCTCTCAGCGTCTCCCTCGTCTTCACCGGCCGACAGGATCGGGCGACTTTAGGTGCAGCTTAGAGGAGTTAGACGGTCCTCATCCCAGACAAAACATCCCTCATCCTTGCACTTAATTAAATCTATGTCAATTAATGGGCGTTATCATCATGACTTGCTATTAAACAAATTTGGCAGTGGATGAAAGTTACTAGGAGAGTAAACTGCCCTGGGGATTGTGACACAGCTTTCGGTAATGGTCTGTCAAAACACCAAAGTATTATCAGAAACAGTGCAGTAGCTCGGAGACTGTTTGGATGTTTCCCTAATGAAAGATAATTGCTTAGTCATTATTGACACCACCCTTATATAAATGTCAGGGGCTCTGGCTATAGCACTTAGCGTTCTGCCTCCACACAGACAAGACAAGCCTCTCGGCGCTGCCTGCATCTGCTGGGCCCCCCCCCCCACCAGGCCGAGGCTGCGGACATCGTGCTATATCTGCTGGTGGACAGATGGTCACCCCAGTCAGCGCCGTTCTGCAGCCACTCCAAGAAAATATACGGGGCATATGGGCATACTTCACGGGGAGGGGGGTGGGGGGGCTGGCACGCATTCCCCAGAAAGCCGGCTGCCAGGGTGGAAGGCCACACTTGCCTGGATGTGTCCGAGGACCGGAAACGTGCTGCGTTCGTCGCTGACCTGCTCCGTACATCACTGACGGGACTATTTGAATACCGGCATCTTTTAAGTCATTTTGGGATTAGGCACACTGCAACAGAGAATGTGTGGGACAAAAAAACAAACCACGTTCTTGTTGATTTATCTAACAAAATGATGCCACATTGTGACTAACTGTCATGCTGTATTCTGTGAGCTTTGATGCAGCCCAAAGTCCATCACTATATCTTCCATTTATCCTGAAGGACTTAACGCCTATCCCAAGCACCACAGGCCGCAAGGTGCTCCATGGCAGGACATGTACATACACACTCACGCTTCAAACAATTTAAAGGCACCAATTGGGTTTACTTTGGTGCTTTTCCACTGTCCCCAAGAACCAAGCCTTACCACGCTGGACCACGACCTGGCGGTTTTTCATTGCAAAGTACGGCGAGCCGTACCCCAGCTGTAACGGCTCTGACATGACCCAGCTTACTAGCAAGACCGAAAGCGTGACCATCTGATTGGTCGAAATGCGCGGAGATACCGGTGTTCTGCACATGGATTATATGAGGGAAAAAGCACATGTTCTATATATTATTTATTATTAGTATTATTACACATCGCGATGTAATGGTGCATTACCGAAAACTCAAAACTTGAACATTCACAACCTCCTATTTAAAAAGTACTATAGAAGAGCTGAACAGACTGCATTTGGAATGCAAATTTACACAAGCAAATGTTAATTCTGCTAGCGTTTGATACTTGCACAACACTGCCATTCTCACAGACATACTAGTGGAAATTAACACACAGTAAAAGTAAATAAAAATAACAATACGTGGTCCATCATGATGTACACTTTGTGAACAGTAAATAAGCGTCTCTCCGGTTTTACGTAACTGTCGCTCTCCAGACTCAGCAACGCCTTTACCGGCCGATCCATCTGCAGTGGAAAACTGAAGCGAGCTGGAACCGCACTGGAACCGTGCTGGAACCGCGCTGGAACCGTGCTGGAACCCGTCTCTCTTTGCGGTACGGGTGGGTTCCTGTGTGCCAGTGGGTCTTTGGTTGGTGGGAGGAAACCAGCATGACATGGAGAATGTGCATATTCCACACATACAGAACAGAGGTGGCATTCGAACCGTGAACCGTGCAGGTGTGAGCCACCATGGCACCCCACAATTAAACGGCGCTACTTCATTTGTATCAACACATTTTGAAATTCTCTATTAATAGGCTTCACCTACTGGCTCTGAGGAGACCTTGTTTAGTGTCGCATCCTGCAATTCGATCACAAGAGGGCACCGTCCCCCGACTTAGTGCCCTGCCACACAGCTACCGCTATAGTAGACCTGAAAATCGTCCTTTGTTTTGATTGTAAAATCACATGGGTATCATTTAGTATTGCTTATTCCATCCATCCATCCATCCATCCATCCTGGTCTGCAATGGACTGCATCCTGACCAGGGTGTAACCCAACCTTGTGCTCTCTGCTGCCTAAGAAAGCTCCAGGTCTCCGGCCTTTGTTTATTTACATTTATGATTAAATTTAAAAATGTGTTTTCATCCAGAGAGTCAAATTTTGCTTGCACACACACACACACACACACACACACATACACACTCACACACACATTTATCAGCAAAGATATTTAACCATGGATATTTGTATGCAAGAAAAAAGCCATTAGATGCTTAGCTTCTCTTTTCAACAAATGCTGAAACAAACACAAATGACTCTGGACGTGTAAGTAGATGAAACAAGCCTTGACTATACAGTCTTCTGAGACTAGAATTAAGTGAAAGCTTGTTTAAGGAATTTGGAGGCACAATTAAGCATAGTGCACATTATATCCAAAGTTAGCTAGCTAATTGTTAACGAACAGCTGTAATGATTGCATGGGAAAACATTGCCTGCCTGTTATCTGGATAGATTACTTAAAGTTTTAATTCTCAGTATACTCTGACAGAACATTTTGCTTGTCTGCTGCTTTCATTTAATCATTTAAGGACCTGAATGAATTATGTTGCTGAAGTACCAGCACACGAAAAACCCACAATCACTACATAACCAAGCACCCATATGAGAAACCTCACACCTTATTAATCCAACCAGCCAGACAATGGCCGCGGTAACAGGCAGACTGATATAAAACTGCCTTTTATAATGTTGACCTACCAATAAATAAATCAATATAAAACAAATAAAACACCTGAAACTGACACATTCTGTAGCTTTCATTGTCTGTCCTCGCTGTTTCTTATGTATTGATTCCTCAGTCTTATCATTTTGGAAAACAATGATCTGATTCACGCATCATACTATTTGAATCCAAGATTACCGCGTACATCGCGAATAGAGCAGTTCAGTAACTTAACCAATACTCCCTTACACACATATACCTATCCAATACACGCATACATATATTGTTTATCGTAATTTTGCAATAAATATCATTTTCCCACCATATGTGACCTCCTGTTTGTTTAAAATAATCAGAGGCAGCCACCAGAAAAAGCCGTCTCCCATCTAACGTAGCTTCGTTCATTAACAATAATACACACATATAAGGGATTTTCTTTTTTGGAGTAGAAGAAGGATGCCCCAAACACACAATAAATACCTTTGCAATCACGCTGAAAAAAACGTTACAGATGACATTATTGTGTTTGGAGATTTTTTTTTTGTTGTTGTTGATTTTTTTTATCGAAAGTCTTAATCGTGTGAATATCATAATTCTTGGCCAGAACCCAAAGAATTAATACATCGTAGAGACCAATTTGTGGGTCACTAAAATATTTCACTATACACAATTTACACAGCTGCGCTTTCTTGATAAAAAAGCAGAAGACAAACTGCGCAGCCTTTTTTTGGCGCTGGCATTCATCGCTGCTATCTTTGAGGAGCCATGAATTGAAGAATGCATCATTTGTGTTAAACGCATGGCGTCGTCTCTCCCACTTTACTCCGGAATGTAGGGGTTCTCCCGGCCAGGCAGAGCAGCAGGCGAGCCTAGCAACAGCGGTTTTCGACCAATTGCAGTATTACAGGAGGAAGGGAGGATCCGCGGGCTCAGCCAGCGCCACGACACTAATCTCTCGCGTCGTGGAGGCGGAGGGGAGGCTGTCACAGTCTGCACTGACGTGCAAAGCCAGCCCTGTCTGATAAGTTGCACACAAATGCATTCAAACTTTTTTAAAAATAACAACCCAGGACATACACAAACGTGTTAAAAGCTATAGTGCTAAATAATAGTCGTTTCTCTATTGTCGACAACAGATACCCATTTGATATCCTACAACTATTACGAAAGGCACTACTCGTGATCTATATTTTCATACACAATATGATGCATAAAACTGGCACTTATTATAATAAATGAAACTTAACGGAAGGCATGCAGGCAGTATTTGCATCTCCTGAATATACATTAAGCGTTTTAAGCTTAATTTATATATTTTAGCGGTCAAAACTGGTGGGAGTAACTATCCTAGTCAGGCGGGTTTTTTCAGTGGGAAGAAGCTGATTGGCTGTACGAAAGTGAAAGGGCGTGCCAGCCCCGCCTTTGGCGCCGCAGGAAGGACTTTAAGTATGGTATTCGCTAGAAGTGTTTGGAAAAAGTGAAGTCAGGTCAAAGTTTTGTGTGTTTTTAAAAAGAAAACATTTTGTGCGGTAATATAAGCAGAGAAATACCCTGAGCTGCCGCTGATCAGACTTACTGGGGGCAAAAAGGAGTCGATGCGGGAGATGATTTTGTTCGTGAATTAGAGGAACTCGGCTGTATAAAGAAGTAAAAAAGCGTGGTGAGTGAGGCGTCTTATCCATTTCATGCATATTTGGGTTTTTAAATGGGTATTTATTAGGCCGGCATGTTGTTGATACGTAAGGTGTTGTTTTTTTAAAATGTTTGGTCATGTTAGTGCTGCTTCGATTACTTTCCCATTTTGCATCTACATGAAACGTTACTTTCTTAATTACTTTTAAAGTTTATTTGTTTACATTGTATCCCCTTCGTCCCATATTGGCTACTTGGCTGCCAAAGTCGGGATCGATCATCCCGTATTGGCTTTAGGGACGCAGTATCGAGGGGCTGGAGGTTCAGGGACCCTCCGGAGTGTGCTGTTTAGAGATTAATTAACAAAGAAAAGAGCGCTTTTATTATGCACCACGTGTTCGCGGGAAGCGCTTTCGCTTCGCCCCGGCCGAGTCGTCATCTGCCTCGCTTGGCCTTCCGCTCCTCCCCCCCGCCACCCCAGGTGACAGTGGGCACATCGAACTCGCTTTAAAAGGCGTCCGAAACTAAAGTGATGCATGCTTTATTAAAACACCGGAGCTGCTAATAACGAACGTCCTACGCCCCAGAGCTGAACTTGTCGGCTCGTCCTGACAGCCCGCTCAGGAAGGCCTGCGTGTCGCTTGCAGTTCTACAGGATATCCGCATGCCGCAGACGGAGCTGTGGGGGCTGCTAGCCCTTCATTCCATTTTGAGTCGATTTGGGTTTCTAATTTCAAATACGATTGAAGAATGCTTTCTTGTTTGCGGAATGCATACAGTATTTGTACATCGCACAGAAATCATCTACCCCGTCCCTTTACTTGACGACTCATAAATGTATGACAAAGGTGATTAATCATAACCCATGACAAGAGCAGCAATATAGATATTAACCTCTCCACCCCCCCCCCCCAAGAGACGTAAATATACTTAAAGATAACTTTTTTGATAAAATATAATTATCAACCAATAAATGAGTCTTGTCTGTTAAATTTACCTATTTAAATATAACTGCAGTGGATGTGATCTTGAAGAAAAATGACAATCCATCCATCTTCTGGCTTATTTGGTCAGGGTTCTGGGAGGTGTGCTGCTTACCCCAGACAGTGCAAAGCTGAGGTTTACCCAGGAACAGGGTGATTACTTTTAAAAAACGTGTTTCCAGTGACAGGCTGCTTCTTGATGCTCTGACAGCTGAAATATGGAAATACATCCAAGTTGTTTCCTATTAACTTTCCCTTTCTTTCACTATCGACAGGGTGCCTGAGACTCTGTGGTCTGCCTCAGGAATGCCTTTTTGACTCGACTCTTGTTTCATTGGATATCAGGTCAGATTCCGACACCTCCTTCAATTCAGCCCCTGCTCAGGAATTCGGCTGACTGGGGTTTCGTGACCAGGGGCATAAATACGAAAAGAGTGGAGATGGGGCCAATATATGGGTATAAGACGGGTTATGAGCTTAAGGTTGAACACTGAGTATTGGGGGGGGAGTATTGGAAGATGGATTTCAAACTTAAAAACAGTGATGCTGTGACTTTACAACCTTACAAAATATAAGATTATTTCTGGGAGGAAGATCCTGCTCTTTTTGACGGCAGAGCTAATTATATTACATTTTGTTGGTGTTGTTGTTCAATATAAATAAATGAGGATCATAAGGAATTGACGGTATTTTTAATTCCATCCTGACTCGTGTAGCTGGCGGGCCGGGCGATGTCGCAGGAGTGCGGTCGGCAGTACGAGCGTGTCGCGGAGATCGGCGGCGGTGCCTATGGGACGGTGTACAAAGCACGGGACTGCCAGAGCGGCCAGTTCGTGGCTCTGAAGAGCGTACGCGTGCAGACCAACCAGGATGGCCTTCCCTTGTCCACTGTCAGAGAAGTGGCCTTGCTCAAGCGACTGGAGCAGTTTGAGCATCCGAACGTGGTCAAGTAAGATGGCACTATGCCGACGTCGAGCAGGTCTCGGTGAATGTGAGGTTTGGGGGCGTCACCTGAAGTGTCAATGTGTGGGTGTCGTGACCCAGGCTCATGGATGTGTGCGCCACCCTGCGGACAGACCAGGAGACCAAGGTAACTCTGGTGTTTGAGCATGTGGATCAAGATCTCAAGACCTACCTGAGCAAGGCCCCCGCTCCAGGACTCCCCGCAGACCGGATACGAGTAAGCGTGTGCCCCCCTCCCCCCCACTTTTGAATTTCTAGGTGTTTTAAATTCAGCAGTTTTCTATCCTGCTGGCCTTTGTAGTTCAACCAAGCTGTTCAAAGAACTAATTAGTTCCACTCCTTGATAGGACCTGATGCATCAGTTGTTGCACGGATTGGCGTTTCTTCACTCCAACTGTGTCCTGCACCGGGACCTGAAGCCAGAAAACATCCTGGTGACCAGCCGAGGGCAGGTCAAGCTGGCGGATTTCGGCCTGGCCCGCATCTACAGCTGCCACATGGCACTGACCCCGGTGGTAAGGACATGCCTCTCTCTGCATGCTTTTCAGTCACTGGTCCAGCAGAGCACTTCTTGGAGAATGGCGCACTGTTAAAATAAAGTGAGCTAGGTCACCTTTCTGCTCACCTTGAGTCAGCATTTTTTTTGTTTTCCCCATTGTTCACCGTGAGCAGGATACTGACCATTGATGTTCAGATGGGTGACAGACCCCAAAGTCATTCCCCTTGGTTCACACCATTCCTGACACCCATGGCCCGCTCCATGACAAACCCCCCCGCACATTTTCATTCCCTCAGGTGGTCACACTGTGGTATCGTGCCCCAGAAGTTCTGCTTCAGGCTTCCTACGCGACTCCAGTTGACATATGGAGTACAGGCTGCATCTTCGCAGAGATGTTCCGACGCAAGTGAGTCAAGCTGAGTTTGTTTACACACGGGAGAACCGTCCATTTTAGGCCGTCTGCAGCAGCACATGTATTGGCCTGAAGTGCCTTTTGTTCTGTAAGGTCTTTTGCTGACATCATGTGGTTAATTGGAGCGGTGCACCCTCTAACCTGTGGTTCACTGATAAAGATGGAAATCCAAATGCCTTTTTATCAATCTGACTCAAGACCAACTGTCACAGTGTGCAAATAAGGGGAGGGTTGATGCGGGAACTTCTGATCACTCTGACAAGTGGCAGTAGGCCTGACACAAAACAGGCACTGTGCCTTACGGCTCACGGTGACACGCTCGGAACGCCCTTTTGCATCTCGTTATGGGAACGCTGCTTTCTGGAGTGACACGCTCTCTCATCACTCCAAATCTCCCCTCAGGCCTTTGTTCTGTGGTGACTCAGAAGTGGATCAACTACGGAAAATTTTCGAGTGAGTATTAAGTGCGGTATCTAGGAAGTAGAAGTTAAACCACGCTTTTGTGTTTCCAGAACAGTTCTGTACCTTCTCCTTTTCCAAAATTTCTGCAGTATGATTGGCTTGCCGTCAGAGGAAGAATGGCCGCCAGATGTCACGCTCTCACGATGCCTTTTCAGCCCCTGTGGTCCCTGTCCGATCACAGATTGCGTCCCTGAAATCAGCCACCAGGGAGCGGATTTGTTGAAGGTAAGATGAATGTGGCGTGGCAGAATTAGGGGAAAGGTCAGTGTGACGTCAAGCACATTGCAGGCAAGAAGTTCTGTATCAAATTCAGAAAATGTACTCATTTATGAGTATTATTTTTTAATGTGTAAAAAAAAATATATATATATTCTTTTTTACAGGAGATGCTAACCTTTGACCCTCTACGAAGAATCTCTGCCTTGAATGCTCTGGAGCACCCTTATTTTCAGGAGGGATGAAGGGGCCACAGAGCGAGGGAATATTGTGACCACAACTGGCCTTTTTCTGGGCATAGGATGAGTCTGCAGTAGGTCTGAGCAAATAACTAAAGGCATTGATTGAAAATGGAACTTTGAACAGCCAATCCAGGCACTGGATCCCAGGGTGGGAATATTTGGGGGGGGGGGGTGATGTGACATTGATGCCAGTATATATTTGTACTCCAAGATTTCAGCCCATAATTGTTAGGTTTGCCTGCTGGAGATGATGTAACTAATGGTTTATGTAGTAAATTGCATTTTGACCAGTGCTCTGGGGGGTGCACCTGGGGCAGCCAAAGGTCAGTGGCAGTAACTTTGTCAGGACCAAATGACCCAATACATACTTTTGCCAGCAGATACTAAGCATCATAACTAATGTCATCACTTTACTGATAGATAGCAACATATTGATACAGGGACAAGACAACAGCTGGCTTTAGGATGTCAGAGAAACAAACTCGTATTTGGGTCAATAAAACCTATGGGCGTGTTAGACGTCATCTGTAGGGAATATCACTGTTTTCATGTCACGTGTGTCTCTGCCTCGACTTCACTCCAGTTTCTGCTGCTCTAACACTTCCATGCTAACTTTAGACATGCAACACATGAGTATTAGTACAAACTACTGTAAAGTAACTGTATTAATATAGTCATGACAAATAAACGCTGCTCTGCGAGAAGGCAGGTCCTCACATGCCAGTGTGAGTCTGTGGGGGGGGGGGGAGTGCAGGAAGTGGGGCAGCCGAAGGATCACTGGGAACTTTAATCAGGAAAGAACTTGAGGGGCTTCAACAGGATATGAAATTGGAGTTACCTAAAGGTTTTGCAGTTTTATTTCAATATTAAGAAAAATGTACATCTCTTTGAGTAACATCATAGTTAATCAGAAATACAGATCATGTGGGTTTGTGGTGACGACGCTCCTTGAAGCTCAGCTTTAGTGTCAGCGTACGGTAACTGCAACTGCATGGAACTAGATTCCTATCTCTGCAAATCATTTCTTCAGGAAGCAAAGGGAAAAAGAATACAGTAATACTTAAAGTGTGGAAAAGGAAAAAAAATCTAAATTTGACACTGGTACTGCCCATTTGGCAAAAACAAACAGCTGAAGTAGAACCCTACTGTGACCGTGTTGCAGGTCTGTGCTTTTAAACCAGAGCGGAAGCCATACTGCTACGGGCCTGAGTATTCTGCGATGGGTTTGTCTTTTCTCTACATAGAACATCCTACTCAACCATCAAGACAAATACTTGAGATGAGTTCTCATTCTGGTTTAACTCCATAGAAAAACTATCAAAACATGCATATGGACTGGACTTGTTTTAAAATTATCACAAGTACTCCATTTACATTTAAATAAGTGTCAGCAAATGCTGCAGAGAACATCCTGAAACAGGCATAGTGGAGCACAAACCCTTTCCCATCTGGATCAGGAATTCCTCCTATCACGTGCCAGCCAATGGAACCGTTTTCATAGATTTCCAATAAGCCTAAGACGGAACTCATCAAAACCGTCCCGCAGCCATTAAAGTCATATGCACCACACACCACTCAGTTCATTTGTAGGGACATAACTAATAGATAACGTGCTGATCAATTTATTGACATGGTGATGCAATAACGTACCTTTATATGTGATCACCCCATCTCACCTACATAGAATTGTGCGAATGACACCATTAGAATATTTATAAAAACCATAAGCTGAGGTGCAGAATATAATTTTTTATAATGAGGAGCATTTTTATGCATATATTTTAACGAGTCGGTTATGGCTGAGATATAGTGAGCAGGGTTTTCGCACGGTTCATGATCATTAGACCTAGCTGAGGTGAAGAGATGTCTGCAATGCAGGAATCCGATAATGTCGTCCGTCTTGCACCCCCTAGAGGGATCTCTTCTGCTTCGGCACAAAAGGTCAGAGACCCTGATTATTTTTTCGGGAACACGTGTCCACAGAGGTGGCGGAATAAAAAAGCGAGACTGTCGAGACCATCTGGCCTCAATCCCTGTCACGTGGATATTACAGCTGACATCATGAGGCGCTTCCTGTATGACTACCATTCACAGAGTTTGGCTTACATTTTTTCCATCTTCACCATCATCCAGGTTAGCCATATCTCAGATACGACATTGGCTACTGCTATCCCTTAGCATTTAAAGCCGTACTCTACTTTTTTTACAAAAAAAAAAACAAAACACAAAAATAGACTATCACATACCATATGAACTTCATTATCTAAGTGGCACACTCATGATAATACACTACACTAAAAAGGCATGTATACTGACATCAAGGCATGACTTTCTCCTAGTAATGTCCAAAACAGGCTTAAAAGGGGAGCAGGTTAGAGAAAAGGTTAAGCCACTCTGAGGCTCGGAGCAGATGTTCCCCTGGTCAACATAGAACACTGACATCACACTGCCAGGATCTCACTGTGTGGCTAAAATGGAGAATGTGGTGTTTCAGCTGTATCTATCCCCTGAGAGACCATGGGGGTGGGGGCCGGGGGGCATGGCAAGTTCACAGATTGACATCTTGGCCGCACGCTGGGGAGGTCGCGTATGTGGACAAGGACTTGAGAAAGGCAGACTAGACCAGGTGATCACTCAGTTAAGAAAAAGGCAGAACAAGGTAATTATGTCTGGCGGGAACAAAAGTCCGAGGAGGTCAGGCAGGACTAAAGAAGGTAAAAAGTTATAAACAGGGAACCAAAGTCCTCAGGAACTACTGTACAAACACCAGAAAATACTGTATGGATTACGAATGTTTGTGTCCACATGCTTTTTTAGTCTCTGCTTGTCAACGATAATATTTCTTGTGTCCGTGTATGCGTTTCTCTGCATATATGATAAATGGCTCAGTAGAAAATGAGAAAGGATTGTAGAGCGAGTACTTGCTGTGTGTTTACATGGCACATGTGGTGTGGGTGTGCATGGCCGTGCTGCGCGCAGTGTCTGTGTGTGTGTGCGCATTCCTCTGCATTCCCATCGGCAGCCCTATAGAAAAGCACTGGGATTGGCCCTGGGGTCCTTCTGGTTCCTGTATCGAGCAGCAAGCCACACGCCCAAGATCTGAAACGAACAACAAACCCATGTGACACACTGGCGGGAAGCTCGGGGGGGGGGTGTTACTGATAATGTGGAGGAGAACTTTGGCCTTGCTCTCCAGGTAAGACAAGCTGACCTCTGTGAAACTGAAGAACAGGCCGACCCCGCCCAGGATCTTCAGAGCTTCCGCCGAGTGGTCAAGCATTTTATCTCCGCATGTCTGGCAGCGATTCTTCCGACATTGCTGGGAAGGAAACGGTCACAGGCGGCATGTCCATACCTGTTAGATCCAGTTCTCAAAAGATACCAAGCACAGATCAACAAGTTGCTTTAATTTCATAGGATTAGACGTTTTCCTGGGACGTTTTCCTTGCTGCCTTAGAAAAGGTGCAACGGAGGGCTACAAGAATGATTCCTGGTCTTAGAGGAATGTCTTATGAGGAGAGG
>JAODLC010000091.1:1741878-1757461 GCA_026781145.1 Hippopotamyrus pictus | reverse complement strand
ACAGGGTCCAGACAGAGACAGGGTCCGAACAGAGACAGGGTCCAGACAGAGACAGGGTACAAACAGAGACAGGGTCCAGACAGAGACAGGGTACGAACAGAGACAGGGTCCAGACAGAGACAGGGTACGAACAGACAGGGTCCAGACAGAGACAGGGTACGAACAGAGACAGGGTCCAAACAGAGACAGGGTCCGAACAGAGACAGGGTACGAACAGAGACAGGGTCCAGACAGAGACAGGGTCCGAACAGAGACAGGGTCCAGACAGAGACAGGGTACAAACAGAGACAGGGTCCGAACAGAGTTCTAATACCTGCGACCATCATCTTGACTCCTCCAGTAATAACGACCATTGTCTCCATTGACTTTAATCGAAGCCTTTACAGAAATATCTATTTTCTTCCATTTCCAAAAATGGAGCATGGCTGTGATACAGTGAAAATAAAAAACTGTCTTTAGTCTTGTTTATTGTCCTTTCATCCTCCAGTGAAGATATTTTGTAAATACTTTGTTAAAATGACCTGTAGCCATGTAACAATATTTGAACTACTGGCCCATGTACCCTAATAGAGAGTCATTGAGGAATGATTTTAAATTAAAATAAATATGTCAACACTAATTCAGTCAACATCTTATAAACAATACAGTGGAAAACAATATATATTTAAAAAAAAAATATGAGTAAAATATGTTGTGAAAATTATGTTACCAACATAAGTACCATGAGAGGGAAGCCTGGACACAAATCGATGGTCAAAAGTTGCATCTTGAATTTCCTGAGTTTAGTTTTGTTGGATTTTGATTGTGTGCATTGGTTGTTCCTGTCTTAAAGACTCTTAATTTTGGTCATTTTTAATGAAAAGAAAAAAATATATAGCACAAGATCCTATGAAGCCCTTCACAAACGTGTCTATTTATATAGGAAAAATGAATTCTTTGGAATATTACTTTCCTTTTTGAAACAATTTTCAGTATCCCGCATATATCTTTGTTACGGAAATGTTCTTCCCTTTCTTGTTTTGTAGACTGCAGATTTCTTACACAGATATACACGTAACACATGTTTTTTTTTTGTTTTTGACTGTACTGCATATCACTAAAGAATCTAAAAAATCGCCAGCATACGCCAGGTCTTGTGTCGGATGGGGTCTGAGCCATCTGATGCACACTGACATGTCTGCATCCTTTGTCTGAAATATTTTGTGGTTATTTAGTTTGCACTTAACTTTGTCGTTTCTAATGCAGAGGGCTTGTCATTGTTGACTCCCGCTTGAGGCACCGCAGGCTCTGGCAGGACCATGAACATCATGCAACACCGCGCCGCACCCGTTCCGTCAGGTGATTACTGGTGTCCCCCAAGGCCTCTTCCTCCTGCCCCCCTCCCCCCCAAGGCTCACGCCGCACCCACGGCGCCCCTCACTGGCCATCACATGATATGGTGCCATCATTGCTGGCACGTGTGGGCAGTGGTGTACCATGCTCATCCACACACCAGCAGTGACCCCTCTGCATGCCCATGGAGGACCGACACTGTAAGGAGAAACAGAGCACCGACTCAGCATCACTGACGCGCCACTGAACTCCCCCTCTGACTCCTAAAATGAAAGCAGCCCTGATCACCTTCAGCATAAGCTTCTCTTCTGTGGAGCAGTCTATTTCAAGTGACATGGGGGACACTAGATCACTCACTACCCCTGCCCCATCCAGAAGAGTACATATACGGTATTATAAAATAATTATCACAAATGAATTATGTGCATCTTCAAAACTGGGTCGCTACCTGTTTCTTCCTGTAGTAGCCATGAGTGTCACAGTTTGGGATGTAGATGTCACTGTTGGATGGGAAGACAGTGAGCTCTAGGTGCTGCAGCAATGTGTTCAGGAGCTTACGGCAAGGCGCCTGGGAGACCGAGATATGGAGTGAGAGAGAGCCATGGAGAGGGACATAGAGAGAGAGCAAGAGAAGGAAGGATACAGTGTAGGGCTGTTTGCTGCATAATGTGGGGGAGCATTTTGACATGCCTGGATATATGTTTACGTTAATATTCAGATGTCTTTTGAGCTGTCTTTCACCACAAGACTCGGGGCCCCTGTCACATGACACCTGAAACTAGGGTCTGTCTGAGATAGGTCATATAGAAGTACTTATTTGGAATCATTACTGTCATTTAGGTCGGTAATAACAGAGCTGATGATAAATAAAAGCAATTAAATAAAGTTTGCAAAAATTCAAGATTTAAAAAAAGATCACATGAATGATTAATTAAAAAAAAAAACATATGAAACTTTGTCCCTTGACCTTGAGCAGGACAAGTGGCTGGAAGAAGAATGGATATGAAAGTTTGTGAGGAGAGCGGCAGTATAGGAGACGTAGGCCTTACCTTTTCCAGTTCGCCAGTATTTGAAGGGTTCCCACCTGAAAAATAATTATATGCAGCCTTGGTTATATTTAAACTGACTAGAAACGCCAATACAGCACGGAAGTAGCTTAGCTGAGAAGGCTACAGTGTGACTGCCCTGCTGATGCAATGACTTCTCTTGAACAGTAGGTGGAGTCACTTGCCTAGCACAACAGTATTGCAAAGACGTTGAGTACATACAATTTCAGCAGGTGCCTCCTGAACCTGGTACGCTACCTTACGGTTATCCTTAAGACCCTCATTTATCCGCCCAGACACGTATAAATTCGAGCACTGCGATGTTTCATACATTCACGAAGGGTCTGATTCTGTCGCACTAGCAAATGATCCAGCCCCCCATTCCAGCCGCCGGCAAGCGATATCCATGCGATCACTGTGCATTCAGATGAAAGGCAGGCTTAGCCCCGTTAACGTGCCCGGCTGAGAGCAAGCAGGCACGAGGTCACACACGCAGCCCGTCTAAAGGGATCGCGGCCAAACGTCCTCCGATCGCTCCTGACTTACGGCCAGATAACCTTGAGCAACGTCTGCCGCTTCACGTGCATGCTTCTTTTGTTGAGTAACTTATTGGGTAACTTAAAGACGGCATTCGCTGTGGGAGGTGTGACTTCTCAGAGTTGGCAGCACGTTTATTTACTAGGTATGATTTTGGGGAAGATGATAATCCCCTATTAAGCTGCATGCAGACTGCAAGCACCCCAACGGTAAATCAGACTAACGCCCTCATGACCCGACACTGACTTTGGGTTCAAACGAGACCTCTGCCAGAAGCGTCACCTTTCAACACGTGCCATACCTGTGGGCTGAGGCCTCTCGGGCGTGCTCGCTCTGCCGCCTTGGCCGCAGATGCCCCTGCCTTGCAGCAGAGCTTGAAGGGGGCTGGTCTCTTGCGCCGTCGGCATGCAGCGCAGTCCCTTGGCGCAGCTCAGCGTGTACACCCCGCAGGGCTCCCCCAGGGCCAGAGTCGTCGTGCTCAGGTCTCCTACTGGGTCCCTGGGACCCTCAGACCTCCCACAGGAAGCGCAGGCTTTGAGGAGGTGCGTGCGAGCAATGCCTGAGCGGACAGCAGACACAGCACCCAGCACCAAGGTGAAGGCCAGCAAGTCAGAGAGGTGAACCATCCTGCCCAGAACTCTTATCCTCCTGACACCGAAACAGACGCTCCTGAATATTTGTATATATTTCTTAATTTACTGAATGGAATGCTCCTCCTCCTCCTCCTCCTCCTCCTCGTTCCTCTCTGTTGCTTTTCTCTCTTGAGAGAGAGAGCTTCACCGGGGATGTTCAGCCTGTTCAGACAAGAGGGACACAGGAATTCCCTTCTGCACCTGGGAGTACTGATGGCGCAGGCAGCAGAGAAAGACACTGGGAACACCGGCTTTTAAAGACCTGAAAGGTGGAGAGAGAGCGAGAGAGAGGGAGGGAGGGAGGGAGGGAGAGAGAGAGAGAGAGAGCAGGAGAACAGGAGAGAGAGGGCTGTTATGACACCTTCAGGGGCTGGGATTTCAGAGTGGGGAGGGAGCAAACACAGAGCAATGGGAAATATAGAAATTATGTGTGTTTTTCCTTCCCCATTTTGCCAATGACCCCCCCTCCCCACTCTTTGTCATTGACAGACCTCAGCACCAGTTACCTTGTCATTCTTTTCTGTAGGATAACATTGTCTAGTAAGTTTCGTAAGGGCATTTCCAGTCCATCTGTCAAAGTGAGATTTAGTTTAACTTAAGATTTTGTTTTTACTGTCAGACTGTTGGTAGTTATAGCTGCGGGGCTCTGTATGTGCGATGCCTGCATTTGTTGCGAGTTAGAAGTAAGATTCAAGATTCAAGAGTCAAGATTCAAGATTCTTTATTCGTCACATGTAGTTATAACTGGTACAACATACAGTGAAATGTTTTTCCCTGGCTGAAAAAGTACTCTCCGACAGTGCTAGACATACTAATTGAGAGATAAGAAATAGGTACTCAACAGAGGATAAGTATAAAAAAAGAGAAAAATTATAAGTGTAAAAAAGTGTATAAGTAACAAGTACTTTTATCAAACTTTAATAAAAAGCAAATGCGAAAGAGGCATGGTGGCTGTAACAGGAACTGCTAGTGAAATAAGACATAAGCAGCTGATACAAAAAGTCGTGTGGATCAAAGACATTTTGTCTGTTAAGTAAATGGTATTTTGAGTCCTAGTAATTTAGGGAAGCCAAAGGAGCGGAACTTAGAGACAAAGTTGTACTTTTAAGGAGAGTATTTAAAACCTATGATTCAGTATACATCTGCCTAAACATTCATTCATCCATTCATCCATTCATCCTCCAAGTGCTTATCCTGGTCAGGATCATGGGGTATGTACCTGTGCCTATATAAACACATAGTGTATACAGCTGCAAACTGAGAATGTTATCTTCATCAAAGAGTCTGCAGAAATCCCTGCAACCCTGACCAGGAAAGGCAGCTAGAATATGAATAGACGTCTGCATGCTGAAATACAGCATACTACGACTGAGAATATTAATGATAATTAATGCTATTATTATTATTATTTCTGGGACAGTACAGTGACTGGGGAAGCACTATTGCCTTAAACCTACTGGGCTGTGAGTCCATATATCACCTTCACTTTAGGTATGGATGGAGCCTACATCTTCCCAAAATGCTGTGTGGATTTTCACCTACAGTTCAAAGACATGCAGTTGGGTTAAAACGGCTGTTTATGTCTGTTTATCTGACCTCAGATGGACTGGCATCCCATCAAGGGTGTACCCCTGCCTTGTGCCCTGTGCCTCTAGGTTAAGATTAAGATGAACTTGATTGATCTCGGGGGAATATTCTAGGCTTGAAGTCCCTCCACGGCAGTGTAAAGCAACTGGTCGGAATATGGATGGAATATTACTTCAGGTATTATGTAGAGCTTCCAAACAAAGAACCGACATTCAGTGAACAGGGGGAAATTGCACGTGTGCTTTGCCTAAATTTGGAAATTCATTGAACTCACTAGAGGGCGTCGCTGAGAGTTAAATGAAGTGGAGCTTTGTGTTGCTGGAATATCGCGAGTTTAACGAAGTAATCAAAAACTCAGGATTAAAGTCTTGGGTTTCTTTTCCTTATTTATTTAAACATTTGGTTTCTGTTTTGTTCAGAATTCCCATTTGATGTGTATTTCGAGTCGTATTTATTTTGGTTTGTTACTCATATATATTCTGATCGTCTGAATTAGCGATCATTTTAAAATATCATTTGTGATGACAGCACATGATGACAAAAGATTGTGCAGCAAAGGCAACACCTTTTCAGTGAGAAGATATTTTACATTCCCAACACCGATGTTTTGCGGCTCTCCTGTTGGAAGCTAAAGTGGCACCGGCTACATTAAAAATGTCTGAATTTCACCGGCTTCACACATCTAAGTTGTCACCCCAAAGCTGTGAGATCTTATTAATGCTCTTAGTGAAGTGTCCTGTGCAGGAGTTAGTCAGTGTAGAACATGCAGAAAGATGTGCTGGAAAGCTACTCAAAATCACTTTATTTCACCTCTATATGGAGTCCCAACTGTAACTATGCCAAATAGTTGATTCTGCTCTTCCATCCCCAGCATACGATCTCCTATCTCCACCAAAGTGTGGTTCCCTTTTTATCCTGCAACACATTACATTAAACAGTTTTTATATTAGCCAATATACTGACAAATGATATCGTTCTTCGATCATATTCCAGAGTTTCGCTGAGACAGGAGATCAGTCGATTTTTGCACACTCATACGAGATAAAAAATATGTCTAAGACAGTTTCCACCTTTCGGATATTTATGAATTTCATATTTTTCAGTTTCGCGAAATCATTTTCAGTTTTTAATCGAGCTGCGCATCGCTGTTCTTGCTGTAATACCAGGGTCGTTCTTATACCGTGAAATCGGTTTACTGCAGTGTCGGCTGTACCAAGGCAGTACGTTTCAGCAACTGGAGATGAGCAGATATCATTTCATACACAAAGTGTTTTTGAATATAAACCAACAAAAAACTAATTAAGAGACACTCAACGTGAGACAGTAGGGTTGAATCAGTAATCAATGTAGTCCCTATATAGGTATATCCATAACTATATAACATATTTTACAAAATAATTTGTATTACATCAGCAAAACCTTAGGATAATGAGCCGACTGTCGCTTTAAAGGTCTGTATGAGGGAATGTCTTGTATGACGTCATCCAAAGGCGCCGACTGTGGTTCGTCGTTAGTTTGCGTTAATGGCGAACGAAAAGTCGGCGTTCAGCAGCTGAAATTATTACCGGCGTTAGTATGTCTACGAAGATACATTAATGATAATCTATTAGGAGCAGGACGGGGTCGGTCGTTTGTCCCAGGCGACGCTAATGCTAGGCGGGCCGCTGGCTGGCCGGTCCCGGCGATCCCGCTTGGAGGTTTAAAGTGTCTGCAGCTGCTAGCTGCTAGCAGTGACGTGGAGCCTCACTGATCATAGGTAATTAATTACCTTAACGCGGCTATGAACCGTGACCAAGTCACCGTTAATTCCGAAAAAGTGAAGTGTTTTACTTAATTTATTAGTTTAAAAATTACAGCATAATACGACAGTCCATTATTTGCTAGCAGTTATTTTGATATTCGTTGCTGTTTATGTGTGTAGCTAATGGGAGCTAGCAAGTAATACACGTAGCTGGCTAACTTAGCTTTGTTTACTGTAGCTTGACTCTCATTTTAAACCTTGTTGTTGGTATCTAGAAATAGAGACGGGGCTCTTAGACTCCGTTTTAAGATCCGTCGACTTTAGCCATATTGACAACTTCGAGCTCCTAGATCTGAACTTGTTGGTCAGATTTTGCCTCAGTCGGCCGGCCACTCATCGTGTGGTCATGGTGAAGAGGATAACACCTGAGGTTATGTAAAACAGTACAATGCTACTGGAGCGTGTCGGAAAAAATCACGAAAATGCCAAGTCCAACATGACATAGCCAAAAGGTGTCAACCGTAAACCGCGAGTATCTTGTGGGGGATGCGGCTTTTACGTCATCACTGACCCTGACAAACCTGTTAACCGGTCGAGTCATTTTGTCGCGGTAAACAAGCGCACGACGCCTGAATGTCAGGCCTGTCTTCATAGTTTGTCCCTGTCTCATATAGGACCAGAATGGATGACATCAACCTGCACTACAGATTTTTGAACTGGCGTCGGAGGATTCGTGAGATCCGGGAGGTGCGGGCCGTCCGATTCCAGGAGAGATACAAGAGGATGCTGAAAGATGGGGACACACTCAGGTGGGTCAGGCAGGCAGGGAGGCCACCTTGGAACGAAGCTAGGCATGGCCTTCACCTGTTCTCAGTCTGTGGAATCGGTGGGAGGGTGTATGAGGGGGTCCTGTTTTAGTGACTTATACATTCAGCTTCATTTTTATACCATACTAGAGGCCAGATATTTTAATATATTTTAGATATTTTTACACTATGACAATGTGATCTTTTGGGTCATATCAGCTACCCGAGTCGAGTCTGAGTGTTTCGTTTTGTTGAGCCTGAGAAATGTACCCTTATTTAAGTTGTGTGTCTTCTCTTCCAGTTACCAGGGAAACTCAGATGAAGTTGGCTGTTATGTGGCTCCGCGCCCCCTGTCCAAAGGGAACTGCTACTTTGAGGTAGGAGGGGCATCATGGCGACGCGGCTAACCAGGGCTACCAGGCTCTGAAGCTGGGCGAAAATTAATGTGGAGTAGGATTTGCATCACAGCTGTAAGCTCCCTTGTCACTGCCTCAGGCTCAGGTCCCGTCTCTTCCCGTTTGACACTGATATGACTCACAGATTGTGGGTGTTTGCTGGCTTTTTGCTTGGAGCTGTCAGAGTAAATATAGACCTTTTTAGACCTCTTTAAGTAAAAAAAAAAAAAAAAAAAAGCCTGAGGGTTTTCAGGGACTCCAAGGACGGGAAGAGGTTATTAACTTTATGGTTTTCAATTTCCATGGCCAGTGGGCTGGGTCACCTGCTGACTAGGTGGTTCTGAGCCTCATCCATCTCAGAAATGTCTAAAAAGGAAACTGTAGGGGCAGCTGATAATTAACTTTCTATGGATCAGCTGACGGTGTCTGCATCTGAGTTGATAAAATGTTGATTATTTTATCCTTTGTTTTTGGCCAGCTGTGTAAAAATGTTTCTTTGTGAAACTTTTTCTCTTGTGAAGGAGACTTAAAACCTTTTGAATGTTTTCAGAATAGAGGGAATTCACTGATCAGCCATAGCATTAAAAACACTGACTGGTGAAGTAAATAACAATGATAAACTCATTACAATGAGTAATAAGTATTTAATGTCAAGCGTGCCATTAAATATTGGGTAAGTTGACAGTTCTTGACTTGATTTGTTGGAAGTAGGAAAAATGGGCAAGTGTAAGGATCTGATCAACTTTGTCAAGGACTAAATAGTGATGGCTACATGATTGGATCAGAGCATCTCTGAACTGGCAGGTCTTGTAAGGTTTTCCTGGTATGCTGTGGCCAGTGCCTTCTGAGAGTGGTCCGGTGAACCGGCAATGGGGTCATGGGCGCCTAAGGGTCCCTGATGCACATGAAGTGCGAAAGTCAGCTCTTCTGGTCCGATCCCACAGAAGAGCTACTGTAGCACAAATTGCTGAAAAAATTAATGCTGACTATGATAGAAATGTGTCCGAAGACACAGCGCAACACACCCTGCTGTATCCGAGTTCCCATTCTGACCCCAGTCCACCACTGAAAGTGCCTATGTTGAGCATGTGTGCACTGTAATTGAACCATAAAGCAATGGAAGAAGGTCTGATGAGTCATGTTTTGTGTTAGATCATGTGGATGGCTGGGTGCGTGTGTATTGTTTACCTGGGGAAGGATGGAGTACCAGGATGTACTCATGGAAGAAGGCAAGTCAGTGGAGGCAGTTTGATGCTCTGGGCAATGTTCTGCTGGGAAACCTTTGGACCTGGCATCCATGTGTGTGATACTTTGACGTACTACCAACCTAAACATGATTACGGATCTGGTACTCTCCTTCACGGCAACAATATTCCCTGATGATAGTGGCCTCCTTCAGTAGGATAATTTGACCCGCCACATTTAAAAAAAAAAAAAAAAAAAAAAAATCAGGGATGATTTAAGAAACATAATAAAGATTTGAAGGAGTTGACTTGGCCTCCAAATTCCCCAGATCTCAATCTGATCGAGCATCTGTGGGACGTGCTGGACAAACAAGTCCGATCCGTGATTGGCCGTTTTTGTCATTACTGAACGTCGTCGTTTTCTTGGCTGTTTATGGCTTTGTGTGTGTGGATGATCAGTAGTGGTTTGTGCGAACTGTCATTGCGGCGGCGGCGGCGATTGTGGTTTTCCGCTTACTTACAAACATTAAAAAGCCATTTGGCTGGACAGCAGTGTTTCACGGCAGATCATGCCGTATATGGGCCTTAGGTCATGCAGCTATGAATAACAGTGCTCTGCAACCAGGGCAGAGACCAAATATGAAGCACTGAGTCTTCGTAGAAAGTGTGTCTGTATTGTGTGGCATAAGTGATGTCCGTAAGTTCTAGTGCCATTATCATCTCTGTTTTCCCAAGGAATGATCAGTTTGGAAATACTGCAGTTGCTTCACAACCAGCTTAAAGGGCATAACAAATATAAATTCTTCAGATTCCTGGTTTACTAAGAATGTAGTTTATTTTAAAAAATACCCAGGAGTGACCAGATGCACTGGGCAGAGTCCTACCTTTACACACACTGAAATTAATGTGCACGAAAAGCAAAGGTGGAATAAGCGCTTCAGTGCAGTATGATAAACTGCTTTTACTTGTATTTCACTGTAGCACATTTTAAACTTTGGGGAGAAAAATATCAATTTTTACAAATGAAGAGACCCCCCTCCCCTCACATTCCTCCTTTTTTTTTTTTTTTTTCCTCTGGGTCGTGCCCAGACATATTCACCGTTAATTCTGTCATATGCCGCTTTGTCTCCCTGAAGCGCCGGCTCAGTCTGTGTTCGCCCCCCATTCACGTGTGCGTGCTCTCTGTGCTCGCAGCCCTGGGGAACGCCGGCTCAGACTTCGACCCTCTTCAGGACGTGCTGTGCGTCATTTTTTTTTTTTCCTGGTGCTGTGGTGCTTTGGGTCATTCTGGTTGGTAAATTGGTTCAGTTACTGTCCAGCCTGTAAATCTTCATAGCGTTCTATATTTTGAAATGGTAGCATATTGAAAATTGAGAGAGCTATTACCCGGAAATCAGTTGAGAGGCCCATTGCATTCCATTATTTTATTAACTGGAAAGACTCGGGCGAAGAATTTGAAACATCGGCACATTTCCCCTAACAGGGGCCAGATGGTGGCGTTGCAACTTTTTTTCAGTTGGAAACGTTTTATTGAGCTCTTACTGATGGAAAAGCCTAAATGATGCTCAGAAATCTAGCTTTGGGGACGTGTACCCTTTCCAGCGGCAGGCAAAACCAGCCAATTGGGAAGCGGCAGAGAGGTGCAGAGGTGCATTTGGGAGAATAGAGCATCATAGCGCAGAATGTGATTCTGCCGCAGCTGAGTTAGGGTGGGGGTGTGTGCCTGCCCCCCCCCCCCCCCGCCGCAGGGGGCTGTATGTTGCATAAAGAGTGACTTGCAGTCCTTGGGTAAAGTCATCTGACAATCAGTTTGTTTAATCTTTATGCAGATTGTGGAAGATTTGTTTCAAATACGAATGTCAGTAATTCAGTGTCACATTGTTTTGTTGGGCTTTTAGATCTAATGTGCGCCTCTAGAAGTCAGTAGAAGGTGTATCAGGGGAAATGGGACACGCGGATAGGCAGAGTTATTGGTTGGGTCAGTCCGTTATGTTGCTAGGTACACTGAGAGACCCTGGCTACAGTGTTCTAATATCCAGAAAATGACGTTATCTGACACCCCATTGGTCCCTGGGGCACCGCATATTTAAAGTTTTACCATATATTGTGTATCGTTTTTTTTTTTTTCTTTTCTCTGTTCTTTTTTCCATAGCGAATAGTGTCTGAAACGCTGGCGTGAGAGGCCTGGCTTGTGGAATGTATGCTGTAATTTCTCACCAAGGTGAGATAGTGGATAGAGTGTGTGACTCCTAAGGCTGTCCCATCTCACAGGGCTGATTGATCATCCAGTTCCATGATTGTGAGTGCTGTGGAGTTTGCCAAAAAGTCATTTCCTCATTATTTTGTGTGGTATCTAAAGAGACCAAGTATTACCCAAGTTTTTTTACGGATTGGGGGTTGGGGGTTGGGTTGGTTACTGAGTAGCAGTTTAATCTTGAGATTCAATTGATCTGTGTATAAACTGTCCAACTCGGCTCATTGACACATTCTGGTGAACTACTTTCTAACCTCAGTTGAGTTCTTTGCCCACTGTCCATACATCCCTAACCCTACCTCTCCATTTGAATGAACTCCTTGTTTATCTCCGAGTTCTGTTCCAACAACCTAGTCGAACCTAGAGAAGTGGCTGCTAAGTAAATATCATGGTAGCCTAGATGTGACTGCAGATGTGCTACAACTTTGCTTTTGCCTCCACATTCAATTTCTTTTAACCCTCATTGAGTAGACATTTTGTCTGTTTTACTTCAAAGATCTCTCTTTCCGGCATGCATTGTCAGGTGTACAAAATTTGCTCAATAGTCCTCACATCGGTTTGAAGACGTAAAGATTATAAAATTGCTGTCCTATTTGAAAATGTTCACCGACTTGAGGTAGTTGCTAAACAGGGAGTGATTTTTTCTCTATGGAGGCATTGCAGTGTTTTTTTTTTTTTTATTATTATTATTATTTTTATTTATGTATTTTTTATTATTATTATTTTATTAATTTTTTTTATTATTATTATTTTTTTTTTATTAATTTTTTATTAATTATGGTCATTACTGTTTAGTCCAGAGGTCACCAACCTTTTTGAAACTGAGAGCTACTTCACGGGCACTGAGCCAAATGAAGGGCTACCAGTTTGATACACTCTTCTTAAATAACAAATTTGCTCAGTATAATAAACATGTTTTAAATACTTTTTTTATATATTTTATATTTTTATATGATATTATCATTTTCAAATCTATATAAATGCAAATGTGATTAAAGAAGAATAGCAACAGGATAAAATTAAATTTGACTCTGCTCACTGGTGAGTTGTTCTATTTTTAGAACAGGTCCGCGGGCGACTCGTGTGGTCCTTGGGGGCATCCTGGTGCCCGCGCGCACAGTGTTGATGACCCCTGGTTTAGTCTCTCTCTCGTCCTTGTCTCAGAGGGGCTCTTCTGTGTTTGACAGAAGTTGTATCTTCTCAGCTAAGTTTCTCCGTAGGGTGACCAATGTATCCTAAGTTGCTCCCTCTCACTCTGTCTCCATCATGCATCCTTAACTTTTCAGAAATTGCATCGGTTGGGTTCCATATTGGTGATTCTGACATTGATTAGCATCCTCTGCTGAGCTAGCCGATTCAGTTTGATTTGTTTTTCGCAATGAATTAAGAGTTTGATGGATGGATTTTATAAACATAGTCTTCCAACAACTTCTTCCTAGAATCCAGAGACAAGACAGTTAGGCTAATTATCATCTCTGAATTGTCTGTACTGATTAGGAGTGCAAAGATTTCCCAAATCCATGGATCAGTTCAGACCTTGATTTTTGAGCCACGGTTCGGTTCATACCCCAGGGGTTGGTTTTTTTTTTCTTTTTTTTTTTTGCAGTGGGGCGGGGGGTTAATAAGACAAAAAAAAGCGTGGGAAAATTCTGGGTTTTACAATAATTCAGATCACTGAGCAGAAGAACACTGAACAGGTTTGATTAACTTCACATAAAATGACTAAACAAAAATAAATTATACTATACTGTACTGGATAACCAAAATGTTCCCACACGGCTGACTTAAATGTGCACAGATGCTCAGCGATCTGGTAGTTTCCATCTTGAGTTAATGAAACCAGCCTAGCTTTTACTGCAGGCATGACCACTCAGTCATGATTGGACCGAATTTGTCACGACACATGCAGTTGGAATACAAAAAAAATAGGCGTGATGTGTAAAATTTGAAAAATGTACAACTTGCCCTAACTTTTTAGAATAATTATTGTGATGCTGGTGTGTTAGTGTTAATCATGGAATTGGGTATTAAGTTTTGCAACATCAGTAACGCGACTCAGCGCTGAACATGCTGCACCTGGGTCTTGTGAATGGTGAACGTTTGTATTGTGGTTTCGGTCTCTGTCTCCCAAACGTTACAGCACCTGTAGTGTGGCCTGCCATCCCGTCCTGGGGGACTCCCGCCTGGTGCCCTGTGCTGCCTGAGAAGGGCGCTCCAGGCGTCCCTGCAACCCCTTCAAAGGCTTAAAAAAAAAAAACTTCTTTCATTTAGCTCTTCTGTCGTTAGTGTAGTAGTCGTCATGCAATTCTGAGAAGTGCAGATCATCGGTCCTTTCTTAAGAAGAGCATTTGTGAGGTTCGTTCCCTGTGCTTTTGGGAGTGCGTGTGTCACATGACCCGAGGTCACGTGACACTAAGGCTCAGTGTGTGATGTTTGGACCTTGTGCTGTGTTAGTGGGAGCCTGGCGGCTTCATGTCATCAAACGTTCTGTTCAGCGTTAACATGCAAGTATCCAGAATATTAACGATTTTGATTTATGGCCCACGGCAGCTTTAAACCATCCTTTTATGAGGGAATTTGAGACACAAACGTCTCTTTTTTTCTTGCCTCTCCTGCTGTTTGTTACCAAGTAACCGTGGCAAATACAGCGACAACATAAATTGAGCTTTATGATGCACAAGAAGTTGGTATGAGAAACATAAATGACACCCGAATACACTTCATAAAAATATGCCTGTGTGTACACGTCCCACAAATTTAATGTGAGTCTGCCTGCTTATATAGCAGCTTGAGTTATTGCCTTTTTGAAGTCATAGTATATATAGCTATTTGTATTTGTAATGCTTCTGTTTGTAACATGCTGATTGAACTGGGTACAACTGGGTGACTGTCACCAGAAGGTCATTGGTTCAAATCTTGTGGCTGTGCAGAGTGGTGTCACCGTTGGACCCCTGAGAAAGGCCCTTAACCCCTAGTTGTGCCAGGGACTGGCTGACCGAGCTTCTTCAAGAATAAATAAAATTAAATGCAAGTGGACACAGAAACGAGTGAGTGTAGTTTGCTAGAGTCATTTTTATTGACTTTTTGTACAATAGGAACGATCACTGTCACTGAAGTGTTGCAGAGATTTTCTTAAAGGTACAATAGCAGTGCACCTCATGGGTTAGGGTTAATGCACTTTCTTTAAGCATCTACAACAAGGCTCCACCACTTAGGTGGGGGCAGTGGAGGGCCCTCCATCTGATGTACCCTACTTTCCTTGTTCAGGTCCTGCAGACCTGCAGATCAGATGCATCACCAGGAGGTTGACACAGCACAAACTCATTGATGTCTTAATAGGATTAAGAATCTCCCTTCCCAGTAATCTGGTTTCTGTCCCTGCTCCAGGGTAGGGTGAGCGAGCATTACCCATAATCCTCAAATGACCACACAACTTAGTGTTTATATCTGTGGACAGGTGGACTTTTGGTTTTGACAGTTTTGCTTCCGGCCACCGGTGCGTGACCTGACCTGGTGCAGTATGTTATGGTAGATGGTGCTGAAGTGTTGCAGCCACATTGATTATGCCACGTTGGCCTCCAAAGCAGGCTGCCTACTGCTTGGCCTCCAGGGAGCCTCCTAGCCATCCCACAATCCCCTGTGTGAAGCTGCCACGCTTCTGGCTTGCATTGTATTACAGCCAACAGTGATGCCTGTCTGACCCCCTTCCTCCCTTCCAGGTGACCATCGTGGACACGGGAGTGAGGGGGACTATCGCGGTGGGTCTGGTGCCGCAGTTCTACAAGCTGGACCAGCAGCCGGGCTGGCTGCCGCACTCCGTGGCTTACCACGCCGACGACGGCAAGTGAGTGTGTGGGGGCGCCGGGGGGGGAAGCGAGCGCACGCGTGCTGCTCATTGCTGTCGTGTCACAGCAGCTGCCTTGTGGACCATGTCTCTGCTGCCGAAGGAGCAGCCCTTAATGTGATGGCAGGGCTACATTAGCCCACAGCTCTGTGCCCCTCTGCCTGTGTGCCCCTCTGCCTGTGTGCCCCTCTGCCTGTGTGCCCCTCTGCCTGTGTGCCCCTCTGC
>JAODLC010000091.1:1711241-1741778 GCA_026781145.1 Hippopotamyrus pictus | reverse complement strand
CCCCTCTGCCTGTGTGCCCCTCTGCCTGTGTGCCCCTCTGCCTGTGTGCCCCTCTGCCTGTGTGCCCCTCTGCCTGTCTGAGCTGTTTACCTGCCTCTCTCCCCTAACCCTACAGGCTGTACAATGGCAACACTGTAGGCCAGCAGTTTGGACCCAAATGTAACCGTGGCGACCGCATTGGCTGTGGAATTTACCTGGACTCCTTCGAGACAGGACCCACCACGGTGTTTTTCACCAAAAATGGCAAGGAGGTGAGCCCCCAGCGCCGTGTCCCGCTTTAGCTGGGAGGCCTCGTCCCAGTAACTCTTTTGTGGGGACTCTGGGGTCTGTGTGGAAGCAAAGCTCTGGAGATATGGTTGGCTTCAGGTGGACTTGGTGCCTTACAGATTTCTTTTTTTTTGTCTCTGGTTGCCGGGAGAGCAGGTGGGCTCGGTGGTGGTCCCCGCCTCCTCGGACGGCCTCTTTCCCGCCGTGGGCATGCACTCGTTGGGCGAGGAGGTGCGGCTGGACCTGCAGGCGGAGTGGGGCTCGGACGAGGACGACAGCGCCATGATGGTGGACAGTCACGAGGACGAGTGGAGCCGACTGCACGACGTGCGGGTCAGCGGCACGGTGAGGCCCCTTTCGGGGGCGGGGGGGTCACTGGGGGGCTGTGGTTCGCTGTGCGGCATATCCAAGTTCCAAACTGAGATCAGCGTCGCTGGTTTATACCGCGCTTCGTGGTAACGGGGCACAGTGACGATAAAGTTCACCTTGACTGGACCCTGAGTGTGCTCACTGGTTCTCTGTATGGTTACACATGGTTTCTTTATACTCTTATAGTGGAGGCGGTTTGTGGATCAGCAGGGTAGGGTGATGTGCCTGAGATCAAAAGATCACTAGTTCAAACCCCGTGTTTGGCAGAGTAATGTTAGCGTTTGGCCCTCGAGAAAGGCCCCTATCCCGGACCGACCCGTCACTTTACAGAAGGTGCACACCCCTGCAGTTTAAATGCAGTGGAGATGAGGCCGGCTATAAGATGAATTTGCCACTAACCAGTGCGGAGTTCATGACCAGCCCCGTCCCTTCCAGTGGATTGCCAGTGCTGGACTCTCATGCCTCCTTTCGCGGCCTACGAATGTACAGTGAGGAGTGCCAAGTTACATGCCGCCTTATGAGGCTGTAGGTGTGTAATTAACCCTGAGATTAATGAGCCAAAACGTGTGTGCATAAAATTTCTTAAGTGACATTTTCCAAAATCTCAGGTATTTTATACAGATATTTATACTGTACCAATTCGGGTTCAGTTGTCTGTTCAGGGCTCTTATAACGGGGCTTCTCCTGGGATTTGAACCAGCAACTGTCAGGTAAGAGTCCGTTTGCTGGTTCCCAGCTGCAGCCAATACCCAGAATCTGAATGCTCACGGAATGCCTTTCGGTGAGTTGGTTACGTTCCGTACATGCAGTGCACAGTACAGCGAGTGCAGTACACTCTACACTCCATTGTTCTGGTGCAAATTTAAAAGTGTACAGACTGCATGGTCTAACAGGAGATGATACTTACTGTTTGTGCTGTAATAAGTATGAGGGGAGTCTGTGTGGCAGCTGGCTTTGGGTTGTGGGAGTCTGACCTCCTATTGAGATGAGTCACGCAGGTAAACCGGGCTGTTCCTTCAACACAGGCTGTTTTTTTTTTTTGTTTTTTTTTTCCTCCTCGTCATGCAAACCTGGTCTGTATTGTCACCAGCTTGAGGTGTCGGCCACTGGCAGGGAGTGCCCGAGGTCCCCCCCCCAGCGGTGGGTCTCTCTGCCCTCGCCCCATTGTCAGTTTTTCCACCCAGCGGGTGTCGCATTTGCGGTCCAAGTACAGAAGCTTCTAGTTTTTCTTCTGCTTGTTCTCTCCACTACTTCGGAACTGTGGGGGGGGGGGGAGTGTTGGCATAATAGATCTCTGGAATTCTGTGTTGAAATTGACATAATCTCTGATTCGACTAGAAATGTTTCGGGGTCGTAGCCATTCCACAGCACCCTCTTCGGCTGTCATTAAAATGAGATTCTGGTTCTGGTCTCCGTTCTGTGAGCGGGGCGTTGGGTTCCACGTTCCCGGAGACTCGGCGAGAGGCGACCTTCGGCACAGCCAGCATCCGCTGACATTTTGCCTGAAGAACTCTGCTGTACTTGGGACTAGACAGGCCCGCCCTGGTTCAGTGAACCAGCTTGGAATCAATCGCACACAGGCGACTGAAGGTGACAAGAAGGTATCCTGTAAAACATCAGTGGTACAAACATCAACAAGCGATTTGTTTATCTGAAGGACTTCTCAGCCAAGGTCTCCTACTCATCCTCTTCCTAGCTCTGCCTCTCTGTCCATCTCCTGACGTGCCTCTCGTGTGACTGCAGTCGGTCATCGTCCGCTCTGTCAGCACCCCGCCCCACCTGCTCTCTGGTACACGGTGGCATGTTGAACGCTATATAATGGATGAAAGCTCGTGCTCGTGACACGATGTCATGCTTTTCTTAGGTGGTGCCATGAGGCAGTATGACTTGGCAATGGGGTCAAAGTTCAACAAGCATGCAGTCTACCTACGTCAGAACAGCATACAACCTTGTGTCACAGTTTCTGGGTGGGGTTCATTCTTGGAGTGTTTTTTTTCCCCTCAACTCCTACTTCTAACTTGTTAACTGAAAGATTAGCAGTATCACCCCCCCTCCCCCATGAGCATGTTGGTAGAGGCCGTTGCTAAGTTCCTGTTGTGGTTGCCGGCGGTTTGTCAGTGGTGACGGGCCGCACAGTGCGTGAGTCAGACCTCAGCGATGGATCCATCTCGCGGACACGTGCGTCATGCGGCCGACTCTGCCGGCGTCTTAACTTGTTCCCTCCATCTCCCCCATTCCACAAACCGCCTCTCCCACAGATTTATGAATCGGGTGTCCTGGGATTAGAGGGTGTGGGTTCGATCGGACGTACCCGGGGTAGCACGTTACGGTTGAACCGAGAGCCCCACCCTCGTCAGCGAGACGCGCCTGGGGATCACGTTGCTCTGCTCACGTGTCCAAGACGCTCTTTGCCAGAGGGCCAGCCGGCCAGCCCGCTTATGCTCTGTCACACGCTCTTTCTAATGCTCTCCGTGCAACCAGGCCTGCCCACACGTGCCAGCTGGTCACATGGGACGTCAGTAGTTATGCAGATGGAGCCTGTTGCTTGGGTGTTCAGACTGAACCGCAGACATAGGTGTTCGGTGACGCCGCTTTGAGTGGTACAATGTGAAAAAGATGTTGAATCTCTTCCTTTGCTGAAGATATTCCAGAAGAGTATTTAAATGTCTAGGATGTTTAACATGGCTGCGATATTAAAAACCAACGTGGCCTGTATCCTGCTGTCATTTTCAATGCAGGCAGGCCTCCTCACGAATGTGATTAACTCACGCCATTTCTTTGATCGACTAGTGTAAAGGAAAAACCATCGTCCATTTCTTTCCTTTTTCCGGCGTTTGACTGCGTGCAGACGCTCAGGAAAGTTCCTCTGTCTCCTCCAGTCTGTTAGAGACTTTCATTTACATTTCTTTGAAGTTGGAGAATAAAATGACAGGGAAATTTAAATCACCCTGTCCCTGATCTGCCTGTGGGCTGAAAAATCAATCGGAACGTTCTTTTAAATACACCTGAGATTTAAATAATTTTCAGGCTGTATCATTAATCAGTTTTTTTAAATAGAATAGCATGAGCTTAGAGGTGTACAGTTTGTAAAGTATTTGCCTGTTGAATTATGGACCTGTTTATATACTGGTAAATGGCTTGTGAAGTGTTTTGCTATCCATTATATTATATCCATTATTGTGTTTAACACAAGAATGACAAAGTGAACTTTACCAGTGGTAGATTTAATGTCTCTGCATGGTTGCCCCTCTTGGTGATTCATTGTTGTACATTTCCTGTTTTTTTTTTTTTTTGCAATGAATAAATGTCTCTGTAGGATCCCAACAGACATGTCACAGAGAACTGTTTCTGTCACAGTTCGCTTTACTTTAGAGCATTTTAAACAATAAATTAAAGCAAATTAACAATAAATATTTCTTTTCATCCTTCATGCAAAGCAGCAAGTATTTTTAGCTTGTTGTGGGGTTTTGAGTTTAATTTGCATCTGAAGCCTAATGAACCACGATTTGCATTATGAGGCTTGAACGGATGGATCTTTTTGTTCTTGTTACTGTCTCATCTTTCCTTGAAATGGCACCGAAATCCTACCGTTTCATACATGTCATGAAAATGTTAGTTGGGTGCTCACCACAATGGAGGATATTTCCCAGAATGCCTTGAGGAGTACTCGTAAGAGTAGAAAAGCGCTATATAAATGCAGTCCATATAAATGCAGTACATTTAGATGTGATTAAGGGTGGTGACTCTAGGTGAGCTTGGGTTATTGATGGCGGTGCGACTGGCAGTAGGTCCGCTTTCTACTCTAGCGTGCCGCCACTCCGTGGGGAAGCTGCCCTCGGGTCACCTGTCCCATCCCGCCTTGCCCGTGCGTGCAGAACTCACCAGCCCACTGCCGCTGTCCGGTCAGGGGGCACGCAGCTCTGCCGGGGGAGGCAAACCGGGCAGCATGTGGTCTGTAAGGAGATGTTTACACGACGACGTGCCTGAATCCTGCGGAATGTTACTCTCCCAGCAGACTCCAGTTAGTGCTGACAGTCCCGGAATGCAAAGGAGCCCAGTCATGGGTCAGGCCCAGCTGGTACCTGCCGACTGATAAAATGCAGCTGGAAATCAGTTGGAGCTATTCCTCATTTTAAGATTGTCGGTGTTTATTAATATGAAGTAAAATATCTGTGATTGTTTTGGTGTCTGTGTTGGCCTCCGATCTTGCTGATGCTTAGGCGATACCTTTCCTGAAGCAGGTTATTAACGGGTGGTGACAACTTCCACATGCCCAGAGAAAAACAGTGGTAGGCACTGGTACAGTCCTGCATGCGATTATGGTATGAGGGGCAGAGCCTTCGGCCAGCCTGTTTTGATATCGCAGTGAATGCGGGGTGCAGGAAATCACAGCCATGCTGCAGTCTTGGGTCGAGTCGCACTCTGTTCTAAAAATGGCGTCCCGGCTAATGGTTTCCATACCTGGTGGTGTTTTGCAGCCACGAAGTTTATTTTTGCTCTTGATTACTGGGGAGCCAGTCTTGCTACGCTGACCTGAACAGCTGGCGCTGAAGTCGTATTCCGGGAGCCCCTCGGATACCAAACCGCAGATGTTGCATGCATGTACGCAGGCAGAAATGCGACGAGTCAAGGGTTAGCACGGTCTGTCTCCCCTGTGGGTGCGATGTCACATGGGCGCTCAAGATAGGGGCCGCTGTTGTCGATTCGGCCAGCAACTACCGTTTGCACACAAGATGGTTTGGGCCCGGTACATGTAGAGCATCGACTCAGCCTGACTCTTTCGGAGCTGCATGGCAGAGCACGGTCATATCAGGTTTCCACCTGAATAAGTCCAGTTAAATCTTGGTTAAACATGCATGTTTACGTGGAATCTCTGTTGCCTGGGCACCAGGTCAACAAGACATGCTCCTGCTCGATCTACCTGCCCCCAGTTGATAACGCCTGTGCTGGGGGGGGGGAGAAGATGCAAGTCAGACTGCAGCCATCGTCCCCCCTTCCCGTTACTGAGTATCAGCGAGGCGGGAGGGTGTGATTAGGTGTGACCTCGCAATTGTCCAGGCATGACTACTGGAGTGATGAAATGGAACGGGAAATAAATATTTTTGGCTGTCGTTTATCAGCCAAGTGTAGCCTGGGCACAGAAGGTGCAGTAAGGAGTGGAAGGACCTGGGCAGCTGCTGGTGGATTGTCATGCTCTCATATTTGCTTTTTTTCTAGGGGAAACAAATTCCACTTCGTAGTTTTGTTTCTCCCCTTTCTCCATGTAAAATAAAATTTTATTGCATGAATCATATTTCTTTATAAATCTTGCATTTATACTGGGATTGATGAGTGCCATTTCCCTTATAAATAAATGGGCAGGATGGTTTTAGGCTTGGAAACCCTGACAGAAGCTGCCTTGTGTGAATGTTTGACTTTATGCTGTTGCAAGTCCTATGATGTCTTTCTTGTTCGAAGTTCAAAATGTTTAAGCAGTCAATTGAGGCCTTTGAAAAGTTGCTTAGCACTCACGTGGTTAATTGGCTTCTCATTGGCCACCAAGCCGGGGGGGCGGGGCTTCCTGTGGGAGCCATGTGTAATGGGGAACAGATGAGCTCTTCCCCAGGTGCGGGCCGCCATGCTCCGGTCCTCTCTGTTCCTTTGAATGCTGACCCACGTGTCGCGGATCAGAATGGAATAATGAATAGCTTAAAGGAATAATAATTCCTGTTCTGAAAATACCATTATGTGTGAAATTTATCATTTTTTTTTGTCAGCCTGATCTCTAAATGGGCTACATGTCATGGCTGACAAACTTGCCATTGCCAAATTCCTTATGAAAATATTTCCTCTCTGCACACTGCTTATGGAATCTACTTAATTATACAAGGTGTAATGGTTTCTGTGATAACGTAAGCAGGAAACAGTATTATCTATCTCTTCTGGGTTTGGTTCCCCAAAAAGTGACTCATTTATAAGGAATATGTCATTCCCAGGTATGACAGTATGTTGAAAAATCTACTGTTAGCTCTGCATCAAACCTAAAAATATGCTAAATTGAGCTAGCCTGCCACTCTGCAGCCACCCATGAATGATTTCCAAGCTTTTAATAAACTTTGAATGCTTTGTATGGTTTCAGAGATTGATGGGCCTGTGTAAATTAGTATTGAAGAAGACCGTTGGATTGTAAAATAGGATTGGAGGGATCTGAGATCATTGCCCATTTTGTCATTTGTTCTGTATGAATTCCAACTCTCCTGCTACCTTATTTGCTACCTTTTGACTTCCATTTTTGTGCCTGGCCTTCCTGGATCTTTAGTATGATGTTTCTCAGTCCTGTCCTTGGGGACCCTCCGATGTCATAGGGGCTGGAAAGGAGCAAACATGGGCTGTGTGAGGCTCCGCAGGACTGGGTTGAGGAACATCGGTTTAGTACATGTAAGAGTTACATGCGCTCTTAACTTGGTTGGTTATACTGGTAGATCCAGGGCAGTGTGCAGAAGAGTGGGTGAGTAGGGTCCCCACCTTTAGGAGCGTATCATTGGATCCTGGAAGGTTGTTTGACAAACTGTCTGGCCTGTAGGACAGTGAACTTATTGGCTGAGCCTCTCTCGAGCCCATGGTTCTGAACTTGGTCAAACACCTTTGAAGAATTAATTTTCCATACAAATACAAAAAAAGCAGTTTGTATAATTTACGAGTTCCAAGCCGGTTTGCATTCAGGCTTGTTTAAATCTGCAAGATGAAGAAGGGCAGTGGTAACTTTTTCGTGTCAGATTCCTGCCTATTTTCATGTTTGTGGAGTGAATTTGTCCTCACGGTAAAGCTACGCTTTCATGTTGCATGGAATCTGGCCCCTGTGGCATCTGCAATAATCCACCTCCCTCCCAGTGATGGCTGCGATTTTGGGGCCTGACTTCCCCGCTGTCTTTGGAATCCGTGCCGTATGACACGCAGCAACTTTCAGAGATAAACAAGAATGCCAAAAATTGTAAACCAGGCCTCAGGGGCAACATTTTTTCCATTTGTGGGGGGCTATGGGGGTGCTTTTTGTTTTAATTCACAGAAATAGAAGCAGATAAATCATGTTGCTGATTAGACGCAGTGGTTTCATGTCGGGGACACACTGACGGAGTGCTGATTGCGAAGGACGTGGCTGAATGCTCGCTCACACCTTGGGCACTTTTGGGTTTGTTCTTTCCCCACAAAAATTCCATTAAACTTGCTCCTCGGACATCGTGACGCTCGTCTTTGCTGCGTTGCAGCAGAGGCACGCAATGCTGGGGGGTGTCGAGGGACTCCAGGCGCCCCACCCCCAATATCATACGCACAGGCATCAGGCAGAGGCCCTCACAGGGTCGTCCTGTGCGGAATGCATGCCTGTGCATGCTTGCTGTTGTGGTTCCCACGAAAGCGATGTCTGTCGCAAGAAAGGAGCCGTTGTTGTGTAAACTGAAGTGAATGGTGTCCCAAACGCCGGACTGCTGGGTTTGTATGGTGATGTTTCTGAGGAACTCTCCTCAGATCCACCGAGTATAACTGTTTCAGCATCCGCACCTACCTGGGACCTACTCGGCAAGACTTTGTCAGACTTCATTTTTTCAGTGTTTCCTGTGAATAAGTGGGTCACCCAGCCAAGATTTTGCTTGCACCTCATTATGTAGTGGCATTTCTGTCTGTCGAAACTTGTTTCAGCCCAGTGATGTACTGTGAGTGCACAGAGCAGCACCTATGTGGCTGCGGTCCACAGAGTGATGGCGGCTGAGGTTGAGTTTGGTCATGCTGACCAACGTTACACCCTCACTCAAGTCTGTCTTCCCCAGAAACAAGTCTTTTTTTTCCCAAAAGTCTTTTTACCATGATGAAGAACAGTCACCATGGAAGGAGTTGACCTTTGTTTCCCCCTCCATCTTCCTCTACCTCATCCTCAATGGTCTGGAATGGGTCTGATGTGAAGAGATACGTCATTGATTTTGTTGCCAATGGCGATGGAGCGAGCCATCCAGTCATCGGCCGGGCTGTAAATAAACCAGCGCTCAGCCCCGCTGCACATGAGGGTTGCACACAGGCAGAGGTGGCCTCCAGTCGCAGGCCTGATAAGTGGCGTTACTCAAGCGGAATAGCTCTCATTTCCCCTCTAATGGTCTTTGGTGTGTTGGGTTTCTAAATTCGTAGTGTGTTTGTGCCTCTGCCCACCACATCACTGTCGTGAAACGGGTCGGTGGCAAACGACGCTTTGCAGGTCCAAGGCTCGAGGCACACACCCGCCATTGTTGACGGGCCAAACTCAATGAGCATATTGGAAACCCAGTCTTGAACCTTTCTGAGATGTTATTTAATGTGAGAAGGTACTTTGTCATAATACAATCTTTTCTTATAAAATTGGTATTCATCATTTACACCAGGGGTGGGGAACCTGATCCATGGAGGGCCGGTGTGGGTGTGGGTTTTTGGGATGACCTGTCAATCAGCCAATAACAGAGTCCCCAGGACTGGAGAGAACCACTGTTTTTTTATTCCTGATTGAAAGGTCATCCCAAAAACTCGCACCCACAAAGCTTCTCCACCCCTGATTTACACAATTCTATTTTTACATCCGTGTTGGTGAATGAAAGGAATCTGCTTCTGATCTTCTGTTTGAAATGATCTCTTCCCCTGTATGAAGCCTGTCAGTGATAGCAGCTTGCTTTCCCCGTTCCTGGCGGGCTGGGTTGCTTTTTGTAGAATACGTTCGGTTTAAGCGTCTCGCTGATGCACGGAGCCTCGCGTGTGGCGACTTGCTACCTGAATAAATAACTGCTTAAGGGAATCGATTTGCTGAGGTCGCTTGAAGAGCAGTTCCCTGGCAGCTTGGTTAGGTGAGGCCCATCTCGCCAAGGCTGACTCCCCCCCACCCCTCTGTCTGTCGGTCCTCCCAGGTGTTGGAGTACACGGGTAAGGGCAAGAGCATCATGGACGTGGGTCTTGCCCAAGCACGTACTTCCCTCAGCCCAAGAAGCCATTACTTTGAGGTGGAGATCGTGGATGCCGGAGAAAAGTGTTACATCGCCCTGGGATTGGCACGAAGGGTAAGTGTTCATCATCGTCTGCCTCAAGTGTAATCTAATTTGACTGGTTTCCAGTTGCTTCACCATGAAGGACATCCTGCCCATATTAAGTAATTTTAGGGTGTACCATGACTGGCACCAGCCTCCCATGACGGTCATGGTCTACTTCACTACACTTTAAGCAATGGGTGACGAAGCCTGTAGCGTCGGTGTGGGATGCCGTCTTTGGAAGCCATCATTCGCCTATTACGGGAGAAAACCAGGGCTTTCCACCACATGCTGGCAGCCCTTGGACGGGATGATGTGGCACTTTATGCTGCAGAAGGCTGCGCTGGGCCTGAGAAAGGGCCTTCTGCTCTGCCCTGGTTAGGAAAGGTATACTGAAGGGAACACTGAGGGATTTGGGTGTAGACCCATGACAGACTGGCACTGTACTTCGTTAGCTTTTGGCCTCTGTGATGGTACCTTGGGATTCCGCTGAAATTATGTCTTTGCATTGGCTTCCCATCAACTGAAATCAGCTTGGAAATGGCCTCATGGTTTTATCATCATCGTCATCACCATCATCCTCCTCTCTGGAAGCGGCTCCACACTTGTCTTTGGTTGTACATTTTGTTCTGACTCTTTCCACAATGCCGCATCAGTGCTGAGAACCAAACTCAGTCAAAATATGGCGAAATGAGGTTTGGCTTCCACTAGGTGATATTTATTTTATGTGTCTAAGAGAACACTTTGTCTTGGTGCATTGGGTGTTCCCATGGCTACCATCACTAATGGGCTATTGGGCATTTGACTTGCTGGTGGCGGGTCATCTGATTGCCCTTTCAGAATGGCTTTCAGGCCTTGAGACCAAGGCTGGCACTTGAATCTTGTTTTTCCTGGATTGCTATGAGCTGTCAGGCTCCTGCTTTTAAGGTGCCCAAAAGCTTCCTGTCCTCTAGGGATTCTATCAAAGCCATAAATATCAGATATCAAAGTGACTGACCTGCAGTTGGGTTTTTTTTTATTTTTTGCTGTCAGGTATTTAGGCAGGATGCATCCTCCCAACCTCACCTCGCTTGAGGGTACCATAACAATTCTGTAGTAGAGAGCAGATTCACTGGAATTTGTTTCTCCATGGTCAAGACTGATTTGCTGAACTGCCAGGTATTCTGAGTCCAGAGTCCTTCACGTGGTCCAGAGTGTTTGTGTTTTGTCTGGTAGATATTTCAAACCTGCCAATCAGGGAGCTGTATGTCTTACTTTGTTTTTCTGACCGTAACCCCTTGACATTAACAACTTGCTGGGCAGTTTAATCTGTGGCTGTACTGGCCTTCCTGCTCCAACCTCCCCCTATTTTCCCGCGATCCCAGTGCCGTGGCCAAGGGCATAACTTTCATTTCAACATTGGGGGGGGTTGAGGTCTCCACCCATGTAGGGGGAGACGTGATTATCGAGGGGGTTGTATTAGCCGGTTTTGATTATTGGGGGGTTTACAACCCCCCCATCTCCCCTGTAATTTACACCTATGACTGTGGCAGTGGCGCCCAGCGCCCAGAGGCAGATGGTAGCAGAACAAGAATTACAAGAACTGACGTTCTTTCCTCAAGAGTCGAGTCATTCCATGAAAGCAGGAGTGGATTTATGCTCTGGTTCCCTTTCATGTCACTTAGGGTCAGATGGTGTCCTTTCCTTCCGTCACCATTTGAATCTCTGCTTTTTGTTAATTTTTTTTCTCTCTGTGCCCTCAAAGTAAAAAGCACGTCTGAGAAATTTTGATTATATATGCAGCTTTTTTAACATAGCAGTTGTTAAACAAGGTCCGTTTCTTGGGTCTTATACGTTAGTCAAAACTCAAGTCTTTTGATAAACAGCGAGGTCACGTTCACACTTGGCGTCAGCCTTTCAGTCAGTCTATAGACTTGTTGTTGGTTTTGTAGCTGGTTTTTTGCACACTGCGGTTAGACCAAGTTTCCAAAGGAACAAGGTTTATGAATAATAAAGCAAATTAAAGAACAATGATTTCATGGATGGTTCAGAAATAAATTATCACCGCTGTAAATCCGTCACGGGTCTGCGGTTATACCCAAGGTTCCTCTAATTACATAAAAATAATAAACAAGCAGAACCTTCAACAAGGTGTTCATCGGAGCTAGATTCCCTGAGGTGGCAGGATTACTGCATGGGAGACGTCATTTCTGGGATTGATACGAAAAAATACCAGGACTTGTGGTTAAACTGGAAACTGAAAACCTGGCTTTTAATGCCCCCCCCCCCCACTATACCCCTTGGATACGAGCCGCTTTAACTCCTCCTAGGTAATGGCAGTTACTGTCTGTACTGTCTGTGGACATGGCTATGACCTGGACTAGGTGCTACATCATTATCAACGGGAGTTTGAACTGGCTTAAGCATTAATAGGTAATGTTCGATCATATAGACTTCTCCCCAAAAGAGGCTTTGTGTGGTATTCATCCCCGCTGTTTGGTTATTTTGGGGGTGGGGATGATGGAACGATAGGCAAGAGCGTGTTTAGGCCGGTTGCATCGGAGTTAATGGAGAGCTTTATCGCGCTGTCTGAAGGGTGCAATTGTCTTCTGATAAAGAGCTCAGCAGAGTGGCTGCAGGGATGTGCAGAAAAAACACCGTCGATAATTAAAAGTGAGTCATCGTCTGATCTTATCAAGTGCGGGTCGTTTTTCCTCCGTGTGTTGGCAGGGTACACCTGTGTTCTTTGTTGTAGTGTTAGTGGGGCGATAGAAGCAGAGGACCTCACAGCTGTGGGGGGTAATATCACCCCCCGCTCCCACCGTGCCGGAGGTGAAAGGAAGCATCTTTTGCGGGTCCTTTTACAGAGTGACGTTTTGGGGCACCGTGGCATGCCACATTGACCACCCCTCCATTGCATGCCACATTGACCACCCCTCCATTGCATGCCACATTGACCACCCTCCCCATGGCATGCCACATTGACCCCCCCCATGGTGCATAGGGCTCACGTCCTTTGGCAGCCACTCTCGTCGAAGAGACATGGGCTGGCAGATGCTTTCACGATTTTAGGATTACGATCAAGCTACAATGTTTGCAAATCTGCACCAATGGGAAAACAAGCGGATTAAACTTAATCCGGCAGCATGCGACGTGAGCGTAACTGACATCCTAATGTCTAACATGCATGTCATGTAGTAAACTCTCCTTTTGGCTTGCAGGACTATCCCAAGAACAGGCACCCCGGATGGAGTCGCGGCTCTGTGGCCTACCACGCAGGTAAGCCTTCCGGGTCGTAACCCCCCCGCCCTGATGCACACCATGTTCACAGCTGGGTCAGGAGGTCCGTCAGCATTGGCAGAGTGTAGACAATGCCGAGGACCTTCACACACCCTGGTTCCGTTATCACTCTTTCCCTAGAGAGCTCCGGTAACCGTAGTCTAGTGTTTGTTGTAACGTGGTGTAGATAGATAGATGCTTTATTGTAATTGTAAGTACAATGAGCTGTAGAACTGTCAGTAAATTGAATTACTAGGGTCGTCAGTTAACATGTTAGGGTTAATCTTAGTTTTAATGAGTTATTTCTTTGATATTAACTTTTTTTTTTTTTTTGGTCACACCATGCTAACCTTGACACCTTTCCCCTGTTCTGTGCTGGTGCTGCAGAGGGTGAAAATACTACTAGGAGCACAAGCAAGCCAGTCTTGCTTTGTCTTGGATCGTGAACACCACGTGCGAGTCAGCTGGCATCCTAGCCAGTCACCTAAGTTTGCCTTAAGGTTTAAAGCTGTAGTTAAGGTTGCTATTAGGGTTAGAGCTAGAGTTAGGGTCAGACTTATTATTGGGGTTAGGTTAGGGTTAGCTTAGGGTTAGGCCTGCCCTACGGCTTGGAGTTAGGGTTGCTGTTAGGTTAGAGGGAATGTATTCTTCACATTCACGAGATCTTAGGAAGTAATGATGCTGACCTCAGATTTCAGTTCATATCTGTGACACTCAGAGGTTAGATTATTGGTATTGGTAATATTAGACCAAATGGAAATCTGCATTGGCCACAATTTCCACATTGTTGCATCACTAATATAAAGCATTAATCTCATCTGTTGTGTTTAATGTATATGGGGAAATGCTTTGATCCATGCCCTAGTGTAGTGTGTGTGTCGAGGGGTGGAGCAGAAGAAAGACATAATAGTGTGTTTATTTTGTGGGAAAAAAGCTTGAGAAAATACCAAAGTTTGACTCAGTATGGGTGGTACAGAGGCATGGAATTGAGGATAATTGGGGCAAAACCAGACACCGAGACACATCTATTGGAATCAGACACAATAGGAACATCTAACTGTGTAATTAGCATTGTTGCCATTGGCAGGGGTGTGGATGAGAAATGGTTAATTTTCATTGGTCAAATACCCCCCACCCTGATGATCTGGTAAGGCCTGCCTGAGAACCCATGGCTGACTGAGAGCTGTGGCTCATTGAGCACCACTTGCTCCTGAAGAAATCTGCATGGATAAGACCTTCGAGGCTCTCTTGTCCTGCCTTTGTGACACTGCGAGACAGCCGTGGTCCAAAGCAAGCAGCTGCAGATCAGAGGCCAGGCCCTTCCGGCCCAGAGAGTGGACGTCTAACAGGAAAACTATGAAATGCTGTGATAGCTGCCCTTCATTACTTCTAAAACCCTAACAAAATGTCCACGGCACAGCTAAGATCTTTAAGTCATTTTATTCCAAACCTTGCGATTCCCTTCGTCCGCAGTGCACGGCTCATCATCACCGTCATGCTTTCAGGTCATTGTTTCCTCTGGGGGACTCCCTTCCTTCCTGGTGATTTCCCTTCAGTTTTTTCTTCTGCTAGGGGGACCAGAGGTCTTCATTACAAACCCATTACATCACATTTCCATGGGCACAAGAGAGCTTAATGAGGCTTGGTTTTGGGGGAGTGGTGTCTGTAGTTATGGCTACCAGAAATCTTCCAGATTTTGTTTATTTTAGTTTTATTCAGAGTTTGTCGTTTATGGAGCTGAATGTCTGTTGAAGTAGTAGATTAACTTCAAATTTGATGGTGGGGCTGCAGATGGTGTAGCTCCTCCTGTGCTGAGACACGTCAGCTGTGGTCTCTCTACTCCGCACTTCAGATCCTATCTGCTGCTGTTCCTGATGTTTGCTCATAGCATTGTGATATTGGCTACACAAAGTTCTCTCGGCCAAGTCCAAGGTGGCCCAATCAGTCAGCAGCCAGTCCACTTGTAGGGATCCCACCACCGGCTTTTTGTTTTGTTCGGGTCCTTGGCGACTCTTGTGACCTCTCACCTCTCGCTCATCTGTCTCCTCCTGCTGCACTCCAATGCTTGCGGCTTTGTGCTCACCACTAGCTTCATCTCCAGCCTTTTGTAAAATCTTCCTGATATACACATCCCTTTATCTACCCTTCTCTTCTTTTTACATCTGACGTAAAGTTGACTCAAGGAATCTACATGGCATGTGTCTGTTTCTGCCATTCAATCCTCTTGTATGCTCCTGGGTGTGTGATTGTGAACCGTTTCACACTAACATCCTGAAGAGATGAGTAGCACCCTGCTCCTCTACAAACTGCATTATGTCAGATTAAGGGGAAGGTCAGGAGACAGAAACGGTACGGAACAGGGACAGGACAAAGTACACGGTCATTCTGAGGAAGGGTCCACTGTATGGACTTAACTGTATGGAGAGCCCTAACAGCAACTATGATACGGCATGAGAGAAATTTGCCAACTTACAGTCTAAGGGGGCAGGCAAATAGCATTAAAGTAGCCTTTCTTGCAAAACAAGGAGGTCTGTCAAAACCTGATACGGTGTTTTGTTCCTCTAATAAGAGGGTTTTCAAATGGGAAAGAAGGGAACAGAAGATATGAAAGGGAGGTCATCCAGAAGCACCAGGACAAACTGGTGGAGGCACCGAAAGGAAACAGCTGGGCAGAAGTCAGACGTCTCAGAGCTGGTCTCTAAAACGAACATGTTCATGCAAGGAGCACCAAAGGAAGGAGTTCTTCAGAATGGCATTTTCTGGGTTCTTCTGAAGTTTCAACTAAGCTGCAGTTTTCTGTTGTGTCCTGTTCTCCGCACAGATGATGGGAAGATCTTCCATGGCAGTGGAGTTGGGGATCCATTTGGCCCACGCTGTTTTGAGGGCGATGTCATGGGCTGTGGAATCATGTTTCCTCGAGACTACATTCTGGACAGCGAAGGTTAGTTGGGGCACATGCTCTTTCTCATTGTCTGTTAAACTCAAAGAAGTGGTCTTAAGTTAATTTCAAAAATGGCTTTGTCTAAATAACTTTAATGCAGTTATGATTTGTACACCTGGTATGCAGTTATTCTTTGTATATCCGCATGCAGATGACAGCGACGACGGCGATTCCGTGGAGGTGCGTCCCAAACAGAGGAGAGTCCAGAACGTGCTGTACCTCAACTATGAGGATGAGGAGGAGGAGGATGGCGAAGAGATGGAACAGGAGCATGAAGGCAGGAAGGTCATGGTGAGGATGTTGATGGCAGGAGTGTGGCTGTTGGTGACCCTGCATCCTGCTTAGTTAGGAGTGACACCTGGAGGACTGAGATGGTGGCAGGATGTAAGGCAGAAACAGCTTCCGGAAATCAGGTGCAGTGCAGGCACTGACTGACAATGTTCCTGATGCTAGAGCTGCCTGACACCACATGGAGACTATATGGCGCATGTGTGGTAATTGCCAGGGCTTCAGATAACGGGCGTAAACGTTTGTCCGGATGCCGGCGTTTCCATACTGTACGGACGTTTACTTATGCCCACTGTTTGTAAGCAGATTAGCAGTGCGCCTAAAATATTAATGAGGCGTATTTTGACGACCATAAGTTAGTAATCTGTATTAATTCAGCATGTTTGTTTAATAAATGTCTGACTTAATCCTGCAAAGAGTATTGCCACACCACTGATGTCTACCTTGTTTATCCACAACAATCTCCTCTTTTGAAAGATGTTGTGGCTGTTGAGCTGTCTCTTTCTTCACCGTCACTTCAGTGCTTATCGCTTCCATGATTTACCAAAACGGCAGTCTGAGGCGTGCACTGCTAATCGAGTTTAACATGGGGATATGCTGAATTTATATAGATTGCTAACTTTTGGGTGTCACCATATACGTCATTGATATTTTAGGCGTACTACTTACCAAATTGCGGGGATAAGTAAACGTCCGTAAGATGTCGGAACACCAGCATCCAGACAAATGTTTTGCGTGTTATCTAAAGCCCTGGTGATTACTGTGCATGTTCCATATAATCACCATTACATTGCAGTGTGATATTGTGCAGCCCTTCCTGTTACCACCGCTCCTGTTCCTGCAGCACACAGAACTTAACCTTTGCTACAACAGAGAGTATTCAGCCAGCATAGTTGAGGGTTGGGCCAGTCAGGTGTCCATGGATCAGTCCAGCAATATGGAAGCTTTGAAGTCTGGCTGCTGCTCTTGTCTGGGAACCATCTTCGTTTGTTTGTTTATTACTCGTGTGCCGTGCCTGATCATCTACGACTGGTCACGCTGGGTCACATTAGCGTAGGGGCATGCCACTGCTTCCGGTAAGAGCCTTTGGCAGCTATGTTGTTGAGAAAACCCCACGTTGCAGAATAGTGATACCCAGATGCAAAGCAGATCTGTCATGTTGAATGGGGTATTAGCTTGTGCTTTGCTCGCCGGTGGAGTAACCTGCTACTTCAGAGCAGCTTCCTCCTGTACTGAATGTACGCACAAATGTAAAAGTGTGTTCCTGCAATGTCTCAAGCACATATCTTTTTTTCTTAAGGAAGGTATAATACCAAAAGGGACTGACGGTATTGAGGCTCCGGCAAGTGACTCGCCATCGCCCTCTTGTGCTCACACAGGTGTTCTTCACCCGAAACGGAAAGATCATTGGCAAGCGGGAGGTGGTAGTTCCATCCGGTGGGTTCTACCCAACCATCGGCATGCTGAGCAGCGGGGAGAAAGTGAAGGTCGACCTGCACCCCCTGAGTGGCTGAGCAAAAGAAATGGACGTGGGGGGGGGAGAGACACAGCACTATACACTGTCTACAGAGCACCGAGCCGAGGGACTGGGCTGTCACGCTGCTGCTTTGTGCCCTCACAGCGCTTAGCTTCACCTCCACCTCTTACATACAGCTTACCTTCTTTAAAGATGGCGGTTTCTGACTCCTGTTTTGCGCAGTGCCATTAAGGTTATATCTTTTTGTCGCATTTAATAGCAGGAGAGAAAGTTAGTTATTTTTTTAAAGTTATTTTAAATAGAATTGAATAATTGACGTTCCACAAGTTAGAAAATCCCCCATATCAATCATAAATTGATGAGTTTCTGAAATACGTGAAATATGTCCCACTAATGGATACAAAGATCAAAATCTGCTATATCTCTTTTGGCCACTAGGTGTTCCCATTTCTCTGCTGTGGCTGAAGCATGTTCTTTGGTTCCGAGTCCTTCATTAACTTGGTCACCGGTAACAGTCAATGTTCGAGTTACAGCAGCTGCAGTTGTATTTATTTTTTTAATAGATTCTTGAGGTGGGGTGGAAAAATATATCGTTAAATATGTCAATTAAATATGTGTATAAATAAAATATATAGAAATCTATTTTTGAATGCGCTTACAAATATTGTAAATGTAACCCTAAGTAGCACTGTGGGAAACGGCATATAGATCCACATGCATGTTGTAATAATCCTGACTGTGCAGGAAGTGCTGGGAAATTGACCCAGCACTGTTGCCAATAATCTCAGCCTGGTGGTTGGTCACCAGCGAGGACTTGGCTGTCTGTGCCTTCCACTGCTAAACGTCTGCAGGATTCCAGGTATCGGGGCTCCTGGCTGTCTGGCAGACTCTTCATTAACCTGGTCTCTAGTGTCTTATCTCTGCTCGTTCATTTGGAGAGAGAAGCAGTAGGATGCCTGTGACCATGGAGGAAGGACTGATGGAGAAACGCTGGAGGCCTTCCTGCAGCTCGAAAGCAGCTCAGGATCCAGCTTTAGGTGCTTCTTAGTTCCTTTCCAGTCGTTGTATTTTACATTGATATTATAATCAAGAGACCAGTAGGATTATTTAATTCACATTAAATATACATCTAATCGTAAAGGTTCTATTATCCGCACTATGAATGTTTTAAAAACATTGACAAAACCAGTTAGGTTGATATGTTGCCATTTTCTATGCTTGTATGTGTGTCTGGAATGTAAATTCATGTTTTGCTGTTAGAAGCACATTATGGACGGATGTGTCTGTTTTTCTGTAATCGTACTTCATCTCGCTCATCTCAAGGTCTTGTCGCTAAAGGGCAAATTCACACACTGAAGGGAACGTTCAAAACAGCTCCTTGTTTAAAATGTTTGGGAAAATGAGTTTCATTCATAAATACTGTCACCAGACTTGCATATTTTTGGTTCATGATCGTTCTGTTGCGAGTATATTTTATCAGCACAGGAATCTTACACTGCAGTCGTATTTTTGTCGTTAGTGCACTTCTCAGAGCACAAACATGACACAAAACACGCTATATTGCTGTTATTCACCTGATTTTGAAGCGTTGATCCGAACTGCATCTGCGATAATTACAGAAACGCAAAGCACTGAAAGTTAACGTGAAAGTTAACGTGTAACTGGCGCCTGCATTGGATTGTGGGAAAAAAAGTTGTGCACACCTGCATAGGGTGACTGCAGGAGGTCTCTGACCTCCAGAGTGCCTTTCAGAGCTACACGTTCTTGCTGTAGGGCATCAGAGTGCTGGAGCCCCACAGTGTGACTGACTCCTGGTCCCATGTGGGCAAAACTGTCCATTTGCACCAGCAGCTGATAACCTGCGTGAATTAGCAGCTGGAGCAAACGCAAGCAAAGTTTCCGTCTATGGCTCCCTACAGCATGGAAATCTGTTCCTATGGGAACTGTTTGTCAAATAAAGATGGTTATTTCCATAAAATGTGTTTTGTGGCCTCTTTACTCTGGGGTTTGTGTTTGATGATGGCACCATCGTACAACAAAGATTAGGCGCATATTTAAAAGATGGGGGATTTCTGAGGTAAACCTAGTGTAACCACAGATTGGAAAGTCATGCTGTTCATACACAATTATCCTGCATGAACTGAAGATTAGCAGCTGCGGCAGAACGGCTGCAAACGGGCCTGGTCTCCGCATGTGGGGGCTCTGGCGTCACCCCGTTTATGCGCCTTCATGGGGAATTTGCAGAGTTCTCACATGTCCCACTTTGCTTTCCATAAGACACATGTGTAAGTGAGAGGATGTTCTGGGTGCGGCGCGCTGGGTCATCCAGCAGGGGGGGCTGTTAATAGCCTTGCTGAAAGGCCCGGTTGAAGATACTGCCTCAGGGTTCCATCTGATGACATTTCTATCCCAAAAAGCTGCATCCACATCAGCCCTTGGCGGGTAAGATTATCCAATATGGCTAGAGAAGAGGTGGCCATAGAAAACTAGCCCACTACCTCAGGTAATTTCTCAAATGGACTAACGAATGAGCTAAAATAATGTAGCTAGCTGACCAGCTAGTTAGTGATCTTGCTTGCCAATTGATGTCATTGATATTTTAGTACAAATTATTCCAAGATCAACCTGGTTGAAATATCTTTACTCATCTGTTACCAATTGCAGAAATAATCTTACAAATCCTCCAAACAACTTGCAACTGGTCTCCCTTTTGCACACGAAAGTCCAGACACTGGTGCTAATTCAGGCCTGGGACTTTTTGAATTCTGACAATTACCGGATTCTCCAGATTTAAGTCGTCATGCCACATCAGCCTCATGCCACCTCCTTGTGTTGTCATGTTAATTGAGCACAAATGTTTCCCGTGTTAAGTATTTAAAGCTAAATGTCTTGAAATGTCTTTAAATTCCTTTTAATGATATGCTTATTTTTGTACATTTTATAGCTGCATATACACAGGAAAATATACATTTGCAAATAAAACCAACAATTCCATGGATAATTTCCTTCTCTGAAAATTCCCAGAATCTGCATCCTTACATATTGCAAACCCTTAGTTCAGTGTGTTGAAGCAGAACGTCGCTTACTGGAAGACCAATGAAGGGCCTAAGGTATGCCAAGATATCAGATCTCAAGCTGGCAAGATGTAATTTGGTAATTTGGTGCTGACTGCATTGTGCCGGTGGGGTTCCCTCCTGCAGCCCCGAGGACTTGCAGTCAGGCTCAGTCACGCAGCGTTTGTGTCGGAGTGCTGGTGTGCACCCTGTGGCTCATCTGCACATCAGCCTTGTGCCCCCCCCTTTGATCCTGACCAGGATAAATGGTTACAGGGTTACCTAGGCGTCTGTCTTCTCACACACACTGAACAGTGAGAATTCTTCCTGTATAAGAATACATGTTAAATATATGATTGCTCTTCTAATGAAATGTAATCATCAAATTGCCAACTTTACCTTGAGATATCAGCTCTTTAATGACAGATTAAAACTGGAGATTAATGTATAACCGATAAACCCTTTATTTCTGCTAAAAAGATGAAATATGAATTTCTCAAAAAAAAAAAAAAAAAAAAAAAAAATCAGCAATTTCTCTAAAATACAAAATTTTCCATCTGTGTATATATTATATAGACATTTACTAGGAGGGTGAAGCTGTTACAAGCTAAAGCTGAAACTTGTGCAAAAAAAAAAAAAAAAAAAAAAAAAACCATTAAAAATGCATAGTTTCCAGTTCAGGTCCCTGTATTAAAGTGTTTCATCAACTTGATTGCTTCTCCCATTATATAAAACCCACAGTTCAAATCTGTGCTTCATTTAAGATAAACAGCCAAACCAACAAAGAAATAAAAATAATTTACTTGTAAATTGCTTCTTAAATGTGAGAAATCATATACACATTTTAAATCTGATCTTTTTTTTTTAAGCTCAGCTATTTATTATTTTTAAAGGATTGCAACCACACAACTCAAACTAAATAAACCAGCCAAATCTCTTCAAAGGGCGGCCATGAAAAAGGCAGCAACACAAATACGATCAGCTGGTCCTAGTTGTGTAGGAGCCACAAATTTGCCTCTTCAATCACCCACAAGAAATCTGAACAAACAGCGCAAGTTAAAAAGAGAAGAAATTTCACTGAAAATTATTTAGCGGTCATTCTACTTGAATACTGGACTCTTATCCCCTCACCGTATCTTCAGACTAGATTTTCTTCATCATCATCATCATCATCATCATAGTGACGGTTCCTCTTGATATGCTCCTCCACAGACACCTCCGTGTTCTCCTCCACCTCTTCTCCATCCCAGAAGCCAACGTCCTGGGAGGTGTGACTGCGCTGGCTCTCTGAGGGGGGAGAAGGACACTCCTGGACATCAGAGTTCTTTTTGTAATTCAACTCCTCCTCAGGAGCCTTCTTCTCTAGCTCCTTCTCCTTCTGTGGTTCCCGTTTCTGGGGCTCTCCATCCAATGCCTGAGGGATGCGTCTTCCTTTCTCCTCCACTCCTCTCTTCTCCTCCTCCAAGCAGCCTCCTCCGTTGACATGGTCGTGTTCCTCCTTGGGCTTCTCCATCTTCGGTTGCCAGACTTGGAGCTTCGTGGAGGTGCGGTCTTGCCTCAGCGAGGCGCTCCTTTCTAGGAGGCCGCTTGACACGCGCCTGGGCTCCCTGGGAGCTGGAGCTGGAGCTGCAGCTGGAGGTGAGGTTCTGCAGACAGCCACAGAGAATGGACGGCTGCGCTCTTTGAGGGAGGTGCTCCGACGCAGACTCTTGAGTTCAAGCAGTTCAGGGGTCTGCGCGATAGGAGCAACGTCGCCCTCTGGGGGCCACTTGGCACAGAAAGGCCTTCCCATTCCACCCTCTGACAAGCAGTTTGAGCTCCCGGAGCCCTGGTCCTCTTCCGATGGTGGTGGCCAGGCGATCTTGAGCCTTCTGGTCTCTGCGGGTTTCTCGAAGGTTGGCTTCGCCCCCTGCGTAGTGGGATGTGTCTTTATTTCCAGTGTGGCCGCCAGGACATTGACCTTAGCCAGTGGAGCGTCTTCCACCAGGGGGTTCTGCTGCTGGTTGACCTGAGTGTCTCTGCCATGCTCCACTCCCCGCTCCTTCGCCTGCTCCCCACTGCCTTCAGCCTCATCCTCAGGGTGGCCCTCCCACAGCTCCTTGTGTGGACGGTGGCCAAATCCCTCGTCATAATTCCCCTTGGCCTTGAACAGCTGGTTGAAGTGCGGCTTGCAGTAGATGTTGCCGTGCAAGGACGCGTAGTTTGCCAAACTGACCAGCAGAGGGCGACAAATGCACACAAGGCGTTAGTTAAGGGTCCCTCCTACGCACCTCACGCTGAAAAGGTTAGCCTTTAGTCGTTAGGCTTGTCGTTCTCACCTCAGCCTGGTGCAGCAGTGTGTGCAACGAAAGCAGGTTTTATGGAAGATCTGCTGATTAGCCATCAGGCGTTCCAGGGGGTACACGGTCTTCGAACATGCCACGCAAGTCTCCCGTATGGGCAAACAGAACTTCTAAAGTGGTGTAACACATGGCGAAACACTTTAAAATGTTGCATGTCCTTGGGGTTGCTACAACACTCCAGGTGACAATCAATGGAATGGCTACAGGACTCCTAGCACATTAAACCTGCTTTTTCAAATAAAAGGTTCTGTGAAAAGCATATGTGAAATGAACTATTCTTAGATCGGCCTTCCAGTGTATGGACGTATGGAGTTTTGATTGAAAATACCTGTATTCTATGTCAAGTAAAACCTGCTTGCACTGTTGTGTTTGTTCCAACACAAGCCAAATGAAGGATTATAATGACTGCTTTTGGAAGGGAACTCACCCGTACTGCCTTGGACTGGGATTCCGTTTCCATGCCTACGACATAGAAAGCAGGGTGTGATTTCCCAGACGGCCAAACAGAAACGGGATCCCACTTTTTTGCTTGTATTTCTAAGATTTTTTTAAAAAGACTAACATGGTACCGCTACAGAAACGCGATTAACCGAAACCATCATCTTGTCGTGTTTTGTTCTGGGTGTTGAAGATGAAAGTGGTTTCTTTGAATGGGGAGGGGGGAGGGGGGAGGGGCAAATAATACAGCTTAATCCCAGAACTTGCTTAATGCTGCTGTTTAGTTTGCAGCATAATGGTGCTTAAATACTAAATTTAATTCACTTAATAGATGATTTTGTCCAAAGTGTGCACAGTAACCGCCCCCCCCCCCCCTTCACATTTATGAGCATTAGGGATGGAGGATCCCCATGAATGTGAAAATTCACAAATAATACTTGGGCACCCCTGACCTCGACCCCTAACGCAGCACGCCTATTTATTACCAATTTCTAAACAGTACTGTACAATTTGCACATCAAATTACGCCCCCATAAGTACGAAGTTACTACTGTAGGCACTGGGAGTATTATGGACTCATTTTTAAAAATTCAAAATTAATGGCACTGAAAAAGTTTAAAGTTACAGTGAGAACCACAAGATTTCACGGTCACAGGGGCAGCTAATACGCGAGTCTGAGACACAGCGTACACGTGCACAGTGTACACCATCAGAGCAAGGGGCACGGCCTTGGTACACTTTTGTTCCCCAAGGTATAAACAACATTAAATGTACCCCAACGATTAAAAAAAAAAAAATCCTCAGAGTTAATCTTAAAATTCTGTGATTTTAAGTAGTTATTACGATTATTCATGGCCAAAACCATGAATACAAGATTCACAAATCTGGAGGAGCATTGTGAGGAAGGAGAGTCAGATTTCCTGGAGCTTCCCCACAGCACTGCTGTGAGCCGCTCACCCACACGCCGACGTAAACGTCTGGGGTTGCCCGTCTCTCCTGGTGACTCAGCCAGTGATACCATGCAGATTCTCAGCACGACAGCGGGAGGGTCGCACATGTATGACTCACCGTTATGGAATGGGGAATCCTCTGGAGAAATGACCTCAGCGGACGGGCTCTGTGAGATTCAAGAGTGAGAAGGTTACGCATGCACACGCTGACACCCTGCAGCTTTCCCTGGACCACACCTGAGGGCAGACCTACTAAGGAGTGTCCAGAGATGCTTTTCTCACAGAGCTTTCAATTCTGTCCTGTGTCACTTTCATTTATATCAAGCAAAAAACAATGAAGCTGGTATTAACTGGCAGGAAGCATAAGCGCTGCAGCCAGCCGGTCTCAACAGGCTGTGGCACGTTCAGAAAGACGGGGCCTGTCGATGTGCGTGAGCGGGGGGCCACGTCGTACCCGGGGACAGCCCACATTCTCCGCCTGAAGCCCTGCAGTCTGATATGATCCAGCCTTTAGTCTTAGGAGCCCACAGACCAAACAACGTCCAATTTTTTTAGTGGACACTTTTCCGTATTTTTACACTGCTGTGTCCTTTATGCACATAAACATGTACTTCTGTACTTAAAGTAAAACTTTATTGGCATGTATTTAGGAATTCTAAGCAGTATTTAAACTTGCACATCTAGGTTTAACACTTGCTGTACTCACCGCACATTTCTGTATAAAGACTAATCTGTACTCATTTGCAACATTGCTTATATTCTAAATCTTCCATTCTACTCTTTTTTTACACATTCTGTGCAGTCTTGGAATGCACACACCAAATACCAAAGATCAACTGCCAGTACGTGTAAATGGACCTGGCCAGTAAGGCAAATTCTGATGACAATTAACGGTCTGAAAGCTCCTAAACTGCATTTAGACGTTGACCTCGCAGACCCACCGGACGCGTTCCAGTTCCTCAAAGCCGGGCCAGGCACAGATGGACACTCACACTGCTTGTAGGGGTGGCTGGTTCCCGCTGGGCTGTTGCCGTCTGGGACTTGGTCATGCTGTCCCTGTCTGAGGACTCCGACACGTCCTGGACCCCTGTGAGCCGTGAGGGACACAGCGAATGGGCCACAGCGAATGGGCCACAGCGAATGGGCCACAGCGAATGGGCCACAGCGAAGCAGAAAGGAGCTTCCAGGGGGCAGGCAGATCATTACCGGAATGTTCCGCTGCTTTTGGCAGCTTCCGCACTGGGCTACGCGGCGCTGCTCCCAGCCGCTCCACGTCCTCGGAGGTGCTGCTGCTACTCCTGCTACTCCTGCTACTCCTGCTGCTTCTCCTCACGCCCTCCGTGCTCGGCTGTGCAAACGAGAGAGCACTGCAGTCTTTAATGGCCTCTCCTTTACTGTTCTGCGCCCCCCCCCCCCCTTGCTTACTATTTCCATCAGGAGCCACCTCCCCTGGCCCCCGACACACATTACCTACCCAGCCCCCCCCCACACTTCGCTAATGAGCACTCAGACACACATCTAAGAGATGTATGATCAACACCCCCCCCAGACGTAATACACACAACTCAAAGGCAAATACACAACACACACTGATATGCAAAGACCTTCCAGTGGCTCATGTTCGAAGCTTCTAGGTTCTTCATGCATCACCCACCATCTGCTCTAAGGTTTGGCTGGGCACCCAATTTGTTTGACCTCCACCTACATGCTCCACCCAGTCCCTGCGGCCCCCTGGATCAATACCCCTGCTTAACATTCCCACCCTCTCCAGTATGCCAAAGTCAGTGTGAAGGAGGGGGGAGTGAAATATGTCACTACCCCCCACAGAAGAGCCTATCACACAGATAGCCTTTAAAATTCCAAAGTGACCATCCAGTTCAGCTCAGGGCAGATCAAGGATTGAGAAACCAAACTGATATCTTTCCTTCACATCTACATGGTGAACAACCATCCGTTAATGGAGCCGCCCAAAGCACAGAGAAATTGTAGCAGTAAATGTTGCAAAATCCTGGCGCAGACTGTAGATTCGTTCACTGTTGGCAGGACTGAAGAGGGGAGGCTGCTGGCGTCACGTCTGAACCGTGTTCAGTTTGCGTCAGTCATGTGCAATCTGTTTGGTGCTGCCAAAATTAAAATTCACAGTGTAACCATGACTACATGAGCCGTTTTCAGTATCATGAAGTCAGTGATGATCTAAGTGGCAGCTCCTCGTCTCAAACATAGAAACCTGGCAAGGGGGTCTTCAGGGAAGCTCCCCCATAACAAAATGAAGGAAGAGGAGAACAGGGTGGTCATCTCACTGTTCGGATAAGGACAAAATGCCGATCCCAAGTTTTTCCATCTTTCATTTCACTGCAGGATGGAGTCCATATAATTTAACTACCCTTTATCCAAATGAAAAGTAATTTCATCTGTTCTTAGCAAAAAAATTACTTCATTATTAAATGGACCTCACTGCTATTTTGAGAACACCCACCAAACCCAGTTGAGGTCCAACAGGCCAGTAAACTAAGATTACTTCACATCTTGGATTACCATCAGGTCCATTTTGCTCCGGTGGAATTGCTCCAGCTAACAGACGCCAGGAGAGGGGGCCAGCTAAGATCAGCAAACTTCTGGCTGAATGTTTGGCTATAACCACAAATTGGCAAGGGGATTTACAAGAACATCACAGTAATGGAGAGGCAGAGGAGCTCAGGAAAAAGCAGCCACCTCTGAAACCTGGGCTACAAAGCAGATCACCAATAAGCCAGCATCCATACCAGTGGCATGGGTGTGAGGGAGGAGGCTGGGGACCTTGTGTCACTTAGAGGGCGTGGCCGTTGCAAGGTCACCTGACTGGGGCACATGCCTCAGTATTTACCGGATGTGCCCCAATAAAATGTGATGTTCAAGCTTTAACAATCTCCTGTATTTGGCATCTATTAAATTTAGATAACGAGAAAAGAATGGATTTTTTTCCTAATCCACAACGCCAAAGCAACCCAGTTTAATCCAAAATAGGAGCTGAGGTACACGTACCTTTCGGCCTGTAAATGCTTAGTAATGGCTCAGTTACTACTGAAGTACAAATCATGAACAAATCCTAAAGCAAATATAATCATAAGGTAAAAGATGCATCACGATTCATTAATGATGAACACGAGATCAGTATTTAACTTTAGTGTTAATCATTACTTGTTCCTTCAGTAGTTCAAAAGTTTATAGAATTAAAACCATTAAATATAGTAATTGCTTGAGATGAAAGATGCATCATGATTCATTAATGATGAACAAACATCATATTACTTGTTCCTTCAGTAATTCTGTAGTAGTTCCTTCAGTAGTTCATGAAGGTTTACAGAATTAGATGTAGTAACAATTGCTTGAGATATAATAGGCTTCACCATTCATTAATGATGAATTAACACGAGATCAGTATGCAAGACATAACTTGTGGTAAATTAATACAAAGTAATAGTATATTATTTGTGCCCCATGAAGTAAAGTGTTACCTGCATGATTATCTGGTGAATGTGGCGGAAAGCGGCAATCAAAGTATCGAAACAAGAATGAGGGTTGAGGGATGGTCATACGAGACTAAAAGTACGTTTGTAAATAACAATGATCTTATTTTGATTTAAATTTGACTCGGCCATCGTTTCCCGGGCTTCAGTACAGCACTGGCAGCCCAGCAGGTGAGGCAGGGAAGGCGATTGGCACATTGCGATACACAGCAGGCATTCAGGAAAAATAGAAAGTGTGATTTCAGTAACAGCCCTGACAAAGGGCTGATTCCGTTTCCTATCCAGTGCAAAGTCAGAAGTGGCTCACTTCCCCTGAAAAAGACCTGGGTTTTGCGGATACGAGAGCGATGAGTCAGAGCCATAAACCAACTCAAAGCTGGTTCTAAAAATAGTCAAAAGACGCTGTAGCCTGGATGACAGGAAAACCCAGAACTGGCAGGAATCAGGGCAAAACTGAACCAAACACGACCTGATGCGTTCTAGTACTTGGAATCAGCGTCAGCTCTGGCCATCAGCGGTGGAATTTAATATATTTTTGAATTCATTGTAAATTTATTGATTGACATAACAGCCCGATTTGGGCTATGTTAACTACAGTTAAGTCCCATATGTTTCCATCCATCCATGTAAAATGGCACCTTTTAAAGGATGTCAATTCCTCACAGGATAGACAAAACTATAGGCAATTTAGAGCCAGCAATCCACCTACCTGCATGTCTTTGCACAATGGGTGGACACACACACACACACACACACACACACAGAATATGAAAGATCTGATGCAACATTGCTAATATTCACTGTCACCCTACGAACATTCTTTTGCCTGTGTTATGAACTATATTCATAATAAACTACAAGTAAAGTTCTTTAAATGTATATGCTTTTGAGCATCTGCTTTAAAAGGTGCTGGAGGTCAGGGACCTGTCAGGAGACCCGTGGGAGATCACCATTGGCGTAGAATCAGGATGGAGCCAACCCACGCACCTTTTCTACCCAATACGCATACAGGTGCCTGGGTGACCGCCTATGACCGTACACAAAGCCCCGGAGGACGCACTTACTTCAGTCCGCGCCCCTCGCCCTTGCTCGAACACCATCTTCAGGTCTTCCATGGGCACACTGGGCTTCCGGACCAGTGTTCTGGGGGCTGAGGTGACCTTGGTCTCTCCGACCACATCTGCAGCCTGCTTTGACGGCCTCCTCTGGAGGATGGGGGGCTGCGGCGCCGTCTTGGCGGGTCCCGGGTCTTGCTGGTCACCGCTGCAGGCTGCTGGGGTCGAGGGCTTCGGCGGGGGCGGACCCTCTGGCACCACCCCGGCTTGGGGTCGGGAGCTCAACCCAGCGGGGGGGGGCACGGGCTTATCCTTCAGCAAGGGTTGCTCCCAACGCTTCTTTAGTACGCTTAAGTTGCCAGAGCGGAAGGAGGGGGGCAAGGCTTCAGTACTCTGGGGGGGGTTTGGGAGAAAGGGAAAAAAAAAAAAATGAAATAATTTACTTCGCTCTTGATATTTGGTGACATATTAAAAGATAATAAACTTCAGGAAATTAAGAATAAATTTTACCAATAACCCCATCCAAAGCAAAAAATGTATTAAGGTATTTTTAAGCTCATCAAAAACCCTGCAAATAAGAGTTAATTGAATAAAATAAATAGGTTACTTTAACTGGGGAACTTAAGTCTCAACTCCACTTCATTGACAAGTCAGTGATTTCTGGCCACAAATGAACATAATGTATGTTTTATATGCCAATTTGTTGGCCCTTTTCACACAGAATGAAAGGACTATCCAAGGAAAACGTACAGGAACACCCACCCACACCCCCAGCCATGAAGCGATTCCTCATCCTTCCCGTCACCACAGTCACACAGAAGAGTTAATCTCAGCAATAAATGCGGCATAAACCTGGGCAACAAAACTATTGCGTCATTCAGGCGTGACGGAGCATGACAAAACCATCCCCGGGAAATGGAGAATTAAATAGCCCACCATTTCCATTCCTATTGTGCAAAAAAAGGTTGTTGCCATTATGTTATTATGAAAAGCGTACAGGCCACACCATTGCATGGGTTCAATTCCTCCTCCACATTCTGAATGGAGCAGGATGGCAGATGCCAACTTAGCATGGACTATCAACAAACACAGCACCCACGTCTCAATTCTATAGCCCAACAAGCGTCAACAGGCTCCACGTCGCTCCAAGATTATTATAGCAAAAAGATATGAATAAAAACCGTGGGTGTGGTTCGCTCCCTGTAACATTAAGGGGATTTCAAATATTCCTGTAGCTATTCCACAGGATATCAATGTCCTGTACTCAACATGTGCCTTGCAGCTACTTCAGTGTTAATGGTTACATTGAAACAAACATTCGGATAGCAACGGAAAATTCATGTTACATGTTACTTCCCACATAATTCCCTTTTTTTTTTTTTTTTTTTACCTAATACTAATGAAATATTTATGGCGCTTTTGAGTTTTACTGATTTTTGGCTAAGCCAACAAAACGAACACCTTCGGCAGGGAAAATGTTTCATGGTAGACAGTTTCAAAACATTACATAAGAACATAAGAAATTTACAAACGAGAGGAGGCCATTCGGCCCATCAAGCTCGTTTGGGGAGAACTTAAC
>JAODLC010000091.1:1645933-1665120 GCA_026781145.1 Hippopotamyrus pictus | reverse complement strand
AGTAACGATAACGGCGTTGCAAGTATGGGAAAAATAATTAGATTACTCCGTTACTGAAAAAATAACGCCGTTAGTAACGCCGTTACTCCCAACACTGCTTATGGCAGAAGTGGGAGGGACTAACGCTGCAGGTAGGAGAGGAACATCAACACATCTTGTGACAGATGCAGTTTATGCAGAAAATGGCGTGAAGTCAGTTTTGCATTCTTCATAAACACATCAGAAGTCCATTTTTTCTTTTCAGATTTATTGTAATGTAATGTATAAGTAATCCTGATTTATCACAAAAGTATCTATAACCTGATTACGTTTCTTTTTCTCAGAAATTGTAACGGAGTACGGTTACTTATTCTTTGTATCCAGATTACATAATGCAGTTACTTTTATTGCATTATTCCCCAAGTCTATCTGTAGGGTTTTAGCCTATTAGGATTCATGCCAAATGCTACCTTTCAGCCTGCTGTGCTGCCCAGGGCCTGGATCACAGAGCCAGATTTCTTGTTAACTGGTTGGATTTAAGGTTCCCCAGTTTAAAAGGACTTGATCTTCATTCATTTACATTTAGCTCCAAATACACTCTCAATAAAAGGGTAAAAATCTGTACCTTTGCTTGTCACTGCAGCTGTACCCTTATGGGTCCGCCACTTGTACCCTTAGCTGTAGGTAATTGTACCTTTTAAGGTAGAAAAATGGACTGTGATGAACATTTCTATACCATTGATGGTACATTAATGCTGTTTGTACCTTTGGGATGTTCCTCAGAGTCCGTTTCTGTACCTTAAAAGGTACAGTTACACGGGTACTGTCATGCCCCGCTCATGCCAATGCTCCTGTGTGCCACGCCCCCCTCGCTACCCCATGTGGAATCCCCGTGATATCAGCTGTTTCTAGTTGTGTCTAATTAGTCATGTGTATTTAAGTCTGCATTAGAGTATGTTTCTCCAGTCCAGTCGCTGACGTTGCTGCACTGTATGTTTCCTGAGTAAATCCCGTGTTTATCCATTTCCACCATCCCCTTTGCCTGCTTCCCTGCTCTGTCTGCTTCCAACAGGATAGCTACAACCCCAATTCAAAATAAGGTACAGATTTTTACCCTTTTTTCTGAGTGTATCTTAAATTCAAGAAGTTATCTGGCTAAGCAGGAAATCCTGTTTCGTGGTACAGGCCCCCAGTGTAGCAGCCAGGCTGAAAGCTTTTAAAGGAAAACAATTTATCTCATTCCAGAAAGCACCTATTTCTCTCTGTACCCTTCACACACAATCACACTGTAAGTTTAGAGATATTTACAACACCTGCTTCCCATTGAACCGCCTATTGCCCTGGCCTTGTTTGTAACAGCTGTGTCTGTGGAAACAGTGGGAGAACAGCCCATCTGAGGATGTTAAATAAAACTGAAAAAGAAATTCATTCACGATTTATTGTAATTGCACACATATCACCACATCCTTTAATGAAAAAGCATGTGGAATCCAAGCTCTGCCCTGCGCCGTGAGTCTATTCACCAGTGCCGTGTGTACAAAGAGTAAATAAATGACTATTGAAGAATTTAGATATTGACGTAGAGTAGCTGATCGCATGCTAGCTGCTTCTCTTTGAAATGCCTTAAAGTAGCATATCACTGTTCTCTTGCATTGTGCAGCATTGTGCAGCTCAAAAGTTCATGGTTAGGTTCTGTCTTCTTCCGACATAATAAATCTATTACATCACATCTACAATGACCTTATAGCCATTTTGTTGCATTCGTTTTTCCTCCTCTTGGTGCTGTTAACTATTTGTGATTCATGAAACTATCAGCTAGAAAAGGCATTTGTTTTGTGCTGGTTTCTTATTCGTCTCGTTACGCTTCAGAAAAGGTACTTAATAGATGGAATACCGGATGCCACTGTTGTCATATGCTGTAAATTCAAAGCGTGCCAAAAATGCTACGTTAGCAACCCAAAGAATACCGGACTTCAGCATCACTCCGCAGAATACAGGTGAACCTGGAGTCTATCTCTTGGAAAAAGGATGTTTTCTTAAAACATTTTTAGTTTTATATATTTAGTTTCAGTATTAATTTTAGTTTTCATTACTATGTTTTAACATCACACTGGAAGTGACTTATATGCTTTCACCCGGCACAAGAATCGGCTAAGGAGAAAGTGGGAAGCATTTTGTGTTCTTGCTGTAATATTGCTGTAATATTCCCTAACAAACCCCTCACCTCTTTCCTGAATGTATTTCCTGCTATGGTTACATTCAGGCACGTAACCACGTAATAAAAAAAATTAGCCTATGTTTTTTTTGGGGGGGGGGGGGGGTGGATTATGAGAGGTGCCGATACACGAGAAGGGCAGAGGTACCGATGAGTACCGGGATCGAAGTCTTCTTTGCTCTCTCCGAGGAAAAAAAGGTTAAAACTTCAACCCTCCCTTTTGTTAGAGCGAAGCCTGTGCCTGTGAGCCCTTCGGCGATGATGGAGGTGGGACGTCGCTGCCTCCATCGATAGGAAAGGCCTTGGAATTACTGGCGTCTTATGCAACTGTGACTCATCCGATTGCAGCGAATGATGAATCAATCGGCGGCGAGAACAAACAGCAGTGAAGAGAAATGTGAAGGCTGCCCAGGTAAATTATTGCATCTAACTTTACAGGAGACTCGTTGATGTTGATATTTCAATTGAGTATAATGTCACTACATAAAGTGGTTTTAAAAGCCCAGCACCTTAATTTGCACTTAACACTTATAAAATGCATTGTGCATTATTAATCGTAATTGTGTCATCTTGAACTATTATCTGACAAGCATATATAAAATATAAATTATTCGCAAGCAAAAAAAAATGTGTGCACAGACTTATGCATCATATTTTACTCAGTTCGATACTTTCACCAAAACTTTTTGCAAATGTTAGTAACACACATAGCACTTTAACTGCAAGTTTTATCGATGTTCATCCCACAAGAATGTCGAGATTTTTTTATACCATTATGCAAAAAAACTTTATTCTTATAACCGAATTAACAAGAATAACTATTTTGTGGCTGTTTTCTTAAGACAAGTTGTCTGAAGTATGTTTATTTAAATAAAGTGAGTATAAAAGATCTGACGATTACGTAACTAGATTTTGGCCAAACCCAGTGTGATGTAGGCAGCTTGTATCGTACCAGCAAACAAAATTTTATCTACCGCAAAACTGCATGATTGCAGCCGCTAGGTATGATTTTCTAGAATCGATAATGTAATATAAAATTATACTATTCATGGAAGCAATGAGACCGCATTTGTCATCCAAGAACGTCTCCGCCCGATCGGATACTTCTATCTCGTGACAGTCGTGAAATGCAATTTGACAGCCTGCAATGGTTATTGCAAAATTACATTTCAATGTGTCGGTCCCGCTCGTCTGCCATTGTCTGGGTCGAACCTCCGCAAGTGTCTTAAGTTGGACATGGTGAAGATGCTGTCTGTCAAAGGATTAGTGGCGTAGAAATTGTAAAGCAGATTCACATATATTAATGTATTTGGCCGAAGCGTTTTCCCCCAAAGCGACGTACAAGTGGGTCATGTAATACTTATCTGTCCCATTCATGCTATAATCCTTGACATCCAGTTACACTTGGATGTCAAGTACTTTGCTGCGGTTCTGTCTGTTACACCTCATTGGCACTAGAAGCAGCCAGCTTCAAGTTACAGCCCCGCGTCGCAGCAACGACCATGCACGTCTCCTTTTCATAATCTGAAAAGAAACATGATCGAGATATTGCAAATTCAGCAGTGTTTATTTTGTTGTTATGGGTTGTAGCAGATGAGATTTGAAAGATATGATAGTTAGGCCTATACTTAAAAGAGAACTACATAGTTATGTTTAAGGACTTCGTGGCTGTAATAGCCCACGCAGTCTAGTTTTTGCAATGTATACGTAAATAGACGTGCCGAAGCCTGCATTTCGAAGACGGCCTCATGGTTGTACTCCGCTGCCATTCTTATTCCTGTAACTGATGTGAAGATATAGATGAGTCACCATTGCTGTAATTTAAAATTAGAAATTCTGATCGAAACCGAAAAATGTTTTATGTTGTGCGTACAAGCTAAGGCCCTACATGTGGAAATACATAATCTGAAAATCCGATGGGGTGTGCATTGTCCACCACAGTAAAGCGTTAAAAGCACACTTTACAGGATGTCGGATTTATTGTCGTGCCATACAGTTGTAGGACACATCGTTCCCCCCGAGACCACGGTGCAACAAAAGACACTTGGCGCCGGGTATACACGTGGTGCACATGACACGATAAGGGGGCAGAGACACAGTATATACATGAATAGAGTTTACAGTATATAGCAGCAGGAATGTAGCAGCAGAATAGTGTCCCGGAGCAGCCACTGCGCCCATACGCGCCACCATCTTGAAGTTTCATGATAGAGTCCCGTGCTTTGTGCTATGAACGGACCCTTGGGGCACCTGACTGTAGGTGAATGCGAAGTGGACATGCAAACATTCAAAAATAACTTAAAACTCGCCCATAAAGAAATCTGGAAACGAACATGCTGAACCAATATCTTGTTCTGGGCTATTATCATGGCTATTAAAATGATTAAACACATAATGAATTCTCCGATTTCCCTGCTTTTCCCGATTGTGCTTGGGTGGCTGTATTATGGTTGTTAGTATTTGTAAGGGTTTAATAATACGGCGTTGTGTTCTCCTGCAAGCAAGCCTTGTCATCTTTTACTGCTTTGGTCTGTCAGACGCGACACTGTAATGTATGTTTTCGGGTCATACAAATGATTAAACAACTAAAAGAAACATTATTGCCAAAGTAAAAATCTATTGTATAGCAAACACATTTGAACATTTAATTTGAATAGATGTCTCGGTCATATACAGAAACATGGTTCTACTTCACATAGTATATAAAATTACTAGAATTTATTAGTACACAATAAAATAAATAGGGTTGTAGATCAAAAGCGACTGCCTGGATTTGTTGATAAAGTGTATTAAAATACTGTAGATGTGTGGTTATTTCTCATTGTATGAGTTGGCCAGCAGATGTCCTCGTTTCTTACAATTTCTTTGTACTTCATTCAAGTAGTGCTGTCTGTCACATGCTTGACGTGATAGATTATTCAGGTCTGGTAAAACTTTTTTTCTGCAGTTCTTTTGTTTCGACAGACGCCAAATTTGTTCCAGTGGGTAGACCTAATAATTACGTATTTCATTTTTGCACACAATGCCACCGCTGCCACTTTTTCCCAGTGATCTGCAGTGGTTATAGTTTAATTTTTATAACTCTATGGCCAGATTGACCAGTATTATCCAGAAAGGGCCTAGTGTATGTGAGTTTTCACTGCAACTCCCTAATTAGATTATTAATTTGAGGACTGATCTCATTATATTTCTGACAGTTGTCTTAATTTTGTGTACATGAAAGGAAAATTAATAGTCTCCTTGCCATTATAAGTCCCCATTTAGTGATATAGATTCCATCAACCTGTCTTCGCTACTTTTTGAGACAAGGTAGTAAATAAATAATCTTTGTGCTACTGATTAGGTCTTTAGCTCAAGCTACATGAACGTTTTTTTTTTTTTTAGCTGAAAAAGGTTCACTTAATATTGTTTAATGTCTTAGTCACATATCTATAGCAATATTTATTTTGATTTATGATTAAAATGATTAATAAAAACTGCAATGGGTTCCTATTAAACCAGGATTGATTTTTTTTTTGCCCTGTCGTTCAATACTTTTTATTATGTCTTGTGCTTCAGTCAGTAAGAACTCAGTGCTTTGTCTCCTTTCAAACGTATGTGACCTTCAGAGGAACAGGTACCAATCTTAAAGGATCCCCAGGGCAGATGGATGGACGGGTTGCTGCTGGACCACACCGAGGGTCAGTCCTTTTTGACGGAAGCATTCAAAGTCATCGTGGAAGAAGTCCTCACCAAGGGCACAGATGTCAATGAGAAGGTCATGCTTTTTCTTTATTTATTCTTTTGTTCACTTATACTCGAATCTGGATTCTGTTTTATATTTTAAACTATTTCTTGGCTGGATGCCAGCACATTTAAACGTTAGATGTTCAGTGGATGGTTGTAACGTGTAACATGTTGCATTTCTCCAAAGGCTCTGTGGTACTCAGGTTCTGAACGTTCCTCTCAGGTTTGTGAATGGCGAGATCCAGCTGAGTTGCGGCTGCTTTTGGATCTAGAGCTACGGGAGGATGGGGAGAACCAGCAGCAGCTGATGCGGCGTGTCAGGGACGTGGCTGTGTATAGCGTGAAGACCAGTAAGTCACATGGTTCTCGTAGAGCAGCAGTCTTTCCTGGTCCAGGAGCATTTTTGTCCAAATCTGAAATAGGCGGAAAGTATCACTGTGTCCTGATTTCAGGTCATCCTCGATTCTTCAATCAGCTGTTTGCCGGCGTGGACTACCATGCTTTGGCTGGACGGTTCCTAACAGAGGCACTCAACACTAGCCAGTGAGTTTGTGAGACCTAGTGCTGGGTACTAGTTATTTGTAGCAGCGTTATGTAATTAAATTACAAAATAAATGTTATTGTAATCCGTTACAGTTACTGAGGAAAAAATATTTAATAAATTACAGTTACAAATCAGAATGTTGGTGATTATAAATGGGTTACATTCTATTATATTCTTTTCGGTTAAAAGTATGTAGAATATAATACTAATTTTTGTTGTTTTGCATCTTTTTACCTTGCAGAAATGCATTTTTTTGGCATATATCCGGCAGGTCAGCAAAACAATTAGGACAGATTTTCAGCTTGATTGTCCAGTTTAAAACATTTGTAAGAAATGTAATCAAATGAAATAAGTTACAGTTTTGGTTATTTGAAAGTGATGTTAAATTATTTGTATTTGTTGCATTTTTAACAGGGTAACTAGTAATCTGTAACCTATGGCATTTCAAAAGTAACCCCCTCCCTCCCGCCACCTGTCATCAGCCATTGAGATACAAGGGCTTTTGAAACTAGAATTTGACATTTAGTTTATTAAATTTTTTTATCACAAGGTGAAATTACTGATATAAAAGAGAAGCAGTTTCATAAGGTGTCTATCTGAGGAGCTTGAGTTTTTGGCTGGGTGATGTGGTGAAGGTCTCTCCTTGCCCTCTTCCTGGAGGTATACCTATGAGGTGGCTCCAGTGTTTGTGCTCATGGAAGACGTTGTGCTGTCCCAGCTGCGCTTGCTGGTCGGCTGGGGGGATGGAGATGGCCTTTTCTGTCCGGGTGGCTCTGCATCCAACATGTACGCCATGAACGTTGCCCGCTACCGGGCCTTCCCACAGGTCAAGCTGAAGGGGATGTGGAGCATCCCCCAGCTGGCTGTCTTCACATCCCAGGAGGTGAGACATTCCACGTGGATCCACTGTAACAGAAAACCTTTCCACAACGTAAAATGTAGATTAGGGATGTCTCAGTCCATTTTTCTGTTATCCTGATCTGACCCATTCAGTTTTTATATCCGCTGACGCCGATCTAAGCTTTTAATAAATATTAAAATATACATAGACAAACCGTAGGCGTCGGTTGTTTCTGCATAATGAGATTCATTGTATTAAACGACTCTCTGTTGCTACACCACCTCTTGAATGGATACAGTAGCAGACATTGCAGGTAGCTGTTGGGCTACTTTGAGTTTCCAGTATAAAGAATTTCCACACAGTTGAAATCTTGATAGTTTGTAGTAACAAGCTAGTACTGAACGGTATGCATCATTGTATTTTGTAACATTCATAAACATATTTTATTGATACTCGCTGCCATGTAAGTGTGATCCTGAAACTCACAATTCCATCATCACAATTGCGTCATAGGCCAAACAGCTAATCGACATGTCACAGGAGGGAGGAATTTACACGGTGGAAGAAATTTCACAAGCAATCCCTATAGTAATCAAAGCCTTCATTATATTCATATTGGAATTTTTAATGTTTTTACATGCTATGTCCCGACCGTAAAATAAGCCACTACAAACCAATATAAAGGTCCAGTCGTGCAAAAATAAAAAAATACCATAAATGTACCATAAAATCACAAGAATCTTAAAAAAATACCATGATACGAATTTTTGATTATAGCGGCCAGCACGATTTCAAGCCATGTGCCTCAGGCTTACTGCAGTGTGTGACAGGACCTTGCAATGTGCGCAACTGATGTAAATTGGCCAGACGTCGGATATTGAAGAGATTGGACTTTGGATCGGGCTGTGGTAGCCAATACCGATCAATTAAATAATGTCTGGATTGGCCCCAGTTCTGTTCTTTTATTTGACTCTGGACATCACTGCCTTGTACCCCAAGCGTTGTGGTTCTGAGGACAATGAGGATTTCAATACTGGCTATAGAGTACTGCTGGTGTAGCCTGTAAATATGGTATAGTAAAATGCTAAGTGTGTCTGTTTACCTACAGAGCCACTACTCTGTGGGTAAGGCTGCATCACTCCTGGGCATCGGACTGGAGAGTGTATTTCTTGTGAAAGTAAACCAAAGGTACATTGCCTTAAACACACAAAAATGCCCCCTGTTTGTTTCTTAGCTGTTGTTAATACACATACTTAAAGTATGCAACAATCTCTGTATTTTTACACCCAATGGTTTGAACTACTATGACATAAAATTATCTTCTCTTACACACCTCAATGTCTGATTTACACTGGATTACTGTCTCCGTTAGCAGGAATATATCTATTAATTATTTTAATTATGTATTATTTGCACTTTATTACTGTGGGTCTTTTTACATCCAGAAATTAGACTTTTGTTTTGAAACTCTTCCCCTCTCATGGTGTCACACAGGGGTCAGATGGTTCCGGAGGACCTAGTTGAGAAAATCGAGCTCGCCAAGTCACAGGCAAGTTTTATGTCCCAGCTGCCCCTGGTGGAATTTCTGTGGGAGCTACAGGATGTATTGGACAGACCCACATAATACAGGGTTGGGAGGAAGGAATTTATTTTATCAAACAGGAAAATAGGCGTGGGATCCTGGAAAGCGGTACCGCAGGATGTCTGATCAGGCATCATGGGTGTTTCTCGGTATGCGTACTTGACCGTATTTGTGTTCTTGTGTACCTGTTTCACGTCTTTTATTGCTGAAGACCAGTAGGACTGTAAAGACCCCCAGATGTTGTTCTTGCCCTGCCCCCAAAATCAAAGATACATCAGTTGCATCCTCACCAAATCTCACGATTCATTGAGTCCCATGTTCATTCTCAGGAGGCAAAGTAGTGGGACGGGTCTTAGTGACACCACAAGTACGATCTTCGCAATCTTGCTGTTGAGAGACACCCATGGTCTGGGGGGGGGGGACTATGGAAGTGTTTATTTGGTAACTTTTTATGCAAGCTGGCATTAAAAAAATAATTAATGCATATTATAATTTGCCACTTTGTCTTGTTTAGGGAAAAGTGCATTGATGGAGGTTCACATGAAAAAGATGTCATTTGCTTAACTTTGGCCTGGTTCCTTTCATTTGTAGGGGGCTGTGCCTTTGTTAGTCAGCGCCACCTCTGGTACTACCGTACAGGGTGCCTTTGACCCGCTGGACCTCATAGCGGACGTGTGTGAAAAGAATGGCCTGTGGATGCATGTAGATGTGAGTCATCATTACATCCTGCACAGCTGGACACACATGGACCTCTGAGGTGGAGGTGGTGTGCTGCATTCTGGATGGGGCAAAACAGAGCTGTTGATTTGTGTGGGATGTGGAAGGAAGTTTCTGTACCAAAAGCAACGGCTGACATTTTACAATGTTTTAATAAAAGTCTAAAGCATTGTTAAGGCAGTCCTAACATTGATATATGGAGCATGTGGGGGCGTTGGAAAGAGGGGGAGCGGGAGAGGCGCACCCCCCCCCCGCAAAAAAAAAACATTAAACATGAATAGATATTTGTTTATGGCTGAAAGATATTGGGGGAAAAAAATTCAAATTGTGATATTTTTGGGTTCTGTTCATAACTGCCCTTTAGTGCATTTTAATGCATTCATAACTACGATTTAATACGTTTCTGTTATGGTACGTATGCAAAAGATAAGACATAGTAAGAGCACATTCCTTATCTTTCGTTGTGAATCCACGTCTTACTGAGGCCAGTTCACTGCACATTCAGAGCATGAGGATGAAACGTATATCTAGCAAAGACTGTAGTTCTCATATCACACAAAATCATTTTGTCATATGGATCTTTTTTTTATTTTTTTATTTTTTATTAACTTGTGTTTAGTTGTGAAACTGCACCCTAAACAGTGTTAGTCTTATTTTAAATTAAGCAAAATCTTTGTTTTCAAATTATTTTTAAATCTTTCTTACATTGCGTAGTTTCACCATGTGACTATTGCATGGCACCCCCCTCCCCCCCAGCCCCCCCTCATGATGCCGTGGGCAAATTCAGTCCCCCCAAAAATCAAACTCTTTCCGATGCAACTGGGAGCACATGTGTTTGAGGGCTGTCTCTTTTTTTACTGGACGTTAGCACTGGAAAGACTGCCTGGTTAAGATAATTCTGTGTAAACACTTTTAGGCAGCTTGGGGGGGGAGTGTGCTGTTCTCCAAGAAACACAGACACCTGATGAAGGGAATCGAAAGGTGAGAACCTGCTTGGCCTGGGAAAAAGGAGGATCATAACGTTACAGGATTATCCATCCATCTTCAAACCGTTTATCCTGGTCAGGGTCATGATAATGTTGTATACATTTACATACATATCAAATTTGCACATATTCGGAGTTGTCAGTTGCAGTCGCTTTAGCCTGAAATGTGTCCAGTGGTTGCAGTGAATTCTGTCCTCAGTGCGGTTGAATTGTTTGTACTCAGGGCAGATTCAGTGACGTGGAACCCGCACAAGATGCTCCTCACCGGCCTGCAGTGCTCCGCTTTCCTGCTCAAAGACACCACGGTAACATGCGCCGCACCCTGCAGGAATCCCCGCCGCTTCCTGTGAGTTATTAAAAATGCCCCCCCCCCCCCAACATCCAGAATCTTCTGAAGCACTGCCACTGTGCGAATGCCAGTTACCTCTTCCAGCAAGACAAGTTCTATGACGTGAGCCTGGACACGGGGGATAAGTCCATTCAGTGCGGCCGCAAAGTGGACTGCCTGAAGCTGTGGCTGATGTGGAAGGCGGTGGGCACGCGGGGCCTGGAGGGGCGTGTGGACCAAGCCTTCCAGAACACCAGGTATGGTGCTGATGGCTATGTAAAGGCCATATCTTCCCAGACCAGGCTTAGCTTGCATGTGCTACTTCACCCTTGAGCCTTCAAACCTTCGATTTACTTGTAGTTTTATGTTTCTGTTTCACCTCATGTTTCCAATCCATCAAATTCAGCTACCTTGTGGACAAGATGAAAAAGAGGGAAGGATTTCAACTTCTGAATGAAGTGAGCAATGTAGTTATCTGTACAGCAGTACAATTATTAGATTGCAGTTGAATTACTGTAGAGTTTAAGGACAAAGTCACATGATTTTATGGTGTATAAAATGTTGACGCTTTACAGTGTTTTTATAACATTAATTCTCTTTTGTTGTCATAAACAGCCAGAGTTTGTGAATGTGTGCTTCTGGTTCATACCGCCAAGTCTCAGGGGAAAACAGAACATCAAGGACTACCAGGAAAGACTGTCCAAGGTTGGGGTTTAAGAAGTGCTGCAGAAATGTAGATGTCAGAAAATTCATTTTTGATAGCTGTGTCAATTAAGAGTAAAATGTCCCATTGTTCTGTAGTGTCTTAGTTTTGTGGTGAAGGTAGCTGGAGAAATACTCTTATTCGCTTCAGCAAATATTCCTGTAGTACCTCTTTTTTCCATTAGGTGGCACCAGTCATAAAGGAGCGGATGGTTCGTGAAGGAAGTATGATGGTGGGCTATCAACCCCAGAGCAGACGAGTCAACTTTTTCCGGATGGTGGTCCTCTCCCCTGAGATCTCCTTGCAAGACATGGACTTCTTTCTGAGTGAAATTGAGCGGCTGGGAGTAGACTTGTAATAGACGGCGACCCCCTCAGACAGTCTACATTTTTGCTCTCTACCAGCTCAGGGAGCAACAGTGTGGACTGTCCGGCACGGAGCTGGGAGGGATCAAAAACTTGGACCATCTGGAGGTCCCAGAGAACTAGGTTGAGAAAAACTGGGCTATGGCTGCTTAATGTACAGCCCATGGTTGGTTGGTTTGACTTCAAGCAGGTGCTCTACTATTGTACCTTTTAAAAGAGGTACTTTACCTAAATTTCTAAATACATTCCATGTTGCCTAAACTGGAATAGTGTCTACTAAGAAAGCTGTAATTAATAATAGTTCATACGTATTTGAATTTAAGTTTATTTTGTAGAAACTCTGTAGGTACTCATGTCTTCCCAAGTTTTAACGGTTTTTTGGATATCTGTATATTCAAGGTGTGTTACAAAGGAAAAAGGCTTTAAAAAGCCCAGGAAAGCTGATTTTGCTTGTAAAAACATTTTCTTCATTTGATGTCTTAAATAAACCAGACCTGCTCTCCATTGTAGCCTGTCATTCAGAGATTCGCTGTCCGCTCCCAATCATTGATGAACCAAAAGAACCTTTAGCTCCTGCCCTGTTGCTTTGTCTTTCTTCACAGGTGCCACATTTATTCTTTTATTTCCTAATAACATATTTAGTCAACAACTGGATGGGGCACAAATAATATAGCCTCATGCCACTACTTATGTATTAATTAGCCACAAGCTAAGTCTTAGTTACATACTGATCTTATGTTAATCAGTTAATGCATCATTAATGATTCATGAGGCACGTTTTATGTCAAATGGTTACTATATTTATTACAGTATCTAATTCTGTAAACCCTTGTGAACTACTAAGGAACTACTGAAGGAACAGGTAATGAATAACACAAGTTAAATACTGATCTCATGTTTGTTCATCATTAATGAATCATGATGCATCTTTCAACAAAAGCAGTTACTATATTTGATAATTCTGTAAACCATTGTGAACTACTAAGGACCTACTGTACAAGTTAAATACTGATCTCATGTTTGGTCAATATGAATGACTGATGACACATCTTTTATCTTAACTAACGACAGTATTTGTCTATGATTTATATTTAAATAGTAACTGAGTTATTACTAAGTTTTTGTGTCCCGTCAAGTATTTACCCATTTTTATTTAATGACTTTCCCAGGTTGCACTTACACACTATTCTTTATAAAACACCATGTTACATTGATTTTAATTATGTATATGTATTTGTAGAGGTAGAGTGTATCATAAATCAGAAATGTTTGTCATGTAAATATTCCACCCTGATGTATGAGGATAATTGTAACATAGCTAAACATTTTCATTCATCTATCTTCCAGCTGCTTATTTGGATAAGACTTGGGGGTGGGGCCTGGAGTCTAATTACTAAACATTTTCTTAATGATTTGTATAGATACACATTTCAGAAAAAAATACAACAGAAGTCCACAGTGGACGGATAAGCTATGAGACTTGAGGCAACCAAGTTGATAATAGCTAATATTTATCGTCTTCATTTAGTGTCAAAATCTGCTGTTATGTTTTATTGCAAAATCATGATTCCTGGATTCAGAGTCCGTCTCAAACTGTAATTGTTAATTGTATATTCTATACTTCTATGCTATACCCCAGGGACTGTGACTAAAACTTATTTTTGATACGACGATTTCCTTCATGAAATAGCGCATTGTTTTATTCCCGTAAGCTAAAGGTCACTTTAGCTCTGAAACTTGTGTTGTAAAATAGATATACGAGACACGGCGTCCTGAAAAAACAGCCAACGTTATTCAATTGATGAGTCCAGTAAATGGACGCACCGTAGCACTGCTGGCCCAAACCAAAATGGAGGGGCCCTGAGATCCAATTACACGCTCAACAGACATGGCAAGCACCCCCTTCCTCGCTCCACCTCCAACTCCCCCCAACCCCACCCCCCCAACGCGGTCACGTGCCAACCCTCTCCCCGGGGAGCACTTCCGGTAGCGTTTCCTGTGTTTGTAAACTGAGGGAAAAACTGGAACTCGAGGGACAGACTGAAAAAAATATATATTAATAATAATTTTCGAAACACGAGGAAACCAGTAAGGTAAAACAGCTATATCCGACACTCGCCGGCTTCGACCATAAAGTACAGTGGGATATTGGCGGTTAGGCACGAATATATAAACGTAGACGGGGGTTACGCGGTTGTAATGAAAGAGACGCGACCCACACGACTAGTTGCGAAACGGGGGAGTACGCGACGGGCGACGGGAGCATCACACAAACCCCCTCCCCCCGGACTGAGAGAGAGGAGCCCCGTTTGAGCCGCTCGCCGGCTGCGCCCCGGGCCTCCGCTCCCCGTGCCGGGCTTCGATGAACTTTAGCGGATAGCCAGCGTAGCTAAGGCGCTAGCCCCTGCGCCTGGTTCCGATAACCAGCTAGCAGGCTAGCATGCTAACCAGTCGGGAGGGGGGTTGGGGGGGCTTGGGTGCATTGTTCTTTGACTGTGTGTGCATGACTAAACGGCATGACAAAATAATCGTAATTTCCCCCCTTTTTCCTTTTAACTCCTACCTTTCGGCTGTGGCTTACTGGTAGCCGGTTTAAGGGAGGTTAACATTTAATTAGTCAAGTAAACGACCCGTTTTAATATTAATAGCAGATTTTATAGAAATCGCCTTTAACCTTTATATTAATGAAACGTCTGCCAGGTTCTCATTTGAGCGCAGTTTGCAGGTGGGTTTAGTGGTTGTGGCCAAATGATGGCTGAGCCACGGTACCGAGGTTTCTGCGTTCGGTGCCTTAAGTGTGAAGTACCCGCTTATTTAGACAAACTTATTTGTTACCTTCCCGCGTTAAATAATAGCAATAAGTTTTTAAAACGACTTATCTCTAATTCCTGTTTTAAATGTGGTCTCATTGAATATTTTGATCATAATTAACTATACGTTGATGAACCCCATTAATGTTTTAAAAGGTACAGACGTGCAATAACGTTTCAGTGTTTCATTGCTGATTACTCTGTTTAAAAAGATCCCTTATGGCTTGCTGGGGAGTCGGGCTTAGTGATATAATTTTTCCTAAATAATAATAACGACGAATGGGCAATTTTATGTATATTGAACATAACATATAAAATGGCTATTAATTTAAAATATTTGTTAATATGTGACAGTTCTGCGGTATGCTTCATCACCGCAGATCCACGCTGTATTATTTTTCTGATAGAGATTACTGAGAAGTTGCTGCCTCGAGAAAGGTGTATTGCCTCGTGCCACACCCATGCCGTTTACCTTCTGCTCGGTGTTGTGCCCGTGTTTGATGGTCAGAAATGTTTATCAGACTTTATATATAAAGGATGCAGTGTCTTCAGGAATTGTATGTCTTTACTTTTGTTTCAATCATAGCCAAAAATGGTGCTGAACTTGAACTTATGACATTTTACCTTTTGTTCACTCTTGGTTTCAGGGCTTGTCCAAGGCTTTACGCTTTGGAGAAACTGGCTCTGTTGGCTGTGGGCAAGGCCTAGGTTTTAGGGTGCCAATATGATTATAAAGGAAACCCAGAAGTACACTTAACAGCTTTGTATGGCAAGTGTATGGAAGACTAACACTTTAAATTGTTATTTCCATGTAATATATACTCAGCAGTTAAATTAGAAGAAATGTTATGAAATCTTGCAAAAAAGAATGAAAAAACTGTTTAAGATGGGTTGAAGCAAATTTATTTATAGTGTTAGTAGCTATAGTAAATGGCAAGATGCATAAAATGTAACTTATTCCATATGTACTGCTAACCCTGGTTTGATATTTTTAATGTAAATCCATTAGAAATGGGGGCAGATTGACTTCTTGTATAATGTTGAATTAAATTGATGTTTGTTCATTTAGTACAGACATTTTAGCGTATTACACCAGCACGTTGCAGTTATTTCTTTCATAACTCACTTTGATGAAAAGGCTTGGCTGAATGCAGAAAGGGTCATGTTTGGCGGCAGTGAAATTTGAGTTCACTTAGATGGTGTTCATTACTTTAAAGCCTTGATTCCACCTGGCAAAGAATGAATTTTTAACATGACCACTGCCTTATAAACAGGAGAAAACAAATTAAGTGTATTTAGCAAAAAGTATTTTTCCACAATATATTAAGTGGCCCTACCTGGTTCATTGAATAGATATTGTAAAATGGTAACTTTCACTAAAAATGTATGTTGTGATTATATCCAAACACACATATTACAATATGTGTTTTATGTTGTTATAGCTGAAGATTCACATGCATAGTGTTGACCTGTGTTCTGTGTTGGAAAAAGCACGCAAAATGTACATTCTATGATTGGGTCTAAAGTAAAACAGCAGCACAGTATGAAGTAGTGTGAGAAAACTGGCTGCTTGTATAGATACATAGTTTTCATGCTTGTAATAGCCAGCATCGAATACCTAGAAACTGCTGTGTGGAGTCTTCCTTTTTGGTGTATTCACTCCCTGCATGCACCTCAGACAGTTCATTCATGCATATTACAAGGAGGATGCTGGGAGAATCGGTAAACTCATCAGGTCCTTAAGGTCAGCGACAGGTTGGGCCTGAGTAGGGAGTCTCGCATATCATTTTTGTCTTTGTGGTTTCTGAGAGCCTGAGGTAAGACTGTTTACACTGCAGGATTATCATTAAAAAAGTCTCAATTCTAATATGTAGAAGTTCTTAAACATGGTCAGGCCTGTAAGTCGAACTCATAATAAATGCATGAAATTATGGTAGTCTCCAGAAAAATGTAATACTTTCTCATGCTGTTGCTGTTACTCTTGTAGTGTTTTTTTTTGTATTATTCTCAGAAAGAGTAATGAATCTCATTTGAATGAAAACTCAGAATGAGGAATCATTAAAAATTTAATGGTACATTTTTTTATCAAGAGGATTGCTACAAGTAACTAAAGATGGTACTTGTGACCCTGTTGTCCTACTCGCCTGCCTACACTCAGTCGCAGTGGGAAGGTAAAGGTGGGGCAGGATTGACTCCCATAATCCTCTGGGGCAGTGGTGGCTTAATGGTTAGGGACATGCACTTGTAATTGAAAGACTACAGGTTCGAATCCCTGAACAGCAAGGCACCACTGAGGTACCATGAGCAAGGTACTGCCCCCAAGCACTGCTCACGACGTCACATATGGGTTAAATGCAGAGGACACATTTCGTTGTTGTGTGCTGTGGTGTCTCAACAATGACCACTGATAACTAAATTCAAATTCAAAATTCATTATTTGATCAAGTATTGATTCAGTTTTCACAGTAGTTCTGCAAGTAATTGTTTTATAGAGTGGTCGCAAATTTAATTCATTCTGCTTGGTAGTCGGATATCGAACCCAGTTTTAGGGATGGTTTGTGTTAAATTGATCTTGACATAGCATCTAACCTATGGAAAAGAACATTCAATTGAGCAGTCACTGGACGGTGCTTGGCACTGAGTGTTTTATTTAACTGTGATCAACATGCATGATCAAACTGGGGACTGATGTATCACTGGGATTTCTTGTAACAGATTGATTACAGATTTTTTAGCAGAGTCACTTGGTGCCTTTTGTGTGGATAAATGTGGAAAAGAATTTTAATGACTAGCAATTTGATCAAATGCATTTTGTAAAGCAGTTGAATTATCGTATGAATTATCGTCATTGTGGGATTGTTTTTTTGTTGGAGAAAGCAGTGCGCTTCATGACTTGCACAGCAGATATCGCAGCATACGGTGGTGTAATGACAGCTGTTTACTGCTGCAAACAGTTTTCCACCATTGGGGATTTTAAAATCTGTTGGTGTCAGACTGTAAGTGCCAGTACATATTTTTGAGTTTGTGCATTATCAGATTACAGGTCATTGAAACTGATGGGGGTTTGACAGATAATTTCTTCTAAGCATTTTGTGTATTTTCTATTCTGTCTTAAGCAGTGATTAAATAAGCCGTTTTATAAGGTAAAATTAGGCAGGTTTTAATTTTTTTTATTTATGCTTAATATATTTTCCTTATTTTCTTTGCAGGGTGAAGTGCCAGATGACCGGGTTTGGTAAAATCTCCTAACAGACAGCCGTAGTGTGACCTCTACCCCATTGCCTTGTCCCCTCCCCCGCCCTGATACACAGTAACCACGGCGATGACCCACCTGCCCAGCAGCTCAGTCCGCGACCACATGAAATGGGTATTTTCACACAGTTAAACCAATACTGGTTCTTTTTTTTGTTTTGTTATTATGAATCTTGTATGCCATTTGAAAATGTTCTTCACAGGCAGGACTGCTGGGCTGTGAGGCTGTCCTCTCGAGCATGGCTTTGATGCAGGCCAGCTCCATGGCTGGGCAGAAGAAGATGATGTCCCCACTGGGCCATGGACAGAGAGAGAGTCCTGAACGTGCTCCGCAGAGTCACATGATCCTGCCGTCTGGAATGAGCTGCCCGCCCCTGGTGAGCATTTGGAGCTTCCAGTAATGGGAGACGTAAGCTTTCCAGACTCTGTGTGGATGTGGATTCTGTAAACTGTAACCTCCTAGTTTAGCCAGTAATATCACCAGTCTAAGTCAGTCTTAGTTAGCATCGCATGATAAACCCACCCTACCTCGGTTTTGATGGCTTGTCTATCCAATAACTTACCATGTAAATACAAGTGTGCCGCCTTTAATTTTTTTTATTAATGATGGCTTTAAAAATTGCCATCCTGGTAGTTAAAATTTAACATGTTTCTATTACCGTTATTGCTTTGACAGTAAGAAATAATTACAATGACTTTCTTGTTCTGCAAAATATTGAATGACTTAATGAAAACTTAAACTATTAACTATTAAACTGTTAAAGTGGTAAGCTTGAAAATAAATGCAAAAGCATCTGTCCTGTCTTACAATTTATGTAAACAGTAATTATATTTAGAGGAAGTTGGCTTAGTTATTTGAAAAATTCTCCCTCTGCACCATCCTTTGCATACTCGGTGTTTGCCATTTTTCAGACTGTGTAGTTTATTATGGTTTCATAATGGTTTCTGAGCTTGAAGGTGCTCCTTTCTCCCACTGCTATCTCTTCCCCAATGTGTAGCTCATCCGTAAGGAGGGAGACTTCCACTCAGCCCGACTGCTGGATGACAAGGAAATGCGGGAGAGTGAGGACTCACAGCTGAAAAAGAAGAACAGGAAATCAGGAACGCCCTGCAAAGTGAGAGACGGGTTGTGGGGGTGG
>JAODLC010000091.1:1634129-1645482 GCA_026781145.1 Hippopotamyrus pictus | reverse complement strand
GGGGTTGGGGGTGGTGATCACGTCTCCTTCTGTGTACATGCTGAGGACCTCATTCTCCTCAATGTGCAATGCAGGTGGTGGTCGTGGATGAGAACGGCGAATGCCCCTTATCCAAAGTGCAGAAGAACTTCATCTGTGAGCACTGTTATGGGGCCTTCCGCAGTGGCTATCACCTGAAGCGGCACATCCTTATTCATACAGGTGACCCCCGCCTGCCACAGCGGCCCTTTCACCAGCACAGAGCCGTGAAATCCGTTCTTCAATATCAACATAATAAAACCATAGACCTTTTTAATTGTATTATTTACATATGGTGCTAGTTAACAGTATAAATGCATTTTAAAATAAGAAAATGGGTGCACAGGAGGTCAATACAAAAATGGATTGTTCATGTACAAATATTTGTACATGTCTGTTGCATAGCAACTCATTCAGACGTTTAACTTTTCATTGAAATCATAAAGCAGATGGTTTATGTCGGGGGTTAATTTTCAGTAATGAAAAATGTATATGAAGAGTATTAAAGTTTTAAACGCAAGCGATCAACATTTTTACTTAAAGATGTCTATGAACAAGGCTGCTCTAACAGTGGTTGTTGGGAACCCAGCAAATACAATGACAGATCTGGGAGTAAGTGAGTAGTGAGCGGTAAACCTGTTATGTTACTACCTGTTCTCCAGGTCTTTGCCATTAATTGTACAATTTGTACTCCTTGTCGCGTTTTCCTCTTGTGATCCTGGTTTCTTTCCTCGGACCAAAAACATGCAGTTAGGCCAGTTGGCATTCCTAGATTTCCTGTAGTGTATCGCGTGACACTGTGCAGGGTGTATTGCATGCCCTGTACCCTAGGTTGCCTAGACCAGGCGTCAGGCCCGCCCTGTGACCCGGTGGTTAGAGGACGGGTGGTGTGTGACACCACAGCAGCAATAAACTTGTATTGCTGAATTGTGTTGTATTGTATTGTATTATAGGTTTGGGTCAATAGACGATGCCATCGTCCGTCGCCGATGGCTGATAGACATCACGATGCTGAGCCGGCATCGCGATCCTCTGCCCCGACGCAGCAGCAACCAGCTCGCGAGAAACACACACTTAATCACACTATATAATATACTATATATATATATATATAATCACACTATATAGCCAAATGAAATGCATGCTTTCAATTTCCGCATCTTTACTTATTTTATTATTATTATGAGGAAATAACAAGGATGTTGTTAACAATCACAATACAAATTACAATGAACTCCAAACGAATTACACGAACTAGTTTGTTTACATTAATAAATGAGGCATACAAAAACAGCAGAAAAAAATTAATTGTTTAACAACCATCCCCCCAACCCTCCACCTACGATGACGTTGCCATCGTCCAGTGCGATGTTTCACATTAGACATCGTACGATGCCATATTGGTCGACATCACCCAACCCTATTGTATTATATTGTTTACTGGTAATGTTTTGGGCAGAGGTGAAAGCAAATGGGTTTTTCTTTATTTTATTATATTTGTAGTGGGGATGTACCTTATGTACAATGTAGTAGCTTTAAAAATGTTAAATATTTTCAAGGAAAATATTTGAAAGAAATGGTATGTAACATTATTTAAAAATGGCATGAGGTCCAGCCCAGGCAGGTGGTTCTGGCAGGCTTCTGAAGTGCATCGCTCTTGATGTGCCTGGTTTTGAATTGAGGTGAACATTGGGTAGGCTTGGTACTGACTTTTATATAAAATTGATTTGAGTAAATAGTAATATGAATTTTGTATGTAAATGGAAACGCTACATTTGAAACTCAATGAGATTAATACTGAATGTATGTCTCTCTGTGGGGACTCTTCTCACTGTCTTTGCCCATCTAGTTTTATATAGAGATCACCGATTGTGTTGACCAACCATTGGTATCGGCCAATACAGCAACAGTTGGCCGTTGGTCGATGGTTAAAAATGAGCCTATATTTGCAGCTGATAATTCACTTTAAAATGGTGACCTATAATGCTTTACACACCTGCCAACTAAACAGTTAGAAACATGACTATTTTAACATTAGCGAAAACGACATTAAATGCAAAACATTTAACATTGCTCTGCTAAAATTTTACAAGGAGAATCTAATAATAAACATTTCAGCACAACCAATTTGATTGCTCGCCTTAAGGTGAGACAGTGAAGAGTTTATGGAAAAACCTACATCCCAGTAAAGAAGGCTGCAGTTACACCCAAATAACACTAGTTCGTCAGAAACAGCAGCGTTTGATAGCAAAAGAGAAATCAGTGCACAGTGCAGCATGAAAAGATATTACACTTGATGATCAGCCCTTCTGTTTTATGGTAAAAATGATGTATGCACTTATAAAATATTGTACTCTGCAACTGTTGTATGCTAGAGTTGTTTTATTACCAAAAAATAATTTTTCATAATTATGGATGCATTTATTTGGGTGTGAGTCATTTTAAACTTAAGGAGAACCTCCCAATCAGTATTGGAGTGAGTTTGCGGAATAATCGGCTATCGGTATCTGCCAGAAATTTCCTTATTGGTGCATAATTAGTTATATATAGTCAATTTGTTCAGCAGTCATGTGATCATGGTTGAAAACCAAAGTTTGCCATGCCTATTTCACAAGTTGACTGCTGTTCTCACCTTCTATGAAATTTGCATGTAAAAATCCAGGAATACCTCCACATCTATCTTTTGCCTTACTTGACACAGTCTTCCGTATACATTCCTAGGGCAAATCCCTGATCTGAAATTGTCTGTGCCCCTCACTGAAATTTTTTTGTTCTTTATTAGAGTATTATAAGGAAGCTTCCCTGTCATTGCAGTTGTAATGTCATCCTCAGGACTGCTTATCTATGCCTGGTCTCTGATTAACCTGACCCTTATTTGAAGCTCGTATGTTCAGATGTGTCACCAACACTACTTGTGGGACCCCATACGATGAATGCATCATTTACAAAACGTATCTCTTTCTAGGGGAGAAGCCATTTGCCTGTGACATGTGCGACATGAGATTTATTCAGCGCTACCACTTGGAGAGACACAAGCGTGTTCACAGTGGGGAGAAGCCCTACCAGTGTGAGCGCTGTCAGCAGGTGAGAGACCGACAGCACACGTGTGTCACACGCTCCACACGTCTCTCCTTGTCCTGCTCACACTTCTCCTTCACCTCCACCTAGACCTTCTCGAGAACGGACCGGCTGCTCCGACATCGACGGCTTTGCGGGGGCCAGGGGGTCCCAGGGGTTGCCAAGGGGGAGAACCAGCCTTGTTGTGAGCAGAGATCGTACCCCCAAGAACCTCCTAACCCCACTGCTGCCTGGAGCTCCGTGCACCCCCCCTCAGGTCGCCTGGCAGTCTGAAAACCCTCCTCCTAACCTCCACCCTGGCTGGAAAAATGCAAAATCAAAAGCAAAAAACATCTTCAGCTTACAGTCAGAAGCTCAGTAGTCTCTCACCCTGGTGCAGGTTGATTCTGCAGCTTCAGACACAGTGGTCTGGAGGACAGGCTGAGATTATTCTGTAATCACTCCGTTTGATTTAAAATGTTCTGTCTTTATTAACTGTTAGATTTTATTGGCTCTGCCTCTGACAATAGTTAAAGCTGCGAAAATGGGTTGGGTGGATTAGAGGCTACTGTATGTGTTATCAGAATATCAGTGATGAAGTGGGATTTTATTTATAAATGGAGAACCCATGTAGGTGATTAAATCTGATTAAGTATCTAGTTAATGGGTGTTTTGATATTAAGATAGAAAACACTTTTCCAAAACATTTGGTAAAGAAAAATCTGTGAGGGGATCTGTCAGGCTGCTTAATATACAAATCCATGTTTTTTCTGGTTGCCAGTCAGAGAAACGGCAGCAATGGGGGAGTCAGGAGTCGTGTTGATGTTGGCTGTTTGGTCTAAAGTTACGGTACTTGTGAAGAAAACACCAGTAGACAACAATGTGAAAACCTGATTGCTTGGGTCATTGTTTCAGCATTAAGCCATTTTGCAAGCATACTTATGCTCAGTAAATACCTGGAAAATATGCTTGTTGCGTCACTGATAGCGACAAGGCCAGTTCGGGCTTGTACGCCGTCAGCTTTCATAACAGTCAAAACTGCACTCAATGCTGCCATCTAGAGGATTTAATGATACATTTTAATTTGTTATAATTGAGCTTCCATCCCAGGCAAATAACTTCAGCTGTACATTTTATAAGATCCGATAGTACATGAATGTTTCATATATTACACATTTGGATAGTTTTGAGGTTTGACCCTCTGACCATTTCAACTGGATGGTCACACTGGGTAAAATAAGGAAGCAAGGAAAGACCAGTCAGTTGAGTTCATCTCTATATTCCTTTGCATTGTCAAAATTAATCTCAAGGATCTTATTTTTCTACTATATTTTTAAACACTGGAGTAATGAAATCTGTCTAATAGATATTTTGTTTAATTTTTTTTTTTTTTTTTTTTTTTTTTTACAGTCGTCAGCAAAGAAGGCAGAATCCCTAAAATGATTATTCAGTGCATAAATCAGTGCTGACTCCTTGCATTTTTCAGTAATTTTAAATTAAACTTTTTAATCGCAAGGTTGGGGTGGGTAAAATACTTCATAAAATGACCGTTTTATACTGCTGTTCATTTTTATTGAATTGGTCTTGGTAGGAATAGTAGAAAACTACGTGTAGAGTAGCAATTGAAACGTAGACTTATTCTCTTAATAGCATTGCATGCAGAGTTTAACTAAAGTCTTATTAATAATTTTAGGTAAACCGATTTGGGTGAAACATTTTCAGTTGCTATTATGATGACTATTGTTAAAAAAAAGTAACATGTATCCTAAAGATCCGCTTAGTTACTTTTTAATGTAGTGAAGAGCAGGGCTTTCCTTATGATGAAATAAATGACTTTTTAAGAAGACTTCATCTCCCGTGTTTCTTCACTACATACAATGTACACGCTTGAACCATGATTGACATGTGGCCGGTACACGTGTAGCTACAGCCCACAACAGGCCTCGCTTATGGTCGTTGGTGCATGAATGCCGCTGTGTGTTATACCATGAGAACAATTGACTGTGGCAGTATATTGTTCGCCATATTTCTGTCAAATGGCAGGGTTATGTGTAAAGCACCACAAATGAATGCTTATTAGTAAATGAGCAGGGCTATGAACAAATAAGAGATGCTAAAACTGACTCAAATTAGGATTTCCTGAGAGTTTTCTGAGCCGCTGTACTATTTCCCATGAACAATTATGTCCTGAAAGGGATGCAGACTGAGACAAGGAATGTTTCTGAATTTGGGGAATCTGGCTGGATTTCTAATTAGCCATTAATATTGTCAAAAAGTGAATCATAACTCAGACGTTCATGGCCCTGCAAGTGTGAGGTCATGGGACGAGGGTTTTACTCGATGATAATGTAGTGTCCTGTGTTTTTAGGGGACAAGCCGTTCGCGTGTGACATTTGTGACATGCGGTTCACCCAGCGCTACCACCTGGGGAGACACAAGAGAATCCACAGTGGGGAGAAGCCCTACCAGTGTGAGCGCTGTCAGCAGGTGAGAGACCGACAGCACACGCGTGTCACACGCTCCACACGTGTCCCCCTGTCCCCTCTCACTGTCCTGTTCCCGCTCCTCCTCCTCCTCTCAGACCTTCTCGAGAACGGACCGGCTGCTGCGACATCGACGGCTTTGCGGGGGCCAGGGGGTCCCAGCGGTCCCCAAGGCGGCGACCCAGCCGTGCTACGAGCCGAGACCGTACCCCCAGCAACCTCCTAACCCCACTGTTTCCTGGAGCACCCTGCACCCCCCTTCAGGTCGCCTGCCGGTCTGACAGTCATCCTCCTTACCTCCACCCTGGAAAAACACAAGTGTAAAAAAAAAAAATAAAAGCTAATAAAAAACCTTTGGCACACATTAGGAGCTCAGTGGCGCCACACCCTGGTGCAGATTTATACTGCAGCTTGTCATGAGTGTGAAAAAGACTGAGATAATTTTTTATTTTTATTTTTTGGCCACCTAGTTTCATGCATTAAATGGTGGATTATTCTGTATTTAGTTTTTTTTTTTTCTTTCAAAAGTCTGTTATTCCTTACCCCTTAATTTTATTGATTTGCTTTTTGTGGAAATGGGGAAAAACTGATTGGTTTCAGTTAGTTGTGTGTAATAACACCATGTTAGTGAAAAGTGGAATTTGGAAATGCATCAATTAAAAACAATAGATAAGCAAATGGAGGAATAAGAAACATGACTAAGCATGGATATTTTTAAATGGAAAAAATGAGGGAAAAAAACCCCAAGGTGTTGGTTCCTTAGAAGAAAGTTTAAACTGTTTACATACTGAAACAGTGAAGATTTGTCGGTGGTCAGTTATTATAACGGTAACTAGTGATGGAGGAGTCATGATGACCTGCATGGTCTCTGGTCTGTTACTGTTCTTATTGTGGAGGGGACTCCAGTATAGAAACGATAATGAATCACTCAGGATGGAACTCAGTCAGGCAGCTTTAGTAGTTTTGTCTGTTTATGGATTAATATTCACTCTTCATAAATACCAGCGAAATGATGAAACCTCGCGCTCTTTACAACCGGCTGAAATTTCAGGCCTGGGTTTGTTATGGGGTTGCCTGGTATAAACCCTCCAGTGGGAAGTTCAGCCATGGAGAGCCAGTTCTCCATATTCCTGGAGGATAGAACGTGAGACGTTGTCACTGGCGCATGTTTAGAACCGCCTCGGGCAGGTGCTGCTGTGTGGCCCAGTGATGCGCACTAGATCGAGGATGATTATGGTGAAGGAAGATACTCGTGAACAGCTCTGACTCTATACAAAGTGACCGGGATGTCCTGCTCTCAGGACATTAGCCGACCCATAGCTGTCAGAATCGTCCACGTTTGCGGACCTTAACGGTCCAACAGCAGCTCTCAGACATACTGTTGTAATGGAGTCTTTATAAGGCAGGAAGGTGGATCATGGCTTCCTTAGATCGACTCTTGGATTTTGTGATTATTTTTGTGATTAGCTGAAAGTTTCTATCACTTGTAAAATAATTGATTTCACTCTGAACTGTTTATCGTTTATATGCACTGTGATCTACATTTTTCCAATCCCAGTTTGCGTCTTCATATCTCAGTCTGGTTACTGCTTTTTGGATGCTTGTGCAGACGGGCACTGTTGTTTAGGTTACTGGTGGATGCCACTTCCTCAGTATTACAGAGATGCCGTCGGCCCCGTTGGTGGTTATCTTGGTGGGTGATTCCTGTCATGAGAACATGTAGGCGTGTGGGTATGTGATGCCACACTAGTGTCACCAGGTGTGGAGACACTGCTGCCAGGTCACCATTAAAGGTCACCCATTGTGCTACTTTGTATTAGATCTTATGGAAATCATGCCCAGCTTATTGAGCAAAGAGGTTTTCAGATTCCAGAGGCAAGGCAAAGGCTGGGTAGATGGGAGGTCCTGTCTGTATCCTTGTATAATAGGACTGCACGTTATCCAAGTGTTATTATATGACGCATGCTCAATAATCACCAGGGCTTCAGATAAGGGGTGAAACATTTGTCCAGATGCTGGCTTTTCGGTACTTTCCGGATGTTTACTTATCCCAGACCACCGTACCACAAGATCTCCTATTTTAAAAGATGTTGTGGTTGCTGATCTGTCCCTTTCTTCACCGCCACTTCACTGCTCATCACTACCATGATTTACCAAAACAGTAGCATGTGGCGCTCCGCTAACCAAATTTAATAAGCATATGGTTCTGCCACATTTATACAGATGATTAAATATGCTGCTCATTAATGTTTTAGACATATTACTAATCTGCTTACCAAATTGCGGGCATAAGTAAATGTCTGTATAGTACAGAAACGGCGGCTTTTGAACACACGTTTTGCTCGTTATCTAAAGCCCTTGTGATTACTGTGCCATATAATCATGGTGTCGTGCATCCCTACTGCGTTATGATCATTCTGTTAATGAACCTCAAGGACCTTGTGTTTTTTAAGTATATTTTTAACACTGGAGTTCTAAAACAGATAGATGTAATCTCTCTTTAAGCTGTTTTAGTTTTTAGCCAAAATACGAGTCTTTTTTAAAAACGTATAAACAAGCATCTAGTATAATAATCAGTATTGTATTGAAAACTTAAATTGGTTAGTAATTTAAGATTTTTTTTCTTGTTGGGGTTGGATGGCTAGTTGGGGGGTGGATATAGTACCTCAGAAAATGGCCATTTTTACTGCTGTTCTTCCTTTTTACTGAGTAGGTCTTGGTAGGAATAGTAAAAACAACCTTCAGGATAGTATTTAAAGCTTAGTGTTTTCCATATTAATAGTATTGCATGCAGAGTTTGACTAAATAGATCCCATTAATTTTTTGTTTAATTAAAAAGACTTGGTGAAACCTTTTCAATTGCTATCATGATGATTATTGTTAAAAAATGGTAACAATTCATGTATCCTAAAGATCCGCTTAGTTACTTTTTAATGTAGTGAAGAGCAGGGCTTTCCTTATGATGAAATAAATGACTTTTTAAGAAGACTTCATCTCCCGTGTTTCTTCACTAAATACAATGTACACCCTTGAACCATGATTGAGGTGTGACTGGTACACAAAAGCTCTGGTACTGTCTTCGACCTTCTTAGTATACTTGTGGTCGTTTGCGTATAATCACTGGTGTGCATTATAGTGTAGGAACAATCATCCATTTTCATGTATATTTGCCTGTAGTAAGTAAGTTATGACTGTATGAGCACAAAAATAAACAGGTGGTTAAATTATTCAGTACCATTTTCAGTATATTAAAAATACCACATATCCGATATCAAAAGCCGTAATTTACTTTAACTGGCATATGACTTTTATAAAAATGTAAAAAAAAAAAAAAGTGGAGTTCAGTAAGCAATCAGAATAATAACTGAAAGAGAGGTTCTGAAACATTATCAAAATTAAGTTGTAATGGGGCCACATTCATTAAGTCTGTTTTTTTCAAATTAAAATTAGTCAGATACAAATTTTGTAAGTGACACTGTAAACTGAAATGGAGGAACTTACATTTAATCAGACTCAAGACTCAGAACATTTATGCAGCACAATCAGCTTTGTTTGGTAAGTTTCTGCTGTCAAAGACCTATATTACAATGTAGTGTCCTGTGTTTTTAGGGGACAAGCCGTTCGCATGTGACATTTGTGACATGCGGTTCACCCAGCGCTACCACCTGGGGAGACACAAGAGAATCCACAGTGGGGAGAAGCCCTACCAGTGTGAGCGCTGTCAGCAGGTGAGAGACCGACAGCACACGCGTGTCACACGCTCCACACGTGTCCCCCTGTCCCCTCTCACTGTCCTGTTCCCGCTCCTCAGACCTTCTCGAGAACGGACCGGCTGCTGCGACATCGACGGCTTTGCGGGGGCCAGGGGGTCCCGGTGGTTCCAGTAGTCCCAGTAGTCCCAGTGGTCCCAGGAGTTCCAGCGGCCCCCAAGGCGGTGACCCAGCCGTGCTACGAGCCGAGACCGTACCCTCAGGAACCTCCTAACCCCACTGTTTCCTGGAGCACCCTGCACCCCCCGTCAGGTCGACCTGCCGCTCTGAAAACCCTCCTCAGTACCTCAGTCCTGGAAAAGCATCACATGCGAAAACATCAGCATGCTTAGAAGCTCTGTGTGTGTCACATTCTGATATAGATTCACACTGCATCTTCAGTCTTGAGTGATAGGTGTGTTTGAGTGATAAGTGTGTTTTTTTTCTTTCATTTTGTATTGGAATAGACTAGTATTTTCTATCCTCTTTCACCAAAGTTCGTCTCCGGTACAGTCCAGGTGTGAATGGTGCAGTCCAGGTGTGAGTGATGATGAGGGATAAAGTACTACATCTTTGGATGAGGAAAATGCCTATTCAGTTGATTGCAGGATTTCCTTGCATGAGATGCAGGATTATATGTGATGCTGCTGGGTGATTTAAGAGCTTTACTGTCTTACAGCAGCAAGCCATGGACCGCGATGAAGATTCCGTGTTGCGTTTCCATATCTTAATGAAATTGCTGATTGATGCTGGATTATGTTTGCTTACTGTAGTGGTTCAGTCAGTGAGCTCACCTTATTGACAGGAGTGAGAAGGATGGAGAATGTCTGGCTGCTTCTGGGGGGTCACTTCATTGTTATATTTGCATTCGAGTCAGCAGAAGGACCTTATTCTAAGTATTTTTTTAACTATAACAAATTGAAAGTCTGTTTTTTTTTAATAACTTTTTTCAGTTGTTAGCTATAAATGAGTTAGTTTGTGTTTATTGCTTGTGTCAGAATTTAGATGATTTTAGTGGTTTTATTAGTTTTTTTATTATTATTATTCGACGTTTGAGGGGGAGGGGGGGGGACAGTGCCTCAGAAAAAGCCAGAATATTTAGTGCTGTCCGTCTCCTTTTTTAATTAAAGGGTCGTAGTAGGAATTCAGCTTGGTAGGCTTCTAGTTAAAGATTGCTCTTTCTCATATTAATAGTACTAGATGCATATATGAACATAAATCTGGCTAATTAGGCCGTATTCTTTCCGTAAGTAAAATAATTGAATTCAGTTTTTGCCGTTGTATTTGGTATTGTTAAAACAGGCATAATTACATGTACCTTTCAATAAAATATGATAAGCTTTTCACAGCATGAAATGTGTTGCCCATGTAATGAAATAAATATCTTAGACTGAATTGCCTGTTTCATGTCTGAGCACAATGAACATCCTTAAGTCATTATGAGGATACACAGGTTTTTCGTAAACTGTGTAGTGTGTGTTTTCTGTTAGCTGTATTCCTGAGATGCCTACTTCGTATTCTGCTGTGTAAAGTGATGGCAATTCACCTTAGGGAGACACTTTTTTTTTTACAAGTGAGTTTAGCTTTAATTGGTTTTGTTGATGGGATTTTAAGGACCACAAACGTTTTACTGTGCTAGTAAACAAGGATTGCCAGCAAATAAACGGGTGTTTTTTGAACTGGTGTACTGTGCGTTCCATCAGTTAGTACGTGAAGTTAAACTGGTGGATAAAAAAAAAAATATATATATATATATATATATATAGATAGATAGATAGATAGATAGATAGCACTTGGCAATCTTCCTTGAAGCTGACCAAATTGTTTTTATTTTATTAATGTCAATAGAAATGTTATTATTGGTGTGGTTCACGCTTCCTTATATCAACTGTCACAAACTACATAAGTTATGAAATTACAGCTCTGGCTGTAAGGTTTCATGGTGACTTTGGCACAATGAACATTCAAGGTTTCTGCTGTCAAAGACCTATATTACAATGTAGTGTCCTGTGTTTTTAGGGGACAAGCCGTTCGCATGTGACATTT
>JAODLC010000091.1:1606023-1632314 GCA_026781145.1 Hippopotamyrus pictus | reverse complement strand
GCCACACTAGTGTCACCAGGTGTGGAGACACTGCTGCCAGGTCACCATTAAAGGTCACCCATTGTGCTACTTTGTATCAGATCTTATGGAAATCGAGCCCAGCTTAATGAGCAATGAGGTTTTCAGATTGAAGATCATGCAAACGACAAGGGAGAGAGGCAATGCGAAGGCTTGGTAGATGTATCCTTGTATAATGATAATTCTGTTAACGAACCTCAAGAACTATGGTTTTCTAGTCTATTTTTAAACACTGGAGTATAAAAACAGTTCAATATTGGGTGTATTCATTTCTTTATAGACCATTATTTTTTGTCTTAAGAAAATGAAATCTTTTTGTTTTTTTAATGATAAATGAGTGACCAGTACTTGGATATTAGTATTGTGTTAGTAATTTAAGATTTAAATTGAGTTCTGTTGGCTGGGATGAAAGGTTGGGGGGGGGGATATAGTACCTCAGAAAATGGTAGTTTTCATACTGCTGTCCTTCCTAATTTTTAGCAAATGGGTTTTGGTAGGAATTGTAGAAAGCAAATACAATAGTCCTGCAGGATAATAGGTAGTGTGTTTTTTTGTTATTCATAGTATTGCATGCAGAGTTTTGCTAAATAGATATTAATTCTTTGATTTAGTAAAGAAGGATTTGGGTAAAACTTTTTTATTGTTATCATGGTAATTGTTAAAACAGATAAAATAATATGTACTCTCTTAAGACCCACATTTATGTTTTATGGAGTGAAGAACAGAGTTTCCCTTATAATAAAATTAATTACTTTTTAAGACTTTATTTGCATTTTTCATCACTAAACACAATGTACAGCCTTGTTCCTCTTGTTCACTCTGAGAAGAACCTGCACCAAAGAACACTTACTTTGTTTTCATAATAAAATGGTAATTTTCTCATTTAATTTGCGGGTGTTTATCTGTCTACCAGTTTCCAGTTAGCATTCTGTCTAGTTTTGCACCATATTTTTGCTATTTTATAGCACCAACAATATTAACAATCATAATTTGTTTTATGTAAATACTGGCAAAATGTTTATTGATTAATTGTAGAAAATAAGGAATATAAATGTCTTGATGTCTATCATGTCAAATTTACCTGAAAACAAATATTTTCTTCAGGATCAAGGGCATGAGAGAGAGAGTTTATTATCAGAGCAGACACAACTTATTTAAATACACAGGTCTGTGTATAAGGGGGATGAGCAAAGCCAAATTAAATACTGGGGGATACATGCCCCCGATCCCCCCTGGTTCCTAGGCCCCTGTTCAGGCTGCATTCAGACACCTAGAATGTCATTCAGGAGTAAATAGAACTAACAGTTTAGTAGAATTGTTGTGTAAAAGTGCTTTTCTGGTTTGTATTGAGGCCTACATTCCTCAGGACAGCTGTCAAACTCTTCCTGTAGTCTGCATGAACTGAAAAATATCACTAATCCATTTCACAAGATGATGTAAGAATACATTAAATTGAGGAAAGACCTGCATCCCAGTCTGAAAAGTATAAAACTTGGCTCACTGGAGAAACTGCAGTACATTTTAATTGTAGTCATGCTACCATAAATTGTACTAGAATGGTGGGTTTGTGAAGATATGCATGCTCAAAGTTGCACAAATTGTGTCAGACTTTTACCTGGTTAACTTCGCAGTTAACTGTATAAACTGCACTGAATGGCCATTATAGGGCTACCTTACTATAACGTGCTGCCGGCAGGTGAAGATCTTTCTACTTAAAAGGTGTCAGTTTGTCATCAGATATTGTTAATCTTGAATTACACCAGTAATTACATTATAATAAGCACCATTAATGTTATGCAATCGTGAGGGCAGCCTGTATTGGAGAAACAATTGATACATTGTAAAACAAACATCATTTGGGGGTGATTTATGATCAAACTATTTGTGCATTCGGAATATATCTTGCTACATAAAAGAGTGAGAAAGACCGTTAAAGGTGTCACTAATGTGTTATTACCCTACTTCACATATATTTCCCTGGTTTGGCTAGCACACTGGATTGCGTTTAAAGTGGCCGGATATTAACTTAAATGATTCTGACAGCCCTGGTCTATATCAAATGAGAAATGAGAAAGCTTGCTCCGCTAGAGGGAGTACTTCAGTGTAGTAGTAAAAAGAAAACGCCTTCTTTAAACCACTTAAACATATCTTGAAAGGAGCACTTAAAATAAAGGAATAATCATCATTCATCTTGTACCACGTTTTGCTAATAATTTTCATTTGTGTTTTATTCATGAAGTAGCAGAATACATACACTTAGATTACACTAAAAAATAAATATGTAAAAATGTAGTAGCCTACAGATATATCTGCAGTTGTGTTTCAACATGAGTTATCAACAGGACCAAATGATTTAATGATTACAAGACAGTGCAATGATTTATGTCTGTTCGCTACAGTATTCACTAATTACCTATCTCCTACGGTTCATCCCACATCAATCAGTTCGCAGGAAAACAGGGCAAACTGATTATCTTAACACATCCCCTACTCCACACTGGACATGGTGAAATGATGATCCGATCAAATTAAAGATCAAAACAAATATTTAGTTTTCAACGTATGGTAAATAGGAACACAACAATAAGCGCACGACGGTATTTAATACATGAAGCTGAATATTTTTAAGTAAAAGGTGTAGCTTTGTGAGCCCTCAAATAATTTACCACTATAATCGTAAAGTTTAAAAAAAATAAAGGCAAAATATTTTATTCTTAATCGTTTTATTCCACAGTTCACTGAATTTTCATATCCTGGCTATAGATGCCTGTTTCTGGAAAAATACATGTATGCACAACGTAATCTCCGCCCTGACTATTACGCCTATAAATAACTTACGTAAGCCCAAGCCTAGCGAGCCGTGCAATGCGACGATCCCGCACATACTTTCTCTAAATTTATTTTATTCTCTACGTTATTGTAAGTGGTAGCTTATTATCAAGAAGTCGTGGATTAAATGTATACCGAAAAAGTAAGAAGGAAATAGCATACGTAGGCCGCTGGTGCCTGACAGTTTTACCGTTTAGGCACTTTAATAAAACTAAGTCGACGCATGGCGCAAGAATCCGCAGATAACAACAGGGAAATCAAAGAACTCGTCCAGCCCCCCATCCCACCCCCGTATTGATCGTAACGAAATCAAAGGTGGGGAGTGCAATGAGATCAGACCCGCAGACTGGAGTGGTTAAATTGCACCTCCAGGGAAACACGGGGTCTAAACCTGGCTATTGCGCTGATTTACTACGCCTTAGAGGTTCGGTGCACTTAAAGTGTCATTTTAAGAGAAGAAAAAGCTGCGAAGCCTGAGGAGTAGAAATCAATGTTCCACCACAGTCATCTCCGATGCTTAGTCTCCATGAGTTTATCTGCTCTTATCTTCTCCGATCTCCTGGTCCAGACGTATAAGCTGCTCTGTCTTAAAGCGGTTTTAGAAACGCATCATTCATTCTCCGCACAATCAATTTTTAGGCGGACTTGTAAATAAAGTTAATTTATAATATCTGTCATTCTAGCGGAAGTCGTGTGCCCCAAAGGATGTTTATTGCTGCCAAGTGCCCCACGTGTGTCGTGAGGGGTCTGGCCGCCGGGTACTGGATATTTAGCGCGGGTACGTGTGTCTCACTCCGCAGATAAATCCTTTACGGCTCGTCAAGAGATCATATCAGACCGCAGAGTAGAAATGGAGTATGGAAATATTTATTCAATAATACTACACTGTGAACTGACATTAAGAAAAATCAGAGGGAACACTGGGATCTCATTCCTCCCCTGCCTTGCCGTGCGCGGGCAGTCCGCCTCATCACTGCACGGCTTCCGATGAAGGCATCGCGTACAAAGTTAAAGTAAAGCGCATCTTCAGGCTGCCCTGATTGCATCTGTCTATAAAAACGGCCCACATCAGAAATTCAAGACCAGTCAGCTTTAATTACAATTCATTGAGCGCGACTTGTCTCTTTACTTGTTTTTGGTGAACCCAAATGTCGCACACTGGCATTGATTTTTCTCAGCCCCTATAAATCGTCCTTTTCTCCAACCAGAAGATGCGCTCTTTTCAACGTTTAATTGAGAGATACATCAGGCTCTAGTTCAATACTCCTTTTTATCTACGTCAAGGGTCCACCGCTCCCTTAATTAACGGTGATATTTAGGAAAGGGGATGTATGACCCCATGTGTGAGAGACCCTCGGTAGCAGCGCGAACCCTCTGTCCTATCAAAGGCTCACAAGATGAGATACATCCATACATACGTCATCTTCTAATAGTTTGTCCGTTCCAGTTTTCAAACAATATATCCAGATTTCTCTGTATTAAACGTATGTAAAAAAAAATGCTCGGTATACGCGTTAAAGATAAAGCTTGTGAGGTTTAAATTTAACAAACGCAATTTTAGAACTGCATGTATTTTTTGCACACGTGTTGGCAAACTTATTTAACATTACGCCAGTTACATTGTCAACAAATATAGGTGATTATACCGACTGTTCTGCCAGAATGGTACTTATATGTATCTGTAGACAAATACCTTAATTACTGCCAGAGATGTTTATTAATTAATAAGAATGATTAATCAAAATGTTACAACTACCTGTGCTTAGCACACAACAACATGCTATTTTGGACAAAAAGAAAAATACTAGTAGGTCCATATCAATTCATTTAATATCAAAGCATATTATATCCATTACTCTCTTATTCTATAATTACTCTTGTATTGATTTCATTTGGGATTAATAGCCATTTTGTAAGATAATACTAATAACAATTCCACTGTGATGAGTCTTCTGAGGTCTAGTTTAATGAAAACATATAAATTCTAGACATATTCTCGAGACAAAATTCCCAAAGCAATATTTTTTAATGCTATATTATGAAATGAAGAAAGTGTTTTGCACATGAGACTATGGGCCTCCGCAGGGGTCGGGCAGGGGGCAGCCATTTTGGATCCTCCCCCTGACTGCTGCAGCTGGCTTACAGACAAAATGGCTCACAGCGGAGCGAATTCAGACATGTTTTGTGCACTGCTTCTTACAACTTTTAAGCAGTTAGGGTTTCTATGTCTGTGTAGTCTCAAACTGCTTAAATTATATGTGAATAAGGCAAATAAAGAGCTCACTGTTTTTTCCCCCCCACATGGTCTGGTTAGAGATATTATGTAAGGAGACTGAATTTTCTTTGTTCTGTCCTCAGTGAGAGTTACTGAATCCTTTCATTTTCCTTCACTCTTTGTCCAGAGCCTAAAAGAAAACAGAAGACGCAGCCAGAATATACAGCGCAGATCAAGGAACAAAAATACAATGCGAAAATGTTTCACACAGCAAAAAAGAATTATATATATTCCAAAAAATGTGCTCCTCCTAAGGTTAGTCAATTCACTTATATTCATAAAATTCTTTTCATATAATCAATATAATTAATAAATGTATTATATTTTACACATATTGTTTAGGATGTTGCAGGGGCTACTAGAGTAAATATTTCTTCTTAGATCTGTGATGGCAGCTTGACTGACAAACTGCTGCATGTTCTTATGGTACCAGCAAGGGCTTCCAACCTTCACTCTGCCCTCCTCACACTTCCAGATCCACGTGGTGACGCGCTACTAACCAGAGCAACAACAAACCAATATGGTAGTGTGCGGGAATCAATATGGAACAGCAGATATAACAGATTCAATGTGTATGTATTTACGAAAAACCAGATAGTCTACCAAGATACAGGAACCATTTGACAGATGTGGTCCAGCTCTGATAATAATTTTTTCTCATTCACAAATTTCATCTATTTAGTGTCTAAAACAAGCAGAATGGCCTACAGTCGCGCTTTAAAACTACTCCATGTCTTATTTGATTTTTAAATATCAAACTGTAATAACCAAGAAAATCCACCAATTCAAGTAGTAAGGAGGCACACCTCAGACACACGGGAGGCATTAAACTGTGTTTTGCAGCTATAGCACAACTTGTCTTCCGGGGCCCATTGAGTGGAGATAAAAGGCATCATCCCTCGTGATGTTTAGCAACAGAGTTACCCTATAAGGTTTGTTCTGAGGAAAAAAATCCCGCTGACAGTTCTGATGACATGGTGTGTTTTTTTTTTTTTTTTAAGTTGGGTCCAGAATAAACCTTCAACGTGGCAAGGTGCCAATAATCGTCTACGCCTTAGATAACACATGTCTTCTTCAGGATAAGTCAGGCATCTGTTATGAAATTGGGTTTCATTATACCACCAGTGAAGTTTATTTTACTAAACAAAGGCTGGGGAGACTGTGATGCACTGATGTGCGGAATGGCAGGAGATCCGGAAAGGGATGGGGCACAGGAGTGTGAGTGCCGTCAAGCAGGAATGGGACGTCCATTCAATAGGACAAGTCTTATTCCTGACCCAAAAGGTTTTAAGCACAGTGTCTCTGCCAAATCACTGTGCTACACAGGTAAAACATTTTTCAAGTACAAAAACAGTATGAGAGAATATTTTTATGAAGCTGTTTTTGAAGCCTCTGGGAGTGACCGTCAGGTCAGTGGACCAGGCAGACAGAAAGGGCGACCTGTGCAAGAAGAAGCATGAGACTGGCCAGGAGACCAGTGTGCAAAACGAATCCGGGCAGCACAGTCCTGCTGCTGAGACCTTTGTGCAAGAAGTCACACTTTTTGCTGTGGTATTACGGCTAAAGGCTGAGCACAGGGAGCACGTCAGCCAGAGCCTCACTGGGGAGAATCCATACTTGCTGCTGGGGAAGAACGTAACCTTCCACAAAGCTGCTAATATCCACCGCCTTACAGTACAGAACATACACAGTTGTGCAGCTTGTTTCAATGTTGTAGCACAATCACAGAAAATCAGGCTTTTTAATATGGAGAGTTAGAGAAATATTCTATACTGAAAATATATATTTATTGTATAAATGAGCACAATTGCAAATGGGAGTCCTGCTTTAACCTAGATTACTATCAGGAATTATGTTCCCATGGTTATTAGTGTTTTCATGGTCTGTGATAATGTGCATTTTATCCAGCTGCCTTTTTCGAAACCCCCGGGGCATGCTCTCCCCTGGGACATCTGTAAATCATTATGCGAAAAGTCTGAACACAAATGCTACAGGAAACAGCCAAACTGCACACAGTCCAGCAAATGTGAGCTGAGGTATTTCTGCATTTCTAAGTAGATGTGACTTAGGAGCAGATTCATTAAATTTTGAACGATGTATATGTAGTTCAAAAATACTTTCAGATATGCACATAGAATCTCTCTCTCTCTCTCTCTCTCTCTTTCTCTCGCTCTCTCTCTCTTTCTCTTTCCCCTCCCTCCTCCCTTCATGACGCCAAGTCCAAGCATACCAACCTTCCCTCAGGAACAGGAGTTTTATGACTGCAACCTGACACCGCTTCTGTGTTCCATCAGCGAGGGGGCTGTAACTCACTTCAAAGCTATGCAACAGCGAATCACAGTGCACCAATAAATTTGCCTGTCAGACTTCCACCAATGGGAGAGCAGCATTAATTCACAGCTGTCAGCTTGGCGGCCAGTGGTGGGACGATGGCAGTAAATCTGTCAGGAGCAGTCCTGTTAATGGGCGGTGGGTTACTGCTGGGGAATCCATGGTGAGGGTAGCTGGGGGGGGAAGGGACCAGGGCGAGAAAGAGAGAAAGATTTCAAAATGAAAAACATTTCAACAAATATCATGCCGTTCTTTCTTCTTTGAGTGTCAAAATTGCCAAACATCTAGTTTGGAGCCAATAGTCACACAAAATTTATTAATCGAACAAGACCAAACATGACCACAAAAAAACAGTCACACAAAAGCCTCACAGCTGCTGTGAAAATAGACGTGAAGAAAGCACAAATACATTAATATAAGTAATTAATATAACCCTTATTTATTGAGCTTTGCATCCACCCTCAGAGACACAAATCCATATAAATACACTCATCCAGATGCTTTTCATTACCACCATTTTCAGGATTTGACTGTAATGTCACATATAACTTTCTCACAAATTTATATATTATAAGCGTTTATTTACTGCCCTGAAAAGTGTGCTTCAATTGGGCGTCTGTGATTTTGAGGAAAGAATCCATATCTATATATATGTTTGTGTGTGTAGACAGACACACTTTTGATTAGATTACAAATAAATAAATGACGACTCCAACCCCGGCTTAAAACAGATTCCACTGACGTATTCTTTCTTTTCATGAAGAATAACCTGAATCTGTCATACTACTAGAAAATGGCACTTTTCTTTTCATTATATCTCTTACGGATGAGGCATTATACCTTTTTACGTTTCGTCTTATTACAGCAACGTCTGCACCATCGTATTTCGAGACCAACAAGGCAAAGTAACCAGTGGGAGAGGGCGCTGAATACGACAATATTTTTTTCTTTTTATTTAACGCAAAGGCACTGATGTCTCCTGGCGATAGTCCTGAGTTATTGCCCAGGGGGAGAAAAAGTGAGCCGTGTTGGTGTTGTTTTTGGCCGCCTAAGCGCCGGGGCTGAAATGGCTTTCTGTTCTGCGAGAATCCATAAATGGCAGCAATGAGGGCGACCACGGCAATAAAACACGGTGAGCGGCTAAGAGATGCTGCGTGTCCCCGATGACCGGCCCGACACATCCATCTCGTAAAGCCGTGCCCTTACCAGTCCTGTCACCGCACATTCCCGTTCCGTTGTACCCCAAAAAGTTGCCTCTCGGTTTAAATCTAAAAATTATGGAATAAAACGACTCGGAGTGAACAAGGGCCAGAACTGCTTTAACAATCTTGTTTGTCCAGCTCCCATGAAATAGAAATCCCAACCGTACGGCAAACTGCCGCTGCACGACTTTTATTATTACTTTTCTTTGGCTCTCTCATCCTGTGACATCAGCTGAAATACGCCCGCTTGCAGTCATAGCTCTAAATTTGCTGCATGTAACAAAAGATTAACTGCGCAACGTCTGCACTCAATGAATCTTCTGAGGCCAGGCCCATGACCTTTGCATATATGCAAACATGGAAGAACATAACGCCATACACACAATTGCATGCATGCGTGCGCGCGCGCGCGCACACACACTTAAGGACCCTTATTGATTATGGACAAAAATGTCACTGAAAGGAAACGCGACGAAACAGCCAGTTATGTAAAGAGTGTACTCTCAAATTATAGTAATTTATGACTATTGCGTACACGTTCTCTCACACACTCAACGTACACACTCGCCAGTTGCATCACTCCAGCCCACATGCGCTGACACTTTTACAGCGTGTCAGACCACAGAATTCCGGAGCATTACTCCGATTATTGTATAGTTAATATAAATTACCTTCTAATGGGTGGGTCACAGTAATTAGCGAATTAAAATGATGTCGGGCATTCTGCGGAAGAATATGAATGACTTACATAACCAACACACGTTTTTAATTTTAAGGTTTCATCTTCACACGCCGAAGCAGCCTGAAGCGAACACAGGCTGAACAGCTAAAACAGTTCTTCTTGCAAGTTGCAAATTGCTCCTGAAATTTAACAACGGGTTTGATAAACAAATATTGTCTCCTCCGGCAACATCTACAAGCCCAAGCACGCAGACAAAGATAGAATTACGAAAAGGACATGAAGGGGGGAAAACTTTCAACAACATTGCAAAAGGTTTGTATATTTTTACATTACTCCTGAAATTAGCATACAAATTAAAGGCAATTGGGAGGATATTTATAATTATTTCTGTATTACCTGGGTACCTTATCACACAGTCACACTGTTCATAATGTAGTTTTAGGCGTATGGATACTTTACTATTTGCTAAATATGTAGAAATTCTCGCTGTCTACCAGTAGATGGAGCCATTACCTGTTAAACATAACGTACAGCTCTACCGCGCTTGCGTAAAAACCCCGACACAGCATACATAGATACTAACGAAAAAATACAAAAACATGCATATGAACTATAGTCAACTACATGTACTTCGATAGATAATTTAAAACGTGGGAATGAAAACAAATAAGAAACAGAGAACAAATGTTTTATTTCATCCCTAAGTTATCCCCCGTCAGCAATTCAAATTCAACAGGTAATTTTCTTCTCAGTGCATTTATCAAGAGAATTGCAAAGAGCATTTTATTAAATCACACAAATAATTCAACTTTGGACAGAAAGACCCTGTAAATTCAATGAATTGTGGGGCCACACCTAAACACTTAATGCTGGTCCAGTGTAGTTCCAGTAACCACCAACAGACCTGTATTACACTGGTATTAAAATAGCATAAAGCTCACGATTAACAATGCAGATCATGGGCTCAAACTCAAGCCCAGAGACTCTACAGATTTCAGATGTAATGTGTTAGCTAAGGTGATGACATTGTCATTTATAGTCAAATATCAGTTTAAAAACGTCCCAGCAAATGTTCAAGAATGTCAACGAAACAAAGAGCTAGTACTATCAAAAAGCTGGTATTTCTGAATGCAACCAGAGTATTTAAATGCCACTGCTTTCTCACATACCTAATGTCAGTGGGCAGCACGCAGCTGTCGCGAGGCAAAGAAAGTTGTTAACAGTTTGTATCACTGACATAACGCAAAGACTGAGGCGAGTATACAGACATGCAGAGGACTATGTGAAAGCCAGTATTCACTCTTAAGAATGGACCATAAAAGCACACCTCCTGCAAGCTGCCAGGAAGGATTATATATTTTTTTCCTTCTTCAGAAAAAAATCCGCCAAAAGACAAAAACCCAAAAAAGGGGTTTTAATTGGGACTGTATATACTTGTCAGTGGAAAGGCTGGGTAGCTCACATGTAAGTTTCAATTAAATGTTCTGTTTATGTTGGTGCTAAAAAGAACATATGAAGAATGAATCCAGCATGAATGAGCTGTGTAAATACAAGGAGGTGGGGAAAAAAAAACAGGGTCCCTTGATAATTCTGACTGGTGGAACAATCAGATGATTCAGTGCAGTTATTGGAGGTACAACGCAGACAGCAAAAGGAGAAATGGAATTGAGAGAGGTCTCGGAGGACAAGGCCCCCGCTTTCCGCATTTTCCTATGATTTCCCGGCGCTGCCCTATCGCAAAAGGGACCACTTGATCTGCTCCTTTGCCGACTGAAGCACCTGGAAAGACAGAGAGGAAATTATTTCAATGACTTGGAAAGTATTAAACAAACACAGAACCAGCACACTTAGAGATCAAGTATCTGACGTCAGCAGCGATAATCATTCATTTAAATCATGAATAGTCAGCTACAAATATTTTTTTTTCAGAGAAAATTTAAGGACAATCAAACAAAGAAGGTATTTAGATAACCTCCAGAACTCTCTCACTATTTGGTTATGAAATAGAGGAAAAGTGTCAGTTATATCTTTTGAGGAAACTTATCACAATTCAGGGCAGGTTACCACAGATGGAAAAGTAACATCTCATTTTTCCAACCCAAAGGTGAACTTAGTGTGCTTTTCCACCACACCAGTTACTGAACTTTTGGTACTTTCACTTTTCCATTGACGTCCGCCCGAGTACCAATACCAAAAGTGCTAAACCAGCTGGGGCACTTCTTTGGTACTTTGGGGTGGGACTTGAAACACTTTCTTTGTGCAAATAGCCTGCCGCTGAAACACAATACAAACGCTGCCTTGAAAACAGTTATGGACGTAGAAAACGATAAAGTTAAAAAAACGGCGATCTGATCAGAAAAACAGATACAACAAAATGATAACGATGGCATGACAAGAAATTTAAGTATTTTGTTTAATATAATAGACTGTGGTAAAATATACTAGGATCCTAGTGATGTGTTTCTGTTATAGAAACGTCTAAGAGTGATTTTAGAAGGATGAAAATGATTATGATTGTCTTGAACGCATACAATGCTCATGACTCATGTAAAAGCAGAGCAACTTGAAACTGATTTGTAAATATACATTAGATCATCTATAAAACTAATAATTAAAATTGCAAAGCTTGCTAAGTTTTTTTTTTCTATGACAGAACAAAGTAAAAATATTTTACCGAAATTTTAACCCCCCCACGCTATGAGAGTAAGAAAAAGCCCAATTTTAATATAGCTGATGATGTAAGAACCATATGTGTTTAACATGCGATGATGGTATTAATATTGCACATCGTCCAGCCCTATAAGATACTACAGTAATTTTTCAAATTTAGTACAAAATACCCCAACTTGAGTTGTGACGCCATTCGGCGCCGGTACCGGTTTTTATGGTAGTGGAAAACCAACAACTTGAAGTACTGCAATTTTAGTACTTTATCCAAGTACCAAAAGTACGGTAACTGGTGCGGTGCAAAAGCACCTTTAGACAGCATGGCGCAGAGTGAAGGGTGAAAGTTAACTAGCTATAAAGAAGTTATATCTACAGCACGTTAAATGCCTTGCAAATGAAACCATCATTGATCAATTGCAGCAGCTCACAGATGGTGCCAACTGCACGTGGCTACCCGGGACTGCTGCACCATTAGCGATCACGCTCCACATCCGATAGTGGGAAATTAATTATTAAAACATTGTAAATCTGCTATAGGCCTCCTCTGTGCTTATGTGGCATTTAACCCTGCAGTGCCAGAAGACAACTGCAGCTCCATCTGCATAGCGGCCAGTAAACTAAAACAGGAGCCAGAGATATCAGCTCCTCAAAAACTTGATCAACCTGTGGCCCGCACTACGAAGCGGGGTTACTGGCTTTATTGGGGTAACTTGTCAGATTTAAGGTAGACAGGGCAAAATGTAAGGGAACGAATATGAAGTCCATTTAAACTGTGGTACCTTAAATCCGACATGTTACCCCAATAAGCCAGTAACCCCACTTCGTAGTACAGGCCACAGATCAATAAATTGAAAGACCCATCTATTCTCTATCTGCTCATCGTTGATCAGGGTTGTGGGTAGGCTTGAAACCTATGCCAGAAACATAGGGCACAAGAGTGGACTACAGGACATTAAAATTCTGGATACTATAGATCATTCAGACATATTAGCAACCTGAAACACCACAGAATACAATTACACACTCATTAAGAAGCAAAGAACTGAACAATCTCCAACTCTGCAGAAAACATGCTTTTTATGCGTTCTTTCATGGTGGTCCTACACGACAGACACAGGACAGGATTAAGGCTAAAACATCTGTCATACCAAAACGGTTCAGTAGTCACAAAATTCTATTTAAATAACATCGACCTAAAGCAGGACATTAAGCAATGGCATTTCCTGGTCAGTTATGTGACATCATGTCAATATATTTCAGAGCTCCAATATGGAAAGCGTTACAATTTAGAGTTACAATAACAATTTACGTTCACAATCGCCTATTTTTAAGATCAAAAAACAAGCATACAGGTCACCGAAACAATGTTCAGAATGACTCGCGTCTTTGTTTCAACGTTATGTTAATGCCACACGTTGCTGAGTCTATTGACAAAATCCAGGGGCTGCTCATTAGTGTAAACTACTCATTAATGAAAAATAAGTGCTAATCATTAGAGAAACTAATGAAAAATTGTTAGCAGAATACTGTTACGTATCAACAAGTTTTAAATGAGGAATAATCAAAGGGCAGAACAAAAACAAATATATTTAAGTATTTAACACTTAGTATTCAATATGAAGTATTGGACTGTACTGTCAAGTAAGACATCTAAAATAGCTGCCAACCAACCAGGCAAAGGTAACATCAGTTAGAATCCCCTCAGTTCATGACTTGGGGTGCAGGACAAGGAGCCACAGCAGAAGTTAAGGTGTACTCACCTGGGTGACCGTCTGTTCAGTCAAAGGAACGTCATCACCCTAGAGGGGAAAAAAACAGTTGTAATTCTAAGTCCTTCCCTCATGGGCACACTGGAGACAGTGCCAGTTTTTAAAAATTTAACAAATGACGCGTTTCCACCAACACGCCGTTGGAGCCAGTGCTGGCCTTTTTCCCAAACTGGAACTGGTTTCGCACGTTGCCACTGCAAAAAAAAAAAAAAGGCCTGGGCCAGAAACGGCTCCAGCATGGCACTGCAGAAAAGCTGCTCTCAGAATCTGGAACTGTAACATCGGCAGGAGTGGGACGGGCTGTCGCGTCTGAACCATCCACACACCCGGAAAGTTTAATCCACAATAAATATAGTTTTGTCTAATCTCGCCAGTGCCAGCAGTGAAACAACTTGCCAGCTTATTAGCAGAAATTTTTTTAATTTTGTGGAAAAAGAAAGATCGATCTGCTAGCCAGAACAATAAATTAGCAACATGTCACAAGTGAAATAAATATAATATTGTGGCGCTCAAGTGATGAACAGATAATGAGGCTGACTGCTAAGTGTAGTTTTTAGCAGGCTCTTATTGTGAGATCCTTAAGAGGACAGTGGTACAGCAGCGAGAACTAACTAACTCACTCACTCACTCACTGACTCACTCACATACATACATACATACAGTCTTTAAGGAGACAAAAATGAATGTAGGCAAGAGACAGAGTGCAGTGCGTCTTACTCTGAAAACTATGAGACTTAAAGGCTCATTTTTTTTTCCCCGGCTCAGCAGGTTAGAAAAACTTAAAATCCAGAACAGATCAAAACAAATCCAAAATAACGGAATTCATATGAACCTTTACTCTCACTTTCGCAATATTTCCATTCTGTTCATTTTTTGAAGCCGGCAGAAATCTAGGCAAGTTCTCATACAGCACCAAGCAAGACCCAGCACTGGCTCCATGTTGGTGGAGACGAGGCAGAAGAGAGCTTACCCTCAGGGCCACACGATGTACCACCTGTAGGGGGTCACTCTCTAGGATCACTCTGGGGGGGGTCACAGAATATCACGTTAACTTTCAGCATGTCCAACAGTGTTTCTGTGCTACTGCAAAACTGGGAAAATTTAAACATCTCAGGCAGTTTAGTTATGGGGGGGGGCTCTTCAGCCACATCAGGACCAAGGAAACATTTAGCTGAAAGCTGGTGTCTGCAGTGCCAGTGGCATATCGAGAAGCACTTACCCTCCATCCACGATCTCATCGACAGCAAGGAAAAGTCCTTCCATGTTCTCCAGAAGAGCTCTCTTCTCTACGTTTTTCCTGAATATTGACAGGCGAAAAACACATGCTTACTTAATGAAACAATGCAAAAATATGTTTAACATACACAGGGTGATATCTTACCGCAACATTTGACTGAGAGAGTCAAACAGGCAGTTCAGAACGGACATCAGCATCAACTAGAAGGGGAGATGGACAGATCATTAAAATTACTAACTGGGAGAAATAAATAGGATGATTATAAAGGTATTTACACAGAGAATTACCTCATTCTCATGCGAGCTCCCAATTACATAAAAGTATAGATCGATATTGCTCTTGTAGACCACTGTTAGTCCCTCAAGCAGAGCAATCTCACCTACAAAGGTGGAGAATGGATAGAGAATTTATTAAGGATTAATGTATGAGAAACCAACATGTGCTACTTTGAAGAAAAAAAAAAGTCTCACTGTCTGTGCGGTGGGTCTTGTTGAAAATGTTCTTCTCAAAAGCTTTCTGTTCTTTCACCGTGGGGTATGTCTCATCGTAATACTGCAGGAAAAATACTGATAAGCAATGGGGGTTCTGGGGTTATAGCAGAGCATGAACAAACTGAACAAGTTTAAACTGCCCACCTCACTTTACATGTGCCATCCTATGCATAAATTTCAAATAACCATCCATCCACCCATCTGCCCTGGACAAGGTCACAAGGAGACCTGGAGACCTTCCCAGGCAGAACGATCACAGGATACGTGCAATTTAGAGAAACCAATTAGTCTCTGTCCCGTGATTGTGGGACAAAAATGAAGTATGAAAAGGAAACAATCTGTGCTGATTTCTGTGCTCACTGCATCTGATCCTATTCCCCTGTGCTAAACATGGCGCTTCACTGAAACGGTATTACCTTTGCGTAGAGTCTCTCCCCATCATTGTCCAATATGAGGACAGCCTTCACCGTGTACAAAGAGGGCTCCTGTCAGACAAAACAAAACACAGTCAACGGATACAGTCCCCCAACGCCTATGCAGGGGCTCTATGCTGTACCACAGGGGGGCGCTGCAAGCCCTGGCCGTGACCCCGAGGACTTTGCCGCAGCCAAGCTCCCAAGACAAAGTTCTGTGATGCACTGACCTCCTGGGAACCACAGCCCGTGTATAACAGAACTTCACCTCAGAGGCTGCCTCAGCGGGTCACTCTGCCTGGGATGCCTCTGCTGAGAAGCGCAAACAGGGACCAGCAACTCAAATGCATCTCAGCTGACCGAAACATACAAGTGGCAGGACATTAAAAGGCTGGACACCAAAAAAGAAGAAGTATCACGTGATGTCCAAGACACTGCCTTACATATACATGTCCCCTTGGGTTCATGCTCGGACATTAAAGGAGTAAAAGCAGCCTGTTATTTTCGCAAACGAGCATCCGTAACCATACTGCGGGAGAGAATGACATCGCAATATTTCCCAATTATATTTCAATAAATACCAATTGGGGAATATGGTGGTACAAAAACTTTCTGAAACGAACAAAACGAATTAATTATCAAGTATTCAGCCGCCTGTCTCTGTATTTCCTTTCACAGTAGACACAAGAACACAAAATCTCGTGTAAACTACCACCTTCACCCGTAGTCGCCTGTCCGTCGCCCATTCCCGGCTACAGCTTCTGTATAATACCGGGACCGGCATGTTTAGGAAGGCCTTACGCTTCAGACTGGCTCATATTTCGCTGACGAGCTTACTTCTGCACCATGTACCACGAAAACCGTGACGACTCGTACATATATACACACCACGGGATCCCCGTCAATCCCGCAACACATGATATCTGTATTACAGTACCAGAATAATCGCGTCCATTTCTTCTTTCCAGTCGACGTGGATGTAGTAAGAAAAGCAGCTCCCATTGGCTGTCAGCACACGTTCGTCAAAACATTTCCCCTGCTGAATGGCTACGGGAGATCCAATCAGAGCTACACGTTTCCGGCTGCCGCTGGCCCGCCTACATTTGTAAATTCTCTTGTAACACCAATGGTTGGTGAGGGTAAGTGGCAAGACTTCCTCCGATTTGCCAAAAAGGAAGAAAAATTACTGACGTATTTTTAGTTTTTATTTGATATTTCTCCCTCGTTTTAACATTCAACATATTTAACTGTATATGTTAGGAATCCTGTTCAAGGTTAAAAAACCAATTTATTGAGAATAAAGACACACTGCCCAACTTTCTGAGCCAGAGTAGATAAAAGTCACGATTAAGTGCACATGAAAGTACGTACTGGATATTTGTTGGAGGGCAAAGTAGGTGGTGAAATCAGGCGGTTCACCATTAACGTTAATCTGTCATAAGCCGTGAGGTCCTGTTTGGCTGGGGGGGCTGAGCCCCCCCACATAGGGTCAAATCATACAATATAGCCCCTGGTCTAACATGCTGTTACATAGTCCGTTGAAAAAAGGACAACATACTCCAATAGCTCTTTATGAAAAGATGAAGATGCACGTTATCAAGTGGTTAAAAAAACACAGTCAATTGTCATATGGTCAGATTTACCTTTTCCCTGTCCTTAGTAAGCTTACAAATTCATATGTAGTCTGTACTCAGGATGGTGTTGTGGGGGCGCTCCTGTAGCGACGATTGCATGAACTTCTTAACAGGCAATAAAGTAACTGGCAAAATAACACTAAAACATATTTTGAGTGATCAAATAGAAATCAGTTCAATTAGAAATCCGTTTTGACCCCTAGAACAATTTCCTCAGCAATGAGGGCTTATCAGGTAGACCCTTGTTTCCTCAGGGTGACGTTAGGGGATAAATATGGACATCTCCCAGATGTGCTGGCTGATTACAAACTCAACTTTGAGCCTTATGTTCTTCAATTATATAATGTCTGAAGATGCAGAACAAATCAACACAAAACACAGTAGTACTATACAGTCACCTGCCATTTGCTTAGCCTTTCATACAGATATTACTGCATTCTTTTAAATATAAAATGGTTTGGCACCATTGAAGAATAAAATGTCATAACATCTTTAGCACCCATATATATATAGGATGCATGTGTTAAACAGCTGTTTTAAACTCTGAACATCCTGTAATATAGCAGTGAAAACTGTTGCAATCTGTTATTTGAGCAGCAAAGGTGTTAGTACTGAACGCCAACACCCTTCAGTTTGATTCATAAACACTAGTGATCTCTGAGCAGAGTTGGGCGTAGGTGGAGCCTGCCAGCACCTGCTTTGCACACCCTGAGGAAAGTTTAGATATGACTTTACCCCCCTACTGCCCATCATTGAGATCCATCTGCTGGACTTCCCTTTTATAGCTGGAGTAGTAAAACATGAGGTTTCCTAGTACAGGCCAACACTAGAAAAAAAATTTGTCCGTTTGGTAACAAAAAGAAAGAATTATGTAAGGATAAGACCAAGCATCCCAAAAACCATAAAGTTTCGTGAAACAAATATTCAGATGTTCGACTCAAAGTTTTACCGACAGTGTGACTAAGTAGGACATGGTGAAGTGCACTATATTTACAGTACCGCTTTCCTTCAAAGGGATGTGTATTTCAGTCCTTCTTGATCTGTTTAACAACTACTTTTTCATGCAGATGTGAACACAGAGCACAAGTGTTACTGCCAGGAAGACAATCCAAAGCCCTGACATTTAACAACGCAACAGGAGCAACATCATCAATGCGGCCAAATAAAGCTGTACTTCAGGTAGTCCAATGAGGAACAGACACACCCAAGTGTTGACCACAAAGCATGAATTCCAAGTTAACTTCAGCTAGAAGTCATGACCGTCCAATAAGAGTTCAGGCAAGGAGCATTCCTATTGGACAATCATGACTCCCATCTTAAATTAATCCAGCCAACTGAGAAATCCTGCTTTGTGGAACATCCCCCAGGATGTTAAGTGAACCACTGGGATCCTGCACTGCATATGAAATCTCCCTTTTGTTTTTTTTTTTTTTTTTTAAAAAAAAGGCGATACAGAACTTTTTTATAAAAAAGTTTTATTGCATAAAAAGGCTGCCCAGCAGCTACAGCTTCAAACGGTCCTCCCATACACTCACGTCCTAAAAGAGAAAGAATGTGTTCATTTACAAGCATAAATTAAAAACCTCTGAACATTTCTAAGGCAGGAATCAACTAGTCATACGCTGCATACCAATGTTTCAGTCAACAGCGGACCGCATACATGACGGTGGTACCGTGAGTTTATAGTCGAGCTGAAAAATCCCCGGGTCAGCGTTTCCAATCCAGGCCTCGGGGACCCAGTCGATCCATGTTCGTGCACTTTGTCACAGTCCACATGTGCTCCTTCCCAGCAAAAATCTGGACTGGTGTGTGGGTCCCCGAGGACTGGACTGGGAAATACTGATTTAGGCAATACCATACAGCCTGGGTTTGTGTAAATATACTACAATGTACACAAACACACACACAAACACACACACACACACACACACACACACAGCGAAAGTTGTCTAATGATACGATTCTTAGAACACAACCCCATTGTTCAGTGACGCATGACTATACTCAAACAAGGGGTGGCGGGTGCTCACAAATTTGGTTTTCAGAAGAAAAAAAATAAAAATTAAAACCTTTCATCTTTCCCCTTGAGTAAAGTGCAGGAAGTGCAGGAAGAGCAGACGTCTAGCATTCTTCGTGTGCCAACATTATTCACATGGCTGAAAACAAGAACAAAAGAAATATTAGAAAACTTTACAAATTTGATGATAACAAATTTTGCTGCTTCGATGTTTTAGCATTAAACCCTGGCTTCACAAACACGTCCTACCAAATAATGCATGCATTACTGCTACGAGCCGACAGGATTTTACCAAAAATGGCCGATAATTCTGAACCAAAATCCAGACAATTTAAACATTAAGTGCTGATTCAAGCAGTCAGGGTTTGTATCAAACAGTGAGATCAAATGACCAGTCAAATAGAGCTGTATCCCATACTTACCCAGAAAACATTACCCCTTAAAAAAGGAAAACACAAGACTCAATTTCACCACTTCAAGTGAGCACACTGTGTGAAACAAACTCTGATCTGCTATTCAGTATTTCGGCAAACATACAAATAGTAAAGTTGAAAAATCTGTTCTTACCTACTAGTATGGTATAAAATACCCCTCGTAGCTGATGCTGTCTATTCTTAAAAGAGCAACCTTCTGTACTCAGACTGTCCCCTGCGTCACTGGCTTCTTGCGAAGATCTTGCTACTTCTTTCCCTCAGCTGGCTTCCATGGCTAGCCTCAAGCTCTGCATGTAAGCTAGCCACCGGCGCCCAAGGTGACAGTAGCTACAGGCCTAGGAATGGCTTTCCTGTCCCGCTTTGAACATTGAAAGGTCTTTGATGGAGAGACGAGGCTTCCAAGACCATGGCAATGATATATAGTGTTGGGGGAACCTGAACAATGCTTAAAGATCTAGACTCAATTCGAACCCTTTATCTTGCATGCTGTATTTTGCAAAAAAAAAAACCAAGGCTGTTGGAACCGCAGTCATACTCTATGCACTCCTAAGGTGTGATTCTAAAAGGGAGGATGTACAGTATACCACACAAGCAGAAAAGTCTTCATAACACAAGAATGACGACCACCATTGCAACCCAGTCGCTACAGAAGGGCTGTGGCATTTTACAGAACAGGATGCCAGATTCACAGGCGACCAGATGAAGCGAATGAACAGCAATTCAAAGGCACCCGAGGTATTCCCTTTAAGGACACCATATTAAAATCTCCCACCTACGTTAAATTAAACGCACATTTATTTTAAAAAAACTGAAAGATGGTTTATTTCAACTTGATTTGTCCGTTACATTAAAAACACCAGATGGGCATTTACAAAAAAAAAAAAAAAAAAAAAAAACTACATAAAACCCCTGGAATGTTTTACACTTCACACAAAAAGCAACTACATAAGCCCCCCCCCCCGCCTCCGACATGATTTTTTTTCTTCTCTATTTTATGAGCACTTCTCTTCATGTCGCAGCTGAAACCTGCCACAACTGCGCTTGGCTGAGCAGAAATAGGGAGTAAACCTGCAGCTTCCCTGTCACTTCTCTGGCTCTCCTCTCCTAAGTACTGATTCCTGTTGGACAATATGGAACAACATTGTTAAACTGGGCACTGTCCTCCTTTAAGAAATGCTGCTTAACAGGGCCACAGAAATCAGAAGCAAGCCTTCAGATTTTCAGACTGTTGTCTTTCGCTTTGGGAAGCAAGATCCAGAAACCGATATTTAAATTTAAAATCAATTCCAATTCGGGATTCCAACTCCAAGGAGTTCGGAACAACAAACATGAAGGTTTGCTGCTGGGTCCCTCAATTCAAATGTTTACGCAAATAAAAGACTAAATGTAGAACAAAATACAAAGCGCTTAATAGTCCTTTAAACTAGTCTCAATGGCCTTACGGGATCTACAGATACTCTGAATTGTTGCCAAATCAAGTTACAGTAAGGAACTAAAGCTACAAGTGACCAGCCAATCAGAGCAATGCTGTGCTTACCTCTCAATTAGAACCGGCGACCTCCAGATCCCCCGCCGTAGCCACCAGAGCCGCCCCCATAACCCCCTGCAAGACAATCGTGGTGCAGATGTCCAGAATGGTTCGTGCCAAGATACGGATCCGTAGCTTGCGCGTTAAACAGGCAGGGGGGGCGACTCACCGCCGTACGGGCCGCCGCTGTTCCTGCCACCAAAGCCACCGCCCCCTTTCATCGGGCCGTAATTCGAAGAGGACTGGCTGTTGTAATTGCCAAAGTCATTATAGCTGCCCCCTCCGAAGTTCCCTGCAGAAGAAAGGAACCTGAAATCCCTCTACAAGGACAGGTTACTAGGACCCTCCGCTACTGGGTCCCAAGTTAACCATGCCCACAAGACAAAACTCACCGCTGCCAAAGTTTCCGCCTCCTCCACCATGGTTGTAGTTCTCATACCCTCCATTTCCTCCATACCCTCCTTGGTTCCCATATCCTTGGCCTCCACCATACCCGCGGCTCCCTCCATAGCCTGGGCCGCTACTGTATCCATCTGAGGAGACGAGACACCATGTCTGGCAGCCCGACTCTCAGCGAAACCCACTCTACATTTTATCCAGTTGAGAAGGAATAACAGAACTGAAACTGATGAGCAATGGGACGAAAGCATATTAAGCTTCCATAAGTCTGGCTAATGCACACACACCGGCTTCTTTTGAGCTTCTACAGATGAAACCCTCAACTCCACCAGTATGATAAATCAGCATTTCTCAAACCAGTCCTCGAGGACGCCCGGAGCACCCTCTCCCAGTTCCCTGGGAGGAAGTGAAAACGTGGACAGTCTGGGGGTGTCCCTGAGGACTGCTTTGAGAAACACTGACAAAACGGCAAAGCTGTGGAAACTTCAAAACAGCCAGCAGACATTAAACCTGTCGCTGCAGCAGCTACACAAACACTGGGAGACACTCCTGCCCTTTCACGCAGTATCAGATATAAAGACAAGGTGCGTTTTCTCACCATCACCCCCAAAACCATTGTAATCGTCCCCATCATAGTTACTCCCACTGCCTCTTCCTCCTCCAAAGCCACCTAGGATGTCAAAGAGGAATCAGATTTGCACCCCGTCAAGCACACACACACACGGAAGTTCGGCACTAGAGCGTTAAATACCTCCATATCCACCACCGCGGCTGAAGTTTCCAGCTCCGCCGCTGCCGCCGCCGCCCCCCCTCCCTGAGCAGACACACACAACACTTTAGGGGCCAGAACTCACAACCACCAGAAGCCACCACACTAGCTCATAGACCTGCTTACCTCTCATATTCATCCCTGCAGTCATCATTTCTTGTTTTGATAGAGCTTTTCTGACTTCACAGTTATGGCCGTTCACTGTGTGGTATTTCTGAACTGCAGATATTTTTTAAAATACTGTTAATGACTGCATGATAAACATTAAATCATAAGGTTTCAAATTTTGATAAGCAAGGAAGTGTGATTTTTTTTTTTTTTTTTTTTTAAACAAAACAAATTTGATGAGAACTCACTGACTATCCTGTCAACCGAATCATGGTCATCAAATGTCACAAAGGCAAAGCCCCTCTTCTTTCCGCTGGCTCTGTCAGTCATTATCTCGATCACTTCGATTTTGCCAAACTGCTTGAAGTAATCCCGGAGGTGGAGCTCCTCTGTGTCTTCCTTGATGCCACCAACAAAGATCTTCTTCACAGTCATGTGAGCACCAGGTCTACAGGAGTCCTGTGGAAATGCACAATCAACGCTGCACATGTCCTAGGTAAAAATGAACCTTTGACTTCATAAAAAGTATAGGTGCCCCACCTCTCGGGACACCGCCCTTTTTGGCTCTACCACCCTGCCATCCACCTTGTGAGGTCGGGCAGACATGGCCGCATCGACCTCCTCCACTGAAGAATATGTGACAAACCCGAATCCTCTTGAACGCTTTGTATTGGGATCCCTCATCACCTGCAGCAAAACGGGAGGAAAATGCATTTGACCAGCTGGATAATTTACACAATTGTACAATTAGCGAACAAAAAAAAGAGACGACTCACCACGCAGTCCGTAAGGGCTCCCCATTGCTCGAAGTGAGCTCTTAGGCTCTCATCAGTGGTTTCAAAACTAAGCCCCCCTATGAAGAGCTTACGAAGCTGCTCCGGTTCTCGCGGGGCCTGTGCATGGACGAGGCAAATCAGCAACACCGCCGAAGCATGTAGCCTTAAATAAATTATTAGGGCTTATACGAACATAACATGGAGTGCATATGGGGCGTCCTTAATATCCTTCATGTTATTTAAGTTCCAGCACGCGGAATCAGTTGGGAGAATTTACGGATTACAAATTAACATCAGCAGGTGCAGTTCTAAATGTCGGTTATACTCTTAGGCCTGGCACTGAACGTCTGAAGTGTGTGTGTGTGTGTGTGTGTGTGTGTGTGGCGGGGGTTAAAAAAAAAAAAAAGTATTACAACGAACGCCGCCATGTTTGCTCGATCCCCGGGAAGAAGATAGACATTCTGCCCCGGTTTTTTTTTTAACTTGACTAACGGAAGACTTTGATATGTGAAGAATTAGCTGGTTTGTCCAAAAACAGGAATTATGAAAATTATATTGGCGAATGCGATAAATATCCCTTACCGGCCACGCGGACAGCGGAATCTGTTGCAAAATGGCGGACCGAAACTGATACGTCCCTCAATAATGTGCAAACTATGCAATATCCAGTAAGCGGTAACCCAGAGCTTCAACATGTTCACATATACCACAAATCTCATAATCTTTAGTTAAATATAAATAGACATATCATAAAATTGAAACACTGCTAGTTATGTAATGAGGGCAATTGCGTAACGCAGAAATATATACAAATAATCTTATAACCTTAAAATTGACGGGAATAATATTTTAAAAATCAACAGTGCTACCCATTTTAAGACCTACCTCCTTAGACATGCTGCAAATTGTTTCGCTACTACGTCGCACAAGCAGAAAAACAAGGTCAGATTCGCAGAAACAGACCACGAAGGCTACAATGCCTCATTAATGAAAAGGGGGCCTGCGCTTTAGCCCCCTCTATCGGGCAGCTTTTCGACACGTGATTGCGAGGCGACGTCTCCTGCAAGATAATTGGACAAAATTTTGCCAGAGTCCGACTTCCTTCTACTTCTAAACCAATTGAATTACACTTTTAAAATAATGAAGTCAAACACCTGTCTCTTTAAATGGATGGACGTTCTCTGCTGTTTAATACTACGCATTTGTAGTTACGGGTCTTGCATGTTGTGTAGTACTGACGTTAAGGAACATATACATATTGTTACTGCACTTGCAAATATACAGAACAATGCAGTACCGTTTTCATCAATAAAAACGTCAACGTGTTATATAAAATGCAGTCATGTTGTTTGGCATGGTTGATACCGAGTAGTTACGTTCAACTTAATGGCGACAGCAGTTATTCAGTGGCATGGATTAGTGATCACGAGGGGCCCCGGTACCTTAGGCGCGCGAATGTGACCAGAAATTTCGCGTTTTTTCTTTTTGGCGCGTACGTGCGCAGTCGGTCAGAAGAAACCGAGGAGCGTAGAAGCATTTCTGAAGAAGCGTAATTACACAGAGGAAGTGGGTCAGATGTGGTCTTATTTTACGGGTGAGCTTTTTATATAAAAATGATTAGGATAATTTGCTTAGTAGCTGTCCGTTTATTCGACGAGTTTACATTTAGCACACAGTAGACGTGTGAATATGTTTTTGAAGTTGCCGCATTTCGCGGTCTTCTGTCCAGCAGTGTGTAACGTGACAGTAAGCCTTGTTCAGAAGGCTGGTTCCTCGAAGGCTTTGCTGTGAGAAGCGGGGAAGCAACGTCTACCGAAGTGGGCGGTTACTGTATTGAAAGATTGCTGACAGGCGGACATGATGACCAATAAGACGTTTAAAATCCGCCGGCTGACGCGCATCGCGCTTTATAACTGGAGATTTACCAATTGCCGGAAATGCGGAAGGTGGGACTTCCTGTAAGGAACATTCTCAAACCTTCAAGTCGCGTCGCATCTCAGACATGTGTGTTTATGTTGATTTTTGCTGTTTGTTGGCTTACAGACTATCAGGTACGGACATTCCCGTTTTAGGGATTCAGGTGTCTTGGAAAAAAACGCAGTATTCAGTAGTTTTGCATATCCATCTTTAAATGGCGATTTCTGACGAACTATCTTCTTAAGACTATAACGAACTGTAGAACTGTGTTATAGTATTCCTAATCTCCATCTCAGGATTATGCACTCTGTTTGGAGTTGTTAGACTATAGTACTTCTTATGCGACGTACGATACTTAATGTTTAATTTTCCCCTGGAACCTTTTTAATTTGTGATTTATACGCAAGCCAAAACACTTTATGCCAATTCTTATTGGTAATGAAAATTTCAAAACGTTCTTGCCATGAACTTTCTTTTGTATATCTTTCCATCTAGGTTTTAGTATCTGTGAACGGTAACGCTTGAACTGGCATACAGACGAAACATTCCTGGTCCAAGACACCTTGTTTTCTTTAGTTTTGCGTGGTTTGTAGTTGTTTAACACATGCGTTTGTGTTGTGCTTGGGATTTTGCGTATGTTGGTGCGGTTTGAGAATGAAACCCTCGTGACCGATATTGATGACATCAAAAGGTTAATTTGTCGACATTTGTAGGACGGCGGTGTTATGCCGAAAAACGCATCCCTGCCGAAAAATGCATCCCTGCCTTAGAAAGCATGCCGGTGTTCTGACGAGT
>JAODLC010000091.1:1593800-1605923 GCA_026781145.1 Hippopotamyrus pictus | reverse complement strand
CCAAACTCGACAAAGTAGCTCAACTCGTTTCAGATCAGCGACCAATCGGTCATTTAGAGACAGGCATGCATTATACGTCAGGGATGCCTTTTTCGGCATAACAGCTGTTATTCCTGTACTTTAAGGGGCCGGGGTGTGTTTCCCGAAGCCGCCTTAACGCTATGTCGTTAGTAAATTCTATGTTAAAAGATAGAACTCACTTCCTGGTGATCTTCCGTCTTGCAAAGTGTGCTGCGTGGAGTGTTTCACCGATGTATGTAAAATATATATGCTGTTAAGACACAATGATCAAGTTTTGGGGGGCTGAGAAACACAGGGAGGTTTGTGTACAGGCCGTGTTCGCATAGACCCAAAACAACTGCTCTTATTTTAATTTTCAGGTGGGAAACATCTGTTGCTCTGTGGAGAGTAAGGTGCAACAGTATCTTCAATTGCTATCTTCACGTTTAATCCCAAACAGATTACTAGCAATCCACTGTCTCCGGTTGTAAGTAAAGGGTAAGAAAGTATTCTAAAGACAAGTTGCCTTCTTCATAGTCTGTCTTCTCTGGGTGGTTCTGTAAGATTCAAAGCCCTATACTGGCATTCTAATATTTCATATATATTAATGTTTAAGGACCCCCCCCCGCCCTCCCCCTCGTACTTTGCGTTGCTGATAGCATCCTGCCAGCCATGGGAAAGAAGACCCAGCAGCACCCAGATGTGGAGGAAGAGTCCTCGAATGAGGAAGAATATGTGGTGGAGAAAGTCCTGGACCGGAGGGTGGTGAAGGGCCGTGTGGAGTACTTCCTCAAGTGGAAAGGCTATTCAGAGTGAGCACTGCCTGTAGGCTGGCTAATGCAGCAAGTTAGGTTCAGTGTTACTTTACAGTGACGGTTCTGATGAGTGAAGGATTGGGGGAGGGGCTATCTGTTTCAGAGGGACATGGGTACTTCATCTCTTCATTCTTAGATACTTTGATAACTTTTTTTATAGGGACTCCTTTAATAGCCAGTGGGTTTTAATGGACTTAGGATATTTACCTTGGGGTGGATTTCGTGGGTGGGAGGGAAGACAGACCTTGTCCTCTGTGTATTCATTGGCAGACGCTCACCTAAGTATGAATTTGACATGGTAGCATTTTTACAATATGCAGGTGCTGTGAACAAGAAGCAGTGATAGATATTTCTTATCAACCATAATAGATGTCATGACTGACTTCTGTTTGTGTTCCCCATGAAACTGATTATATTAAAAGATTTCTTGAAGTAAAACCTTATGGTAGGTGCATCGCAGTACCAAAACTTTTATTAATATAGAATTTATTTGAAGAATCACACTTTCAGGAGACTCATTGACTGGTAACAATAACTGTAGTAGCTAGGAAATATGTAATGATGTAACTGTAGAATGGAACTGGCTCACTGAACATCTGGCATTAGTTATTTAAGTACATTTGGCATCACAAGGCCTATTAGTTAAGGTCATGTTAATATAGTGCCTCTGAGCATAAATCAAGTCTGGATAAAATCCCAACCCTGCATTGCTATTCCTATTTTTCTTGTCCTTTTGGTAGGAAACACAACAGCTGGGAGCCAGAGAAGAACCTGGATTGCGCTGAGCTCATTGCGGAGTTCATGAAGACCTACGTGAAGGCCGGCACTGGGGAAGGCCAGCCGAAGAGCGTGGGGCAGTCGGGCGGGCATTCCAAGGAAAGCTCAACCACCAAGAGGAAGATCTGCACCAAGGACGATAACGAGCAGGAGGGTTCCACACCGAAGAAGAAGGAGGTGGGTGAGAGTTTAACCAGAAGGGTTCCCGTTGGTGCCTTGTGGATCAAGTCAAGTGTCACTGTCATTACAGAGAAATGAGAGACATTTCCTGTTGCGTTGGGTCAGTGGCCACAGCAGTAAAGACAAACCTTTTGAATATGCTGTAGGACGACGTTCTGATTGCAAGGGGGTTTGAGAGGGGACTGCAGCCAGAGAAGATCATTGGTGCAACGGATTCATGTGGGGATTTAATGTTCCTTATGAAGTGGTAAGTGTGTGTGTGTGTGTGTGTGTGTGTGTGAGATGCCCCCCCCCCCTTGCAAAGAGTCAGTCACACACTTGTTTTTGTTTTTCTTTTAGGTCTAGTCAGGAATTTGATTACATCAAGTGGCTGAAAGTCTCCATGTTGATAAATCATTTTAAAAATCAACCTGAGAACGTATCTCCTCTGTGTCCCACAGGAAAGACTCCGACGAGGCTGACCTCGTGCTGGCCAAAGAGGCCAATAAGAAATGCCCACAGATCGTCATCGCCTTCTACGAGGAGCGTCTCACGTGGCACGAAGACGGGGACAAGGGGAAGGCCGGGGTGGCCGTGTGACAGCCGCCCGTCACCTGCAGGGCCCCGTACAGAGCGGGATGTTTGTTTTTAATGTTTGTTTTATTTCTCTCCAGGTGATAATCGACTGGTATTAATTTTGTTTCATTTCATTTTCTTTTGGGGGACTTGCTTCCCCTTCCTGTTTAGCCAAGTCTGTCCTCCTCTCCTCCGTTCACCTTCTACAGTCTTAGTTGGACTTTTAAAGAGAATTACTCTATCCCAGTCTGTCAGGTTATTCTGTCCAATTCTGTTTTATGTGATGCTGTGAACTAAACATCACACTTTTCCCCCCTTTCTCTTGAGCACACTGACTTTATTCAGTGGAATAATTGAGAACGAATCATATTCCATTGTGGAATGAACTTGTTTAACCATAGGTGCTCAAATGTGATTTTTTAAACCAATTTAAGTTTTCATGTGTTGGGAACTTGTCTGCTCACACAGAATGCTGTCTTCTAGCATCCTGTGTATTGGAGTAAAACACTTTGATATTCAACATCATTGAATATCTGTGCGTAAATTCGGTTGTGTGAGTAAGTGATTTACACATTGAGAACAGAGTGACAGAGTTATATTTAAAGCTCAAAATTCTTTAAATGAGGTGAATTGCTGTTATAGCCAAATGATACAAATCTCACTATTTCGTTATTAACACTTGGGGGGAGGGAGAAATGTGTGTGTATTTGTAATGAAAATCTATAGTTTTTTCATGCTGTTTGCTTATAATTAAGTGGCACTATGAAGTGACATTTTGTATATGACCAGCACAAAGGATTCATATGTCATTTGTGCTGTTTTAACAGTGTAACGATGTAAACCTGAGCATGTCGTGTTTCCCGGCTTCAGAACATCTCATCCTCTCATTGAGACCTTCCTTTGGTGCCTCTGTCCTCTTCTCAATTTCATAACATTGTAGCCTCAGTGTTTTTTTTATTATAATTTTGTAGGATTTCTAATACCCACTTCTGTCAGCTTTATTCTTTTCTAATATACATTGTTTTATTTAATATGAGCAGGTAAGAATGTACAGTTTTTGAAATGCTGTAATATTGGAAATCTGACAAAATCCCTTTGGGGGCAGGGTAGCAAAGTAGGGGGGCAAAGTAGTGGTTTAGAACGGGCCTTAGTTTACCCCTAAATATGCGGTTATGGGTCCCGCCATGGGCAGAGGTGGCCACATTTCTGGGTACTTGCTGCTGACGTTGTCCTACACACAGTCATCCGGAGCGTCGGCCTGTTTTTAATTCGCGGAAAATGTCTCCGATTAAAACGTGCCGCCATTCATTCTGAATTATTTGTGTAAATTCCCCTGGTGTCTGTCATTTGTATGTTCTGTAATTGTAGTAAAGAGAGTTTTTAATGTTGTTGTACCTTTGTCTTTGTGCGAAAGAGGAGTGTTGCCAGTTGTTACATTGAATGGTTTTGTGTGATTGTCTTCAGATAATTACTTTGTGTGATATGTATCGCTTATTACACTGCCTGTTTTAAAGTGAAGTCACTGTATGCAACATATGGCAAATCCTAGGACCTTGCTAAATAGTTAGGTTTTAGCTGCTGTTCCACTAATTTTTTTATTCAGCTCTATTTACTGAAGTGCAAGAAGGCCAAATAATGACATTCACGTTCAACCAGTAGAGGGTGCCACAGTACAATTTTATACAATGTCAACCAGGTACACAAAAAAAAAAATGTAGGGTTTAATCACCTATAAGTTAATTTGAAATTACACAGATATTCCAGACATTTAGAAGCTTTATGGTAATAAAAGGGAATTCTTACATAATGTTTTTGTTCAGCCATCCATTTAACCAGTCTAATTGTATGGCACTGAAATCTGGAAATATATTTGACGTACCTAGAGCACAGGTACATTTTTTTTTCTTACATTTCTTAGTTTTCCAGTTACTCAGATTATTTTTATTTCAAGCAGCAGTATTTAAATGTATAATTTTATATCCTGAAAGCATGTTTTCAAAGTAATTTTGATTAGATTTCTTTTTCTGTAGCTGCCAGAATAAGTCATGTTAGCAGTTGGTCCCAGAGCATACGTTTCAATCTCATGTTTGTGGACGGAAGAACACAGCTCAGTTCTGTTACCGTTCGTGTGACTGGGAGGGAGATTCCCTGGATGATCTTGGACCTAGATAGATGGTAGTACATAATGTCTACTGTGGAGCTTATTTACAGTGCGGCCTGTGGCCTTCAAGTACCATAGCAAACGTTTAAAAGGAGACCACGCAAAAACCATCCATCAAAACAACAGACGACAGGACGGGGAGCGTAAGTGCTGAATGTGAAAACGCCTGCAGCAGTACTGCTGAAATGGGACTTTTAAAGCTGAGTTGGGGTTAGCGCTCCAAAATGCAAACCTCGCCCCATTTTGCGGAAAGCTGCTACAAAGTAAAAGTCCAGTGTCCTGGGCTCCTGTAACGTCCCATATTTCACTTGTAGCATTGAAGCCCCTTGCGGTAACGGAGTTAAAATCCTTCTAGTTTGGCCTTGCTCAAATTCCCTACAGTGTTATCAGCAGCTAATTCACAGTGTGGGTGTGCACCCCCACAAAATGCAATTCTATGTCCTGAAAATACCTCTGTCCTCTCGGGCCAGCAAAAAGCAGAACTGGCATGTGTTCTCCGTCTTCCCTTCCGTTACCTTTCACTGGGATTTTCTGCATACCTGCTCCTCTCAGAGGTGATGGAACTCTCTGGAAAAAAAACTCTTAAGGGATTGTCAGATCGCCAGTAAATTTTCCCTATGACTCTTCTTCCCAGTACAGGAAGTGATGCGGAGATACTTCTGGGTCACATATATAGAGCTGAAGACTGCTGCATCGAGGAAACTGACAGACTGCTTTTATTGGGGTAGTGGGTCATTGACATAGAACAGGGGTGGGATAACCTTTAGGTCAGCTGCTCAAACCCAGGTGTGAGGACTCTTCAGCCAATCAGTCCTCTAATTAGTAATCTAAATTAGGGAGTTGCAGCGAAAACCCGCATACACACCGGCCCTTTGCGGATAAGACTGACCACCCCTGACAGAGAATATTGTACAAAGGAAACATCTTTTAAAATCTGCTAATGAAATGATCATTTGAGAGAACACGACTGTGAGAACCATGGCTGTCGTTAGGTCCGATCACCCGGCGCTATAGACTGGAGTATTTTAGCCCCAGTGCTAATCTTCCTTCAAAAACAAAAGTCAAGCCCCAGGTAAACTTGACTTAGCCCCTGATCTTTTCAATAGCTACAGTATAAATGCCCCTGGTGAGAACCATAGTAAGAGATGACCAATAACCAGGACTGTGCTCCCGAATGCAAAAATGACGGTGAGGATACATAGATCTTCATGTGACAGAAGCACACAGAGATGAACTTTCAGGGTGTATTACAAAGAAACCTTAAGTTCCTGCTCTCCAGGCTTTTTACTGCTAATTCAGCTTGTGTCTTGTATCCTGCAGATGCCAGGAAAAGCTATAACGCTGCATTGCCTTACTTTTGTAAATCACTTCAGAAGCCCTGAGACTTTGGCCAAGGCAGCAGAGGCTCGGGCGCTAACCAGTGACATAAAGGGTCAGAATGGAGTAGCGATAAGTAACGACTTCTACAGCAACTTTAAAACCCAACATCATTATAGCTACAAGAGGAGTTACAGATTCTATGCAGAGCCCACCAAGCCACTGTGCTGCTTTGAGTGGTTACTTTGTAAACGTGGCTGACTAGTACACTGTAGGTCCCCTCGGGGTCTTCAAGCACTATAAGGTGGAGCAGAGAGGGTCAATCCTGGGTGAAGCACCAACCATCTAATGATGATTCTGATGAATGATGTACTTAAGAATGGCTTTATTTCTGACCGGTGCTCCGTGGTAGTTCCAGAGATCACTTAGACTCACTGAGCAGGAGATTTTGGCTGAAACTCTGAAGGGTTTCTGTAATAGCCACCTGTACTTATACTTAAGCCAAAGGTCCATGCATGCGGCACAGCTGGGGACGGAGGAGGAAGGTCCTTTGAATGGTAGGCTAATTGGCGAACCATTTCCGTTTGAACACTGAAATCTGCATTTTGTTAGGCAGGCTCCATTGAAGGAGAAATCACAATCAATAAATAACCTTCCTGTTCAAGCAATTTTAAATGCATCATTTATGAAGTGCCCCCTTTTTGCTGGAGACGTGTATAGGTTGTTTAAAGAATATTCTGTACAATAATAATGTGAGGGGTATTAAAGATTAATGTAATTACACGTGTAAAACGTATCTACTTTACATATGGCGATTCAATTGAAATTAACCCTTGGGCCGACCAAGAGGTTTCCCAAGGACAAAGACGGCTTTGAATACTAGACATAGTGCCGCATTGCCAAGGACCATCGTTAAAATCGCTGCACAGTTTTTATTTTAAAAACTCTAGTCTTATGCAGGGCCTAGTTTAATAGCCGTCTCGTCCACCAGAGCCTTGCTAAGTACGGAAGACACGATCAAGGCTGCTGTTGACGAAGAGGCGAGTGCAAAGTTTAGCCTGCTCACCCCCACCGCCATTCCCATTCTGGCCGAGGAAAGGAGTTATAGATGCCATAAAAGGTAGATAATGCATTGTTAACTAATTCTGTCTGCTCAGTGCTGATATATCCCTCGCTTTAAATCTCCGCGACTGCTATAAAATGCAAATGTTAATGCTAGCTCTCCTCAAGCTGGGACCATTTTTACGGGATGGAAGTAAAGGCTGGATGATGGCAGCGGGCGAGCCGGGCCCCTCAGCGGGTCACCCGGCGCTCGCCGTCCGTCTGGCCGCGCCGTGCCGATCGTAACCTGAGACTAATGCTGCCTGTTACCGTGTGTTTTTCAAATACCCCAGCCTTGGAGATTTCCTACGGCCGTAAAGCCCAGATGGGAGCTTTAGGGGCTTTGATATACGCCTGATGTAAATCAGGAGGCTAAATATTTATATGTTATATAGATAATTATTTAAATATTTATGGCATTTCTTATATGAATGGGAAACATGGCTTTTGCATTGTTTTTGTTTCTAAATAGTCTACAGAATTGTAGACAACGAAACTAGTACAAAACCGTCAAAATTTTATTTCAATTGTCATGCAAGATATTATGGTTGAAAGAATGATGCCCCCCCCCCTTCAAAACAAAAAGAATAAGGGAAAAGTGGGTTCAAGGATTTAACCATCAATGCTCCCAATATGGCCGCTTATGCATATTAAAAATGATGAGAATGCTGGTTTCTGCGTGAAACGTGACATTAACCGCAAAAATATTTATTCAGTCCAGATTGGTGTCACGCCTGTTACAACCTTTTCAGCTTCAAAATATTGATCTGGGACTGATATTCAATTACGCAATGCCATCTCCCAGCAAATGACTGATAATTTGTGTCCTGCCATAATTCTGAACTTGTCCATACGTTGTAATTGGGCCGTAAATTAATCCGAAGAAAAATAGAAAACGCAGGGATCAAAGACTGATCCAATTAAAAGCACTTAATAAATCACAGCTACAGAGACTGTACCTGGTCTTTTTGAGCAAGTCTGCCAAACTGTATCGAAAACAGAAGGCTGGGTTTAGTATTTACTGGCTATATCGAGAATATAAAATGTGTCGTCTTATTTGCTGAGCTACTGTTATAGTCTCATAGTATAGTACACGCCGACCATTTTACTGATGTAGAGATTTCTTAAAATACAACGCCGACGATGTCACAAGTTGGTCATACTGGCGCATATAAAACCGGGACAGTGCTGTCCTCTGTCTAGCCCGCCGATGCCTTGCATCGTCTATAGTACTAGCTGTGGCAAGTGCATGAAGCCTAATTAGCTGGGCGGAAGTCCTAAACTCCACAGTAAATAGTGGAATAATCAATAGTGGAATAACCCGGAAACGTAAGCAAATGCCGGTGCTGCTGGTGGTCAATAGGTTGAAGAGTTTGGTATTGAATTGAAAGGCTTTGCAGTCCAAGAGAGTCTGCAGCCAGCAAAAACGATGATCCCCGAAAAGTTCATTAAAAAACAGGAATGCATTTCTGACTGGATGTAAATTTATGACTCAAATGATTCTGAATTATTATACTTTTTAATAATTGCACTATTAAACACAATTGCGAGTATCCTTATTCCATAACATGGATGAAAAATATCTATTAAATTGTATGTGTAATAATAAATTTGTACGTTATAGAAATGAATATTTGGTAGGTGTGAGAATAAGATTATACTAGAAAGCACTTCTACAGTTTGACCAGCAGAGGGCAGAATTTAGCCAAGCAGCATGAAAGGCAGTATGAACACCGCTAAGGACCAGTCAGGTGCATGCAGGTGTTATAGGAAGTCGTGATATTAAACGGAAATAAAATGCACGTAACCACACTGCACCTTTTTCTATCACCAGTGTGCTGACATGCAATATAAACCAGTGAACATTCCTGACGTCTGTAATTTGAGCTCGCTCTTGTCTTCCCTCCCCTGTTTTTATAGAGGTTTCTCTGAGGTCCGTCGTGAGTTTCGTCCCTGTACTTCTGCGAGGCGGACCGGATTCGTGGCTGCTGGAAACGCACGAATGGGATGGATATTTTCTGTGGATCTGCTTCCCCACAGTTGCTTCCAAGCTTTCTGTCTCTGTGCCTATCTGGTGCTCTTCTTTAGACAAACTGGGATTAACCACCTTCTGACAGGCCCCCACTGAGCCCCCAAATGAATCACATGACTCATACACGTCTGCTCCCACCTCCTGCCCCCCCACCTCACCCCTTTTGTCTCCCATACAGCTTGTCCATCAACGGAACTAACTGCTCCTCTGGAGAGAAAAAAATGAAAACTCCCCAGCATCAGTGCAGCTCCTTCTCCATCCCCCCCCCCCCATTTGTCTGCCATCTTAAAAATTCGGCTTTATTTGAAAAATCACCGCGAGTGTCACCTGAGTGTTCTGTCTCCTGAGAAACTTTACAGTGAGGTTTTTTTTTCCCCGGAGAAGAAACCTTCATTTCCAGCTGATGGATGTGAGCTTTGGCCTCTAACTAGATACCACAAACAGGCCAGCGGAAATCCATCAGCGGGCTGCTGAAAGATGGAGGGGTATATTTAGTGCATGTTGGAACACCGGCACCTGAACAAGGCCTGTCTGTTTTCAGGCCCGGATTAGGGTGTGTGTAGCACGTGTCTCGCTTATTACTGTCTCAGCTGTCAGAGCCTGTGGCCTAAACATCCCAACTCTGGTATCTTGAAGGACCTGCTGAGCTTCACCTTGGCTCTTCACTGTGTGTTGCTGAACTTGCTATGTAATTATCCTGGGAAGATGAAAAATAGGTGAAGCTTTCCTGACTGACTCTGAGGCTCCCTGCCAAACCAGCTTAAAGAAGACAATGAAGGCATGATTTATACAGTCACACTATATCCTTGTCTACTTATTTATGCTTATTAATGAATCACGTAACAATTGTACTTATGAAAATACTATTAAAATTAAAAAAAGAATTAAAAATTTAAAAAGAAACTCAAATTACTGTGCTCTTCTAGCATAAAGTAACGAATTTAATACCTTTGTAGTACAGTTTCAAATTAGAAAACTAAAATCGTGACTTTTTTGGAGAGTTAGCTTTTCTGCATAAAAATTTGAGAAACAAACACTGTTTGTTTCCTGTTTGCACAGGTACATTGGGATGCTTCTTCTGGCCAAACACATCTAGCTCTGCGAAGCTTGGGGGGTTAACAGTGCAGGGGCAGCCAACGTGCAGCACCCCTCCCCTGGAGCTCGCGGTCGGGGCCTCGCTCAAGGGCCCACAGACATGTGACTATTCTTCTGTGGCTGGGGCTCAAGCTGCCGCCCATCAGATCACAGACACAGAGATGGGGTCGGTGAGCCACACACACCATGTGGAAATTCATAAATGTGTATTTCACAGTTATTTCTGCTCATTTTATTTGTAAATAGCCACACTTGAACAGTTTAAAAAGAGCTCTCAGGTATCATGTATGAGCCATTAACTTGGTTTAAACAGATGTTACTTGTTCATTGACATTGTTCATACTCACTTCTGGTACCTGGCTAAGTAATGATCACGCTACTGGTGATTTTCAAACTAGAAACCCAAGTCTGTAAAATTAGAAGTGCTGCATGTTAAGTTATAAGAATAGTTGTTTTTTGTTTTGCTCTTGTTTGTCCATTTTCCACAACTTATCTAGTGCAGTCACAGAGAGGGTTAGGGTAAGAGAGCCAGAATCCTTTTCCAGGACATCCCAGAGGGATGGTGCTTATTCCATAATTTTTTAGAAATATATTCTGAATAAGTTCAACAGTATGTTTTTTTTTTTTTTTAATACTCACTAGGCAGAAAATGTTGGCTTGGCATCGACATGTACGATACTGTTTTGATAAGTAAGCTGACAGTAATTCCAAGAATGTGTCATGTCATTCTGTTGTTTGTTCATCAAAAATACACGGACCATGTTGTCATGTAATGAGCAGTTCCTCGTTTGATTTTATTTATCAGTGCTGAGAGAAGGTTGTTTTCACGATCTCTCACCGGGCTATATGTAATGCTTTTGGCTGAAAGAGTGATGAGGAAAAGCACTGGAATATGAAATGATCAATTGCCACGTGAAGCGTATGGAAAATATCGTGCATTAGGTGTTAATTTTATATGCCCTAAATCTAAAGACCTGGTAGGAAGTAATCTGCACACTCAGTGCCAAAGAAAGTCTTTTCATTCCCTTGCAAATGTTGGGCAATGAGAAAACATGCTTTAAAACATTGAACTGCGCACTTTTACTGTCGCTTTTGGACGTGCCGGTGCAGCGGGGAGGTAAGATGACTTCTTCGGGCCGTCGACGGATCTCCATGCGTGTCCTTTCCATCCGTTTTCTTGGACGTTTGCTGCTTCGCTGGAGTGGATCTAATCCAATTCGGTCGTGCAAATAGTCTTCGCTTCTCTACCAAAATGAGGCGAAACGCAATTAGCGCGACCCGATCCTTTCACGGCAGGCTGCTGAGGTAAAACCAGGCTCCTGAATTAATTGCGATTAATTTAGAGCTGAAGGTACAATCCGATTAAAGTCTAATGCTTGATTGATCCAAATGGGTTGCCTGGGCTTCTAAATTACAGCGTTACAACCTGGTCCCAACTATGGATCGGCTGAGCAGTCAAGCAGCAATTAAAGCCCCGAAGTCGGGGCCGTCTGGATGCACATTTGTAAACCCTAAGTTACTCTGACTGAAATAGGTAATCTGGATATAAATCAGGGTTAGCAAATGCATCTCGGGCTTGGCTGCGGAGGAGAGGGGCGGGGCCCGGCTGGACTGTAATTCCAGCAAGGTCCTGTTGTAAAGTGAGTGGTACAGAGGGGTCACCCGGAGGGGTCACTGGTTATGGTGGGAAATAGATTTAGCATGTGTGTCAGGCGCGTATATCGGGTTCCCTGAGGTCGCGTAGCACTCTGTGGGGCATATTAGCTGGATGAAGCCAGACTCTGTGCCCAGTTGGGCTTGGGCCCAGTTAGCACAGGGGCACTGGCTTATCGGGTCCTTCCAGGCGGGAGGTTTTACGACGTAGCACTTTTGCAGGAATTCCATTTTGTAACGGTACAGGAGCCTTGGCCTGGTATCTCCTTTCCGGAGTGTTGCTGGTGAAAAGTGCTAATCCAGCGCCATTTGAGGCCGACGTGAGAACAAGCCCTGGCTGGCCAGCAGGCCCCCGTCTTGGCAGGCCCCCGTCTTGGCAGGCCCCCGTCTTGGCAGGCCCCCGTCTTGGCAGGCCCCCGTCTTGGCAGGCCCCCGTC
>JAODLC010000091.1:1574676-1593700 GCA_026781145.1 Hippopotamyrus pictus | reverse complement strand
TTGGCAGGCCTCCACCCGGCCTCAGTGCCGCAGCCCCAGAGTAACACGCCACCGGCGGCACGACACCTCCGGGAATCCTCTCAAGTTCAACGAACGCGGTACGTGATCCCGGCGTTATCCAGGTAATATATTTAGGGACACGTAGTGAAAACATATCCTGTTACATTGCTTACGCTGACATATTTTAGCCATATTCATTTGTTCTCTTCCCATAAAAATAAGGTGCAGTGCTATTATTCCCATGTAGGGGGCGTCGGAGGGGCATGGATACCCTGGCAGACTCAGGGGGCCCAGCACTTTACAGGGGCCCATGGATACATAATATCATACATACAACTGAGTGGGGGAGGGTCAGAATTTCTAGATACACCCCTGTGCACATTTATCGTTTTACAGTATTTACCCCAAAACAGTGTTAATCGCTTTATTACGGTACTGAAAAATTTCTTTGCAGGATACAGTGCATTTTGCCAGAATCTCTCCGTGGTAAATGGCATAAGATCTCCTCTCTGATGCGTGAGGGTGTCTCTCCCAGCTTTTTCTGTAAGCAAATGAGCAGATCCGGGGTGTGAACCGTCGTGGCTTTCTGCATGGAACAGCTGCCGGCCGGTGCCCGGGTCATGTGACCCGCAGAGCTGCGATTAGTACGAACAGGTGTGAGTCTGGTCACTGCGTGGAGCGATAAAGAATTACGAGAAGACTGGACCGCAGGCATCGTGCAGTTTTGTCGCCATGGTTAGCGCCGTTATTATCGATGCAAACCAAAGACTTTTTGCCTTCCCCCCCCCCCCCATTTTAGTAATGTGGCACATAGTATGAAGCCAGGTTAAAGCTTATGTGGACTGTGCTGATGACTTGTAATCGCACGTTTCTGTGTGAATGGTGATACAGAAGAAAATAGAAAGAAAGCATTAAATGTTGGCACCCAAAAAATAAATTCCTGGCTGCCGCCTGCAGCTTACTGCCTGTGTTCAGCTCCTCAGCCTAACCGTGATGATATGGCCTGAGAACAGACCGGAAGAAATGTGATGAGAACATTTTATATTGATATTATATATGCTGTAACTGGGTCATAATCATTCTGAATGGGAATTGTCTTCAGGGATGTAGAAAAAACAGCTAAAGGACTGTAAAAGGATAGATTTTTGTACCTCTGTGTTTTTTTCTGTTGTGCTTTTGTGCCTTTTGGGAGGAACATAATTGCCTATAGTATCTGATCCTACATTCAGAGAGAGTGAATACTGGTATGACCTCTGAAGTCCTGTATAAACCAACAGACTGGCTACCCCCCGCCCCGGCACCGCTCATCCAGCTCTGTGCGGGTTTCCGGTGATCCACAACAGGCCCGTGGGGTAATCCCCCCCCCGCCAGGGTGTGGGCGGCACATCGCCCGGCATAGATTTGAGCCCTTCCCTGGACCGCCATCTGCCCCGTTACCTCCAAGAAAGGCATTTGTGGGGCCTGCTGGGGGGGGCCTGAGGAGGGGTATAAAAACTGCATACACAGCAGATGGTCTCCATGAAGCCCCACCCCCCTCCCTCTGCGCACGCACGCTGTCCGCCCCATGAACCCGACCACAGCATCGCCGACGTGCATCCTGGCCTGCCCCCAGTCTGAAGACGCGTCCCTGCTTTCCCAGGTTTGCCACATGGGTCGCTCACCCCCGACTGGCCATGTGTAATCAATATGCCAAGATTAACCACGTGGCTCTAACGTGGCGTGGCCGGCTTTACAGGAGCGGGAGCGGAGCGAGCGGGAGCGGAAAGATGTGGTGTGTGTTTCCACTTACGACCTTCAGGGCGGCAGCGTCGTGTCGCCACCTGCTTCTCTTTAGCCAGCTCTGGAAGCGCTGATGGAGTTTAAAGCGAGGAGGCCGACTGGGGATAGCCGGCATGCAAACCCAGGAATCGGGCATGAAAGCGGCCTGCCGTGACTCACTAGGGCCCACGCATCACCGATTTATCTCTGAATAAAGCCACGGGGGTGGAGGTGGGGGCGGATTTCAGGGTAATGAAAGAAAGCTGAGCTGGGCCGCTCGCGCTCCGGGCCCTTTTTGTGAGCGAGCCGCTTCTCGCCATGCAGTGTGAACGGTCCCGGGTCAATTCCACGCGACCAGCACTATCGTGGGCGTTGAAGCTGCCGTAGCCAGCGAAACAGGGCGTGCGTTAAATACGCCGTCCTCGCGGTGTACCTGTCTCTTCTTCTCCTGTTCCTCTTTTTGGTTTAAATGCAGAAATTAAATGGCTGTGGCGCCGTTGGTGATGAGTCCTTAACCCACGGGCGGCGATAGGTAAGTAGGGTCACGGCTCACACGCCGTCAGGCCTAATTCTGATGGACGCAAATGCGTTATGGTGTCACTTAAAACTCCTAATGAGAGCCTGGAAAGGGCTTCCTCTTCAATTATGTGAAAATGCAAGTCAGCTGCATCGTCTGGGTGACAGGAAGGGCCAGAGAGGCCAGCGGCCCGCCAGGCGGCCCATCTGTTTGCGATCAGCCCGGCCCCTGGGCTGTGGGCGCCCCTGGGCAGTGGGCGGGGGAGGCGGGTAAGAAACGGCCGCCGTTCCACCCAGGCTGCCCAGCCAGCTACTGACTCGCCACGTCTTGAGTTTCCAGCACCTGCTGCTCCTCATTCCTCCGCATAAATCCAGGTGGCTGTGAATAAGGCCCCTCTCAGGCCAGCAATGGTGGGAGCAGGGAGGCACATTCCAGGACGCCCTGCAGGCCTGGGCCCCGGTCCTGCCTCGCTCTGCATGCTGGCCTTAATGCTTTTACAGTACCCTGGCTTTCTAAGCCAGCAAACTCCTGCTTCGCTTTTCCGTTACTTTCTGATTATTCTACCATAAACAATTTTATGCCTTATTTTTTAAACTAAGCACATGTGCAGAGTTAACAGCCTTAACCATCCTTTTTATCGTCCCTGTTACATGACAAGGCTATAAAGGGTAAACAAGCACTGTTCCCTCTAGTGACCGACACTGGAATTACATCAGACATAACAGAACCAGCCCACAGAACAGGCCCTCAAAACGGGCGCAATCTTACGTTTTCTACTACCTTGATATTTCTGAAGAATTAGAAACATGAAAGCTCACATATTTAAAAAATTATTTACTTTGATTAGAAAGGTCTGGCGGTTATCTGTACATCATGTGTGACAGCATTTGCTGACCAAACGCAACATCTACACTATGTCGTCTCCACGTCCAAGTGACGGTTCAGACTCACCAGTGATCTTTATTTGTCTGAAAGAAATCGTGATTACAGAATAACAAACTTTTTCTCTACAGCTTAGAACTGACCAAATGAACTCACAAACACCTACGCAGAACAGTAGGCCAATCAAAGTAAGGTCGGTTTATTTATACCTTTTAACTTAACGTAGATCAAGCTCCTTACATCGCGTCGTTTATTTATGCATCGTGTGAAAAAGATTGAATTGCATCAAGTCGCCCACCGTTTAAAGCATGAAGCAGAGTCGGCGTTTCCATTGGATTTTACGTTAGTACAGTTCGCTCACAACATGCACTGGGCGGGACCCCTCAGCTGCGATCTACGTAATGACCACAGGAGGACGACATCGTGCCAGGCCTGCACTGTTTTTCTTAAATATCTATTTGAGGTCAGTAATAAACTATTTTAAAAGATCCAAACGTCTGTATTTGGAGTAGAGTTACATGTATTGCTAGCTTAAAATGTGAAAGATTTATATTTGTGGCTCCACAGACTGTGCAAATGTCCACAAATGTCCCTGTATTGAAATAAGCAAATAAAATATGCGATGATTTATTGTTATTTCACTACGGATTGCGATACATCCTGTACATCCATTTCCTGCACAGTAATCACATATTCTGGATGTGTCGATGTGTAACTCACCAGCAGGCAGCTGTTACGGCACGTATGAAAAGAAGTCCCGATCTTTTCTGCCAAGTATAGAAATGACATATTTCATTCCATCAGCCCAAATCCAGCTACCAGCCCTCGTTCACATTTATGATTTATGTTACTTTTCTTTTTTCGCGCTTTGTGTGTGAGCGGGAGGATGGGTGTGTCCTCTGAAGTGGAGTCTGCGTAAGCACCTGTCCTGGCGCCACCTCGCCCCCACATATCGGCTCTAAGCCCCAGGGCGAAGCAGAGGGACTCATCAGTCAAACTCCTTGCTGCCCTTCTGTAATCCCATCAAAGCGCAGATTCACCTCGCGCCGCCGTGGAAATGGACGGAAGGAATAAAAAAAAGGCGGTTGAAAACAAATATAAATATTGGACTTCCTACTCTGGGCGCGAACGAGCTGATGTGTCACTTTAATGAGTGTATCATTATTTATACTGTCCATTTATCATTGTTAAACTAATTGAAATCCGTCAGGATCTCCCCCATGCTGCGCGTGACGTGTATTTTGCTATCTAATGTATTTACACTGCAACGAGAGCTCTTTTAAAGCAGTATTCTCTCTATTAAATAACAAAAACAAAAATAACAATAATAATCCTTGTGCAGGTATAATTATTTTTATATACGCAAGAAGCACTAACATCTCAGTTTCTGCTTTAGAACAAAAATAAAGTACAAAATCCTTTCGATCACGCCAGTCATGATTTATGGCAATCTATAATTTTTGGTACATAATCTTCGGCCATGTAGGATGAGCAAAACAATGAAGCCGTTTCGTCGCCACACACCCTCATTCACAGATTTGCCACAACGTCATCTGATCGCAGGTGACCTTGGGGTTTCCTTTAAGAGAGGTACCTCTGCGTCCAGGTAAAATTCAGCAGGGGGAGAAAAGATTTTGTAAGGAGGGAAAGTGAAGGAGAAAAGCAAAAAGGATTCAGTGATAGTAGTGCTCAGCAGAAGCGTACAGTCTGGATATACGGGTCCGGTTTTCGTAGCCCGCGGCTGTGGACGGGAATCCCACTCGCGAGTCTGTTGTGAGTCACGGTGCCTCCCTCTCTCGCTTTCATCTGTCCCAGGTGATATACTGTCCACAACTCTTGCATTTTACTTTAAGTGATAGCAATGATGTAGATTATAATTTTGGGTATCTTTATTTATGAGTCGACTGTCAGGTGTTTAGGTGTTGGAGTGAGGCGTGGGGGTTTAAACCACTTAGTTCCTAATAAATCAGTGTAAATAAAGCCGTGCATGTGAGGATATAGTCGGGGGGGGGGGGGCTTATACAAACAGAGTCTCACGTCATATATGAGCTATTTGATAAGCTCAGTTACAACATCGCTACCTCTCTAGACTAGTCCACTGAAAACATATCATCCAAAGCCCTCTGAATCATCATCTATTTCCACTCTAGTAAAACACTAATTTAGCAATAAATTATGCTGTTATGCATACTGCTATGGTGTGTTTCACTAAAACATAAAGCACCAAATCAATCTTTTTTGCTTTTTAAAATTTGATTTTAATTTAAGTTCACCTGTTTTTCTCCTGTTTCATTTGCTGTTAATTTAAACTCCCACGTTCAAAGGCAAAATGCAGCGGTTTATTTATTAAAGAATTATACTATTTTATCTCATTCGTCTCAAAATATGTCCCTTGTTTTTTGTACCTCCAGAGGGCGCTATCGTTTCCTTATGTCGTGAGTCTGCTGCTTGGATTGTTGGGGTTAGTCGTTCTGCCCCGATCGACGCAGTCGAAACTACACGGCCAGGGGTGCGTTTCCCAAAAGCTCCCGTTAGCAACTTACGTAGCTGGACTCATTCAGTTGCATGGCTCCAACTATGTAAGTTGCTAATGTAGTTAGCAACCATGCTTTTGGGAAACGTACCCCAGGGTGGGTCCTGTCTCAGCACAGCAATGACCGACCGTGCCCCGATCTCTGTGAAACTTCTCTGATTCAGGGTTAAGTCCATGAAAAGTATGCAGAGGGCATTAATACGGCAGACATATTTGGCAGTCATCCATCCGGCCGGAGGTAGATGCATTACTGCTCCTAGGCGCCGCGTGGACATCTCGAGGCACCAGTGGAGGCAGACGGGGTTTGACGTAGGTGAATCTCAGAAACCATAATCCGAGTGCTTCCCGTCAAATTAATGGCGCGGCTCTGCCCATTGTGGACAACGAGCGAATGTGTGTGGGAGAGACAGAAGGAGTGGGTGAAAATGTGTGTGTATGTACGAATACCAGAACATTCCAGGGGTTTTCTCCCATTAATCCCACTTCACATTTTTCTTTTTTTTTCTCTCCCCCTTTCCTCTGCATCCTGTATTTTTGTCTTTCTCCGATCAACCCCTCTTTTATCTTCATTGTCCCCTCTACTCCGTGCCAACTCCCCCCCAGGGGTGTGATGTAAATCACCCTTTTCCTGTGAATAACCTGCGGCCCCGGTCTCACCAACCCTTGATGATGGGGGTGGGAGGTAGTCCAGACGTTCCTTTGAATGACACGAGACGACACAAACTTGAAAACACGAAACGTGTGCAGTGTATTTGCACGTGAGGTGTCCTTTCGTGTTCATGTACAATTTCACTCTCCTTTCATATGCATGTGCAGTATCTGTTTATATGCCTATATAGTGTTCTTTCATGTACATGTGCAAAGTCGTTTTACACCGCGCCCCATTTGTACTGTCCAACTGCCCTCGCACTTTGAACACATCCATTCCAAAGATCAGCCGGATAATTCTTTGGCTGAATTCCTACGCATAATGCACTTGGAATACCAGGACAAGAAGAGGGTCGGGACCTAGGAGATGAATCGAGATATTTGGGTCAGATGGATGTGGGAAAAAAACATTTTATAATATTATTTAGATGGCCAGTGCAATGCAAGAAATGGAGTCCTGGGTGAAATTGTGTGTGTTTTTAACAGGTGTGAATGCTGAACAGCAGGGGGAGACATTGAGCCATATTGCATTTTATCTCTGATCGCGCATACCTGTATGCACGATATGCCATTGAAAAACATGTCCTGCCCCCTCACTCTTACAAGGAAGAGACTCCTGTCGACCACTTTCGCAAAAATTGGACTTTAAATTTTAATAGCGCCTGGTCCAATATTGCCATGTATCTCAACCCAGCTTCCCACAAAAAAGTTTCTCTCCTACTGTTCTTCCAAACATCTGCACCCATCCTCCTTCCAGCCTCTTCCATTGTGACCATTGTACCTATAGATACATATTCCAGTATTACAATTGGCAGGCAAAAGAAAGATTACAAGTTTTCTGCAGTAGTCAGTCTAACTATTAATATGACACAGGCAGGAAAATTTATGCCCATTAAAAACCCAGTTCAATGGGAATACAAAGTACATTGGAATGGAGGGCGTACCACATCTGACATTCCCCCAGATGCAGGAATGTGAGTCACATCGAGCCCTCGGCAGTCAGTCCAAATGGTCCTTAATTCAGGTTGCATGCAGCAATGCTGTTACAATCTTGCATTGCAAGACTTAATCCTTACAGCAGCAATAATTGCAATGGCTACTTTGTGTAATAATGTATGTTAACAGGAAACTCAAGTGATTCTCTTAATGAATCAGTCTGCTTTTGGTTAACCAGGCAGAGAGAGATGAGTGCTTATACCCAGCGACAGTGTGGCAGTGCGGCCTTGTGGCAAAGCCCTGCAAAACATCCCTGATCTCCCTCAGTGTCACCTCACGTATCCACACCGTGATTATCTTTGAGTCCCCAGAAAAATGTATCCCAGCATATTTAGGATGAGAACAAAAAGTCAGTATCGCAGTGGGGGTTTATTACAGAGTCCCATTTGAAAACTGAACGCAAAAGAGGCTATACAGGCGATGGCTTTTAATAATGAACCATAAACGGGAAATTAATAAGCACGATGACTGTGGGCGCACACACCTATGAAATGAAAAGTATATGAGGTCATTTATCCCGTACGGGCCACGCAACAGGTTGCTGGTAGCAAGTTGTTTCCCTTGCAGTTAATATGCAAGAAGCCCCAGTGTGCTAACTGGAGATATACTCAGAGCACCATGGGCAGGAAATCTGTCACTGTTATGATGTACTATGTGTCGTAGGAAAGCTGCATGCGCCCCGCCCCCCGAGGCAGAGAGTGTCTACAATGCTTGTTTTTATACGGTGGACAGCCTTAGGCGAAAAGCTGAACACGTCGCTTAAATCATTCATTACGCTTTTTTTTCTTTTTTTGTCGACTGTTTATTTGCGCTTCTTCTGTGGCCGTGTAGCTTTTCGTGTTATCAGGACAGGGAGGTCATGGCTTCTCCTCCCTGGGGTGTAGATGTTGTCCTTGGCCAGTGGGACAACAAGGTTCCAGCTTTAAAATGAGCTGGAAAAGACCTGGAGGGCCTTGCTCTTCCGACCGATCATCGGGGCGTTTTGATAGGATGAACCGCACCCACGAGAGCCCAGAAGTGAGGGAGTTTCAGCCACTGAAGCCAACCATTCAACCCCAATAACCTCACCCAGATACCTGCTGACTGTGCCTGTCTGTTCCAGTTGTTTTTTTTTTTGACAAGCTGAGTCATATATTCATTGGCTTAGAATGCCTGGAGAATCCAGGGTCTGCACGTGATCACCGGTATTTGCATGGCGACGGGAGGCTGTGGAGGAGCGTGAATGGGCAGCTGAGGTCAGGGCTGGTGGTGGGCCAAGCGACTGGAGCAGGGAAGAGGCAGTGACGTACCCAAACAAACAGTCAGGGTGTATACACACACACACACACACACACACACACACGGCCACACGTTTACGCTGAGCTGAGGTTTTCAGACTGCAGCAGCCTTCATGGGCTGCCAGAGACACTGATCAATGGTCTTTTACTGCTTCCCCTGGATTATCAGTGGAGTTCAACGGGAGGGGAAAGTGTTTCATCAGAGCCAGGAGCCTAGGAACGAGAGAGGGAGAGAATGAGAAAGGGAGAGTGAGAGGGAGGGAGAGAGGGAGGGAGGAAGGCAAGGGTTCGACAAGATGCGCTAAAAAAGAAGAGAGAGTGGGTCAGAGAGGGGAAAGAGGGTATCCAGATGTACATATGGAGAGCAGATATGGGAAGGTAACCAGGGGGAGGGAGTGATACATCAGAGAGTATGAAAGTGAAAAGATAAGCGATAAGACTTCAAGAAGCCGGCGGATTAAATGTGCAGGACAGCAGCCAAGGGATGGAGCTGATCATGGAGACAGCTCCTCATTCCAGGGAGGCGTGATGCCCGGAACGCTTTGGAATTGCGTGTATCCACCCCCCACCCCCCCACGCCTTTCTTAGTGTTAAAGAGAAGATGCCCCGCAGTCAGCGCTTAGCATCGGAAAGGCAGCTTTTCCTTGCTCTACATTTCTGAATGCTCCCACTTCTCATTCTATGGGCTTATTCCCCAAAAATCTAACAGTATTTTCTGCAAAACTGGATTAAGCTGGAAATCCACTTCATTGCTGGGACAACAGCTGTTAGCCCTTATTTTTAGCCAATGTAAGGAGAGTCAAATCTATACTTTGTATTGGTGATTCTACTCCCAATTCTGTGTTTGCTTTAGATCTCCTCTAGCTCAGCAAATTGAAGGTTGCACCAGCGATACAAAGGTTGTGGGTTCCAATCCCAGAGAACACCCCTCAAGATGTTTAGTCCTTCCTTGTAGTGTCACTTTAAATAAAAGCTGGAGTGTAAATATCTCACACCAGTATTTTCACAGTATATGTTTCACCTGTGACTGTAGCTTAGTTTGTTAATTTAGTACTCTGAAGGTTCAGTATCATGCACAGTAAACTAAATGTGCGTGAGCAAAACTGCACTAGAATCACGGTCTTGGGCTGCGGCCAAAGCGGAGAGATCTAAGTGTGCATCACAGCTCTATACTGTGTTGTGCCGATACTAAGAGAACCATTGTCTGAGTTTAAAGGTCAGGATCTGAACAGAACGTCTAAGGTGCTACACAGAGCAGCGAGTATAATTGTCTGGGGCTATTAATTCCTGCCTGTGGTGATGTAAACCTTTCAGGAAACAGTATTGCTTCTCTGTTGATAAACTGAAGACCCACATATATTTTTCTTATTGTATTTGTTTATGGTTATGATCTGTGGAAGGACAATAAAGCTGAAGGGAAGTCTCATAATCATACGCATCATAGTACTTTATATGCCGTTTGTTCATTCATTTAATGCATCAGCCGCACCAATTATTACACACTGATCTGCAATCAACTGAAGACTTTTGAAACACCTCTTAATATAGAATGTACAAAATAAAATCTCATTTAATGGGCTAATTTACAAAATATAATCCTTTCAGATTTCTTTTGGGAGATATAATTAAATATCGACTTCTCTTTAAAACCAATTAAGAACTGCAAGGTCATCAGCACCCGCAGAGAAATGAGTTTAACGGATTAATAAGCGCCTGACACTAGAGGGCGCTGTTTGATTCACAGTAACACCGAGATGCACAAATTATTTTTCCCAGGTGCCATGCAATTTCTTGTCATTGTCCTTTAATCACATTTTATGGTATATTAACCAGTATGATAATAAAAACCGCTGCAATAAATAAATAAATAAATCTTAAAGGAGAATGTATGACTGTATATAAAAGTCCATTGTTATGCAATAAAATATTTTATGCCGATAATTTCATGCATACCTACAATTTGCAATCATTAGCACTAAATTAAATCCAATTGAGGACTTAATTGTAAAATTCACTTGATTTCTCGATAGTTCAATAAATTAGTCATGTTTGTAAATGACCCAACAGATTCTGTAGGGTACATCTGACCACTCGTGTAGATGTTTTTGGATAACACATATGTAGATAAACGTAATTATGGTGTCTCACTTTAATGGATTAACATCATGCGGCAATTCGGACAGAAACCAAAATGTCCTAAACTGTTTGACCTTTGGCAGCCTGGGGGGTCAGAGGTAAACTCACTTGACCTCCTGCTTCCTTAGTGCTCCTTGGTATTGTCTTTCCTTCAACATGTACACGCTGAGCGTGTAAGAAGCACCACTCGCAGTCACTATCATACACAGGCTTGCACCGACGTCATACACAGGCTGGCACCGACGTCATACACAGGCTGGCACCGACGCACACCTGTGTGTTTACGACCCCAGGGCACACGCGCACGCGCACATCATTCAGGCTTGTCAGGTGTGGTCGTTGTCTTTCCGGGATTCATCAAGGTCTCCTTGACTGCCCCCCCCGCCTCAATACATGCTCTTACACGCACAAACACACCTAGTGGAGTGTTATTCTCTGTGTGTTCGATGTACTGCCCACCCATCTAGACACACGCACACATACACACACACATCCTCCATGCAATCATGAAAAGGCTGGAAAGAAACAGAATCAAAATTATCATCATTTAAGAATTAAAAGAGACATGACTTACCCCTTATCAAATTTTATTTTGTGTTGGAGAAAAAGAAAAAAAATTCAATTTAATTCCTTCTCATTAATAACAATTAGATTCAGCTTTGCCTGCCATTTTTTTCAGCTCATATCCCATCTGTGTGGCTGGTAGTGCTCCCCCTCCCTCAGTCCCTCACTGTCATCCATCCGCTCCCAGCCATCAACCTCTGATCTCAGCTAGGTTCAGCTGCAGGTCAGTAGTGGAGAGGGGAGGGGGACATGCGGGAAGGGGGGTGGGGTGCTGCTGCTGGCTTCCTCCTTCAGCCGCAGATCCAGCTGCCACTTCCATGGCAACAACGTCAGACGGCTCTGACGTCTGGAGACGGAGTCTGAGCCGCAAATTGAACACTCCGGTAACCTCGCTCCTATCTCACGTTTCCCTTAGCATCTTTTCTTGCTCTCCTGTGACCGTACCAGATTCACCTTATGCCTTTATACGTTTATAGAGAACAACATAGCAATGTATACAAGTCTGCACTTTAAGCGATTAGCTCATATCGTGCACATAAATCCAGCAGTTTCAGCTTTTAAAATGTATAAGATCATCATATCCCAGTCATATGAAAATTTAAATATACATTTTATTGTATTATAGATATTAAGTCTGGAATGTCAGTGTGTAGAATTTCATTACCAGAATTACACACCCTCATACGTTTCCAACTCTGCACCTGAGTGTAATATCTACATAACGGCAGGTAGGAAGGTAGAGGTAACAGGAAACTCATGCAATATTGCTATAAGGTTGAACACATAATTGCAAGTGATAGTCAATACATAATTTAATAAACTGGAATAATGGGCTTAAGCTTAAAATTCCAAGGCTAGAAATTGTGATGTGATCATCGTTAAATGTGTGACGGTTTTTTATTACAACGGGAGGTGCTGTATGAAAATTACTTAGAGATGGCGAGAATGCACAGGATTCGACCGCCGTCTGCACGGTTTTTTCTGTGTGTGTGTGTGTGTGGAGCCGAGGTTAAGGGAAGGACAGGATTGCGGAGGCGTGCAGGAGCTGAGCCGCGGTCTCCTCCAGGTGCCGAGTCGGTGCACAGGCACGTCCGTCAGCAGCCTTGGGGCCCTCCGCGCATCCAGGTGGAGACTACAGAAAAAGGATGGAAGACACAGCGGCTCCCTATTAATCATAGTTCACGGACCGACCCCTCCTCTTATGAAAGACACAAATGGGGCTACTGGGGTTCCGTAAAGTCGTTTAGATTCAGCTCAGGATTTCAATCTGTGCCTTTGTTCTCAAAACGCCTTTTAAAATAGCAATATTATACCATGCTAAGGACCCCTAAACACACATAACCCATTCCGACCTCCACCCCAGTACTTTAAAACTGCTCAGTCAGTATGCAAAAATATAAAAAATATATCACAGCAAATCTTTGCTGCATAGGCTATATATGGCATGTTACCTACCAAGAAGAAAATCGGGTACCTCATATATTTTCTGCACTAGCGATGCTAGTGACACACTGAGTAATTGCGTTCTTATAATTGTATTTAATGCAAAATTAAACTACTCAGTTCGTTTCAAGCTGTCTGCCAGCGAAGGATATGGTTACAGTATCGCTAAGGTTGCCCGTATTGTACGGTCAGTTCACCGATAGGGGGCGCTGCCTGCCCGAAACAAGGAGCGCCTGGCTGATGCGCATGATGGGATCTGTAGTCTATCTATGAACTACACGCCCCACAATGCAAGGGCCGCTTTGTTGCCGGAAAGCCCTAGACCAAGATGCACGAAAGCAATGTGGAGAGGTAGGCTGGGGTGGTATTTAAATTGTTAACATAGGGAATAGCCGACCTTTCACGATGCGTTACTGCTCAGTTTACCCTCGCTGGTTTATTGTCAAAGATGAGGTTTTTGTGCTGGATGAACCGTGCGGGTTTCAACCGTGGCTGTTCACACCCCATCCGCGGTCCGTTCTCGTTAAAATAAATCATTGAACTGCATTGAGGAACTAAACTATTTGGGAAGATGGGTGTTTAATTGGGATGTAAGCAATACGCGAAAAAGTTCGGTTTCTTCGACACGGAAATGGAGAAAAGGTCTGATATACAAATAGGTTCTATATTTAGATATAGACGAAAATGCTCCAAAGTTATGGGGATTTACTACTGAGCAACGAGGTTCTCTATAATGTAATATAATTTAGTCTAAATTTCTTCTTATTTTTAGCTAAATAAGTGGTTGAACCTGGGATTATGTGGACTGACTGGAAAGAAGAATTGTCGATTTAACAGAAACGCACCCATACCGATATTTATATTTTGCACGGTAGTGTAACATTTTGCAGCCGTTTTCGTAATTTTATTGGATTTAGATAGAAAAGCAGTTTGAGTTTGTTTTACATGTAAATCTGGTATGATTAGTTACGTACACTGGTCCCGATAGCGTGTCAGGCAATGAACGTAGCGTACAGTACGTATTCGGCCTCAATTTAAATTTAAAAATTTTTTGCCCTGGCCTCTGAAATTTTATGATACGATTGGAAAAATTTAGATAATCTCATCGCGACTCAAATTTTAAGTCCTGCAATTCACTCTTAAAAAAATATTTTTGCATAAAAATTTATAAAACATGAAAATACATGAAATAGACAAAATGTGGTGTCAGTGATCAGTTATGTGTGAGTAAAATAAAAATTTAACTACGATTTTTAAAAATTATTTCTTGTACTGCTATCTGCAGCTCGCAGGCCAAAGATGGCCGTGTGGAATCGGCAGCGGGGATGCAGGCGAGGGGCGGTATGCAGCCCTCGGCGCCGGATGTTTCGGACGTGGGGTCACACTTCCTGCAGGTGGAGTTGGAGCTGAACATCCAGCTGAGGCAGCTGACGTTTCCGGAGCCGGTCCAGTACACGTACAACCCCCTGGAGTACGCGTGGAACACGCACTGCAACTACGTCAGCACCTACTGCCACGGCAACCAGCACGTCCTGTTCTTGGGCATGAATCCAGGGCCCTTCGGAATGGCACAGACCGGGGTGAGGCAGTGTGCCGTCTGCCTGGCAGCCCCAGTCCTCTCTTATGCAGGTGGCGGCTGGCTGCCCCTCCAGCGGTCATTTTGGAAAGGCACAGATGCAACATAGAAAGCTGAGTTGGGACAGGAGAACACGAGCCTCCTCATTTCCATTGACAGATCACACACACACAGAGGCCCACGTGTGCTGTACAGCCCTGGCCAAAGAGTTCAAAGGTTGTTAGATCAGCAAAACAAATGAGTCAATAAAAGGACTTGGATTGGTCCCAAGCGACGAATCCATCTCCGCCATGACTGACAGGTCTGTCGATGACTTCAGGTGAAGTAATACTGTGACATTTGGGAGATTGGGGGGGGGTGGGGGTTGATGACAGCAACAGAAGTAGTGTATTATGGTTAAAAGGAGTGGTTCCCTCCAGGGTGTGTGGCATGATGTCAATTCCTCTGATGCCTCCTGTCAATCAAGGCCAGGACCAATTAGAAGTAGAATTAATAATGTAAGAGGAGGGGGGGAAAATAGTCTGACTTGTGCACTTACTTTATACAGTTATCCAGGGGCAAGCTGATGGCCTTCTTTGCTGCTCTCTGTTCCCTTGCCTGTAAGGCTGAATTCCCAACACAAACGAAGAATGTGAAAATGTGGAAAACAAACCCCAACTTTCTGAAGGCAAATCGTGTTATAACCGCTACATTAAATATGTTCCATATCATTTTGGTCATATGGTATGTTTGTGTAAAACGTGTGGCTGGTTGGTCTGTCCTGTGAAGTCTGTCAGTAAATGTCTTCTCTCTCTGGGTTGTTTAATTTTCCTTGTGCTGGTCTCCTCAGTGGACCGTATGGATGGATGGATCTTCAGAACATTCCCCCAGATGTATGCTCAGAATTTTTAAAATTTACATTGCTGACAAGCGGCCTTGTTTTGTGGCATCAGTCCAGTTCAGCGTTTCAGTTCATTTGTCCAGTAAAATCCCTGTTTCCTTCAAGGGAGCAAAGATTTAAGGACATAAATACATGACAGGGGAATGGGAGGAAGGAATGGAGATTATATTTGGGGGCATGAGTTTAATACAACAGTGGAGAGGAATAAAAACTAAATTCCACTGTTTTGGCATCGGTAAACACGGTCGGGCTTCAGGGGAAACACAGATATTCATTTTATAAGATCCGTAGTATGACCCAGATGAATAACCTGACTTCTCATTGCTCTGTCCTTCATACTTCAACCTGCCATTCATAATTAATATTGAACAGTGACATTCAAGTATTATATAAATTTTCATTAAATACTATGACACTAATCATTTCCATGTATTGGAAAATTATTCAAAATTTACAGAGTATCTTTTACTAGCTTTTAAGACATCTACACAGTATACTACGTTCATCCTTAAAACATTATGTTTAGTAAAGCATTTGTGAAATGATCTTGTTGGGAGTGAACTAACTGAATAGTTGTCACATTATTTTATGATCAGAATTTATCATAATGATCTCATCTGATTGCTTAATTCCCCCTTTGTGTCACATTCTTCTGCAATCTAGGTCCCTTTTGGGGAAGTGAGCTCTGTCCGTGATTGGCTGAAAATCTCTGGAGAGGTGGGCCGGCCGCCTGAGGAGCACCCAAAGAGGCGAATCGCGGGGCTGTCTTGCACACGGAGTGAAGTGAGCGGAGCTCGGTTCTGGGGACTGTTCCGTAAACTGTGCGGGGAGCCTCACGTGTTCTTCAGACACTGTTTCGTGCACAACCTGTGTCCCCTGATGTTTGTGAGCGGCAGTGGCAAAAACCTGACACCGCCCGAGCTCCCGGCCGCGGTGCGTGACGCCCTGCTGGCCCGGTGTGATGACGCCCTATGCCAGGTGGTGCAGGTGCTGGGTGTTGCCACGGTGATCGGCGTGGGGAAGGTCGCCGAGCAGCGTGCTAGGCGAGCGCTAGCAGCGGCTGGCCTGCAGGTACGTGTTGTGGGACTCATGCACCCCTCACCCCGTAACCCCACGGCTAACAGGGACTGGGAGGGCGTGGCCATTGCCAGGTTAGCAGAATTGGGCATCATGAAGCTGCTGACTCCATAGCGCCCTCTATTTGCGTGGAAGACTCAATCACTCAAATGCTGCTGGAGTCCTATCTAATTGGAGAAAGCCATTATGGGAATTGCACCCTAGAGCCAATATCTCCATGCTCCTTTACGTCTGCGCTCTGTGGGAAGACTTACAGGTTCCGTGCATTGTTACTGCTCCCGCCATGAGTTGGCGTTGAATGTCCTGGCAGAGCCTTTACATCCCGGAACATCACGTCAACAGATCTGCAAACTTATTGGGATCAGACCTTAACCGTGGTCATTTCCAGCAAATCACAAAACGAGTCTCTCGGGGCCTAATTTCTGTTTGGGTCTTTGGCATATCAGCCTACCTCAAGGACACTTTGTATATTCAATGGCGCTAGTTAGCAAACATGCTACGTTCATTTTCAGCGAGTAGTTCCTTTGCTCTTACCTATATGGAGAGGAATTCCTCCCAAAAAAGCTGTTTAGGTTTTTTTCATCCATACAGTTCAAAAGGAAACTATATTGAACCTCTGTAAAAAATGATTTATACGTCTGCAAACTGTCTTTCTGCCCTTACTGGCACCATTCACATTCACTCATGCTTGTCCTGTCGAGATGTGTTCAGTGTTAAAACGACCAACCTTTTTGTGGCACCGGAACGTGAATGGTGCTATTAACCTTTGGGATTTCTGATCCTTCTCTTTGATGCTCTCAAATTTCTAAGAAAGGGAAAGAAAAGGAGGCACCATCTGAATGTTGTGCTTCTCGTACCAGGAGCACAAGTGAGAAAGTGATCATTTTATTAGTTGCTAGAAGTAAACATTGGGTGTGAATTCTTATTGCGCAAGGCATAAAAAGGAAAAAGAAACAACAGCGTATTTGTGGTTTAAGAAAAATCCAACATGTGCTGTAGATAGAAAAAAAAAACATTGCATATAAATTAGACCAATTCATCTCCAGCCAGGCAGGTAGGCAACACTAAAGATAAAAGCATTGGACAGTAAATAGCATTATAATCCTTTGTTTCACAATAGATGTTTCTGTTTTCAGCTCAGGTATTTTTTTCTGTGGGTGAACCATCCGCATGGGCCATAGCTGGTCCCTCTTTGGTTTTGGAATTAGGCTCTGTCCCCAATTCAGTGGTAAAAATACAGTAATTGGGTTTCTTAATAAAGGGTGCTGGAATATGTGCTGTACTTACAATGGATGCATTAAAACGATTTTACTATATGCTGAAGATGTCGATTGATGTGTTTTGTTTTGGGGGGGGAGTTAAAATCGTGTGAATTTAATTGAGTCACTTGCGCGGTGCTCTGTTGTGTGTTTTCCCCTCGCTGGTGGATTTTCTGCTGATTTAAGCCTGGAAGCATGAAGGGCTTAAGCGAGACCGAGAATCGCGTGCGTGAGAGTCCTGTCTGGCGGCTCGGAGGCCTCAGCGCTCCAGACCATGAGGTACGGCGGCAGCCGGCTCTCCCAGGCAGGTCTGGCGGGCACGCGATGAAGCGGGACTGTCTGCAGCCAGCCCCCCACCCCGCCCCCCAGTGCCCCTCACGGCACTGCAGACGAACACAGCCGAGCCTCGGTAATGACTCCCATTGCTCTCTGTGCCGCGTTATTAATTAGTTCAATGGTCCTTGCCGACGGGACCTGGACTGTGAGTTAGAATCCCCGCCATCGCCCCCACCCCAGCAGCAAAACACGCCCGGCCGCTTTGGCGGCCCCCCGAGCTTGGGGAGACGGGCTCGGCGTCACTGCCGCGGGACGCTGTCCCGCTAGCAGGGAGGGCAATGGCGTGAGACGGGAGGGAGCGGGGTCCTGGGCGGAGCCTGTAGTCTCTGCGCGGGTCGCTGGCCACGCCAGCCTTGCGGCAGGAGAACGCTGCGTGCAGCACAGCGGTTACATCGCTCACGCTTCTGTCATCGCCGTCTTTGCGACACGGGAGAGCCGGGCTGTGCCACGCGATCGTCAGAATGAAAAAGGCAATGGAAAGAGCAGAAAATTCAGCCGTTTTCCACATCGGTACTAATTATGGCTGATAGATTATGTCTTTTTACATACAGAGTAAATATAGACATGCACACAAATACATGGGGACAGATAAACAAGCAGACATGAGCTTCTGAAAACAGCCGGCTCTGTGTTAATAAGGCAGCCTGTCTGTACAGCGGTCTGCTATGACGGAGCCAGTTTTTCCTGTACTAGCTTCCTTGTCCTCTGTGAGGTCAGCGGGAGGTGACCTCTGACCCCTGAAGTCGCAGACACACGGTGGCGTTTCCGGTCCAGCTGACCCCTCCCCTCCATGGCCAGGTGCCCCTACCCAGGCTGGCGCTCGGGGCTCAGATCAGCTCGGGTTGGGTCCAGTCGGCCTGGGCAGGCACCGTGGAACAGGGGCGTCCGGACGCCTGCCCACGTTTCCATGGCGACAGCTGGGCACGGAGTAATTATTGATTAGGTGGCAGGTGACCTGCCGATGACCCTGAGCTCTCGCGCGAGTAAAGGACAGGCAGTCAGGGGCGCCACCTGCCCGTCAGAGCCATCAATACTGTGATGAATGGAGGCGACGGTTATTAAGGCAGAATTAGAGCAGAGAGGGGGCTCGGGGGGGTAGCAGTGTGTGTGTGTGTGCGTGCATGTGGGGGGGGGGGGGGGGG